>CM053591.1:118869587-118905449 GCA_028646515.1 Pseudochirops corinnae | reverse complement strand
TTAATATAAACAATTAAATAGAAACAGTTAAAAGCAAGGTAGTGAGTCTGGAAGGTAACTTGCAATTGGTGAGAGATTAGGAAAAGCTTGTGGTAGAAGCTGGTGCATACACTATGTCAAGAATGATGCGAAAGATTCTGTGTGGTGAATGTTAGTAGGGGAATGGAGTAAAATATACGGATTTACTATTGTATTTGAGGGATAACAGAGAACCAGTGGAATCTGTACTTTGACAGCTATATGGAGTATGCAGCTGAATGAGTAAGGAGTTGTTTCTTGTTTAAAGTAGTAACTGTGAATGAAGGGAAGAGGTTAGAGGTGAGAAATGGACAATAGACAATAAGATGTGGCAACTTACTGGAAATACAGGGTAAGAGAGATCAAGAAGTTATAGGTAATATTAAAATTATGATCATGGTTGATGAAAAGAATGGTGGTACCTTAAACAGCAGTAAAGTTTTCAAGATGGGTGGATTTTGGGGAAGTGTGCGTGTGTGTGTGTGTGTGTGTGTGTGTGCGCACGCGCATGCATACATATACACATTTATAGTTCTGTTTGTGTAACAGCAAGCACTCTAGCATACCCAGGATGGTTGCTAGCACAGGTTCTTTGATTTGCTTTTCTAAAGGAAAACAAGTCAAAAAGGGTTAACAATTTTACTTTAATCAAATATATACATATATGTAATTTATTTATCTAATATACAAACATACATATATATTAACATACACACACATATATATATATATTATTTATTTACCTAATATACAAAAATACATATATATTAACACACACACATATACACACACACACACACACATATATCATTCACTTAATTCAGGGGGAAAAGCACCTTGAACTTCAGAAAATACAAACAGAAATTGTACGCAGACAAAATATAGGGACAGGGAAAATAACACAATTCAACAGATCAACAGACAAGGCTTCTAGGTTTCTAACTATTACATACATGCATAGTTAGTTACCAAAGAGAGAAGCACCTGCATCTGGGTTTTTAAAGCTGGGGGTCTCAGTGGCTCTCCAGAGTCTCATCTGGCCGCATCACACAGCTCTTTCCATATGAGCCCCAAACAAAACCTCACCTCAAGAATATATACATACCCTTCTTCAGGGTCAGAGGACATCACAAGCTTCTTGACTCACTGGCCAATTACAAAGTAACAAAAGGTGTAGGCTTTCCTGAAAAAACAAGCCTCCCCTAAGCAAGCTTCTTTTGTTGGGCTCCAAGTGAGCCCCATTAAGGGGCAGGGAAGATATTCAAATTCCCTTACCATTACATTTGGCCCCAAGATCTTTCATGCCCATTACATAGACAACTTATATCTGAATTGGCATTAACATCTCTTAAGTACAATATAATCCCCACAAAATAAACATGTCACATTTACAAGATACATGACATAACTCCTTACCAGAATGGCCAAATAGCCTTGAAGAAACACAAAGTACATAACATTATAATCCCCTCAATCCAAAACAAAAATGTCCAAATAATATCTGTCTTGGAGGTGTGTCCTTCTTCCCATGCCGCCCTTGCAGGCTTCCTCCTGGCGCTCTCAGGTACAGGCTCAAATGAGCCAATTCCAAGTGTTAATGTTGCTCTAGCCCCTACTTCTAAGGCCTGAGGGGTGCCTGGACAACAAAGGCAACAGGGTGGGGATGTTGGGGGTCCACAGCACTTCCCCCTCCATTGTTATTTAGATGTATTCAATTTGATTTATCTAAGGGATATTCCATTTGAAATATCTAACAAATAATTGGTAATGTGAGATTGAAATTCATGAAAGATACTTGGGCTGGATATAGAGAGTGGAGAGTCATGGGAAAAGAGATGATAATAAAACCACTGAGAGGTCATGAAGTTACCAGGAGAAAGGCTGTGGAGAGGGAAAAAAAAAAAAAAAGAATACCAAGGACAGGATCTGAAAAACCCAGAGTTTGGGGTATGATATGGATGATGATTCTTTAATGACATTCAGAAGGAATGGTCAGAGAGGTAAGAAGAAAATCTGGAGATAGTATTATTATTTTATTTTATTTTTTAAATTTTTTCTTTATTTTTAGATAGTAATTTTTTTAAAGATAGCAATGTCAAAAAATGGAAAGGAGAGGAGTATAAAAATACGAGAGAATGGTCAACAATGTTGAATGCAGTAGAGTGGTCAAGAAGGAAGAAACTGAGGAAAAGAACATCAGATTTGCCAATTAAGAGATAACTGGGGGCAGCTATATGGCACAGTCGATGTCAAATTAGTCCTCAAACATTTACTAGCTGTGTGATTATAGGTAGATGTAATGATACTGGGGTTTGAAGATCTTCCATGACACTTGAACTTGATGACGTAGCAGGAAGGGGTGGAGCAAGAAAAAGCCAGAACCAAGCTAGTGTCTTTGCCATGGTGACTGGAAGCAGAAGCAGGAACTCCTTTTTCTTTGAAACTTCCAGAATCTCTGTTAAGAACTCCTGCTGAGGACTGCCAGGGATGAGAATTGTAGGGGGGCCGGAGCTGCTGGGAGCAAGCTGCCTGGATGCTGAGCAGTTGTTGTGAGTGAGGAGAAGAGGGTCTTTGCCTGAGGTAGCCCGTCCTGTTTTGAAGGCTTGAGAATGTGGGTGTTTGCTACTTTAACTACATATTCCAACTTCATAACTACTGTGTTGGCTTTGACTTTCTAGTTTTGGAACTCAGTTTTCTGGTATTTAAAAAATGTTCTAGCTATATTTCTCATGTAGAGAGTCTGTTACATTTTGTGATTAGTAACCATATCAGCATACTTATAGTTACTGTAGGCATTGTGAATACTGCATTGTTGATACAGTAGATCACTTAAAACAAATTGTTGGATAGGGAAGGGAAGAAAGGAGGAAGGGAACAAAAGGGGAAGGGAGGGTAGGAAAGAAAGGGAGAGAGAGAGAAAGAGAGAGAGACACACACAGACAGAGACAGAGAGAGAATATGAATTGGTAAATCTGGAGAAAGCAGTTCAAGTTAAGTGATGAGGTCAAAACACTGAAATCAAAGATTTCAGGGGTGAATCAGAAGAGAGGAAATGGGCACTAGTGAAAATATTTTTCCTTGGAGTTTTGCTGAGAAAAGCAGACATGTAGTATAATAGTTTGTGGATATGTAATATCTTAGTAAGAGTTTGTTCAATTTGAATTTAAATCCTATTCTCCTAAATTCCTCAAACATAAGAAATCACAGCTTCTATTGCTGTATAACTTCTTCTGAATGGCTATTATTATGCTTCTTATGGTATATATACTTAAACTTGTATATGATCTTACAGGTCAGGATTTTTCTAGAATGTCATCATTTAAAGTTATTATTAATGGTATTCATATTAGCAACATGATACAGTGGATTGAGCATTGGCCTTAAAGTCAAGAAGACTAACATTGAAGTCCCACCTCTAACACTCATTCCCTTTCTGATCCTAGTGTAATTTAACTTCTCAGTGTCTCCTAGCAACTCTGTAAGTTTTAAGTTGTATAACAAGCACCAATCTACATTTATAAAAGGAGTTGCCTCACCGAGGGTTTCCTGTAACAATGAAATCACTGATGCATTCTCTAAAATATGTATTTTATTTGCATGTCATGTTCTACAGTTGACCTGATGCATTGAATTTCCTTATCAGGAAAGTCTTGAACTGATAGTATAAGATTGTTTTGTAGTTTCGTAGTTTTCAGGAAAGCATACTTCTCTTTTATTCTTTTTCTTGAAAGTAACATATCAATACCAATATGTAAGATTACTATCAATGCCAATATGTAAAGTGTTTTCATAGAGAAAATGAATGGAGAAGGCTGATCTTTCCCTCCCTTTTTTTTGGTTTTCATTTTAGTAGTCATTTGACCAGTTTTATTTTCCAGTTAATAGCAAAAGTGATCAGATAAATTTTGAGAATAATTAATAAAATTAACATTTTAAATATATTTCTATTTCCCCTAGTTTTCTAATTAAATGATACCACCTTCTAGACTATTTTTCTCATTTGTTTTATTAATCTTATAGTATGAAACTTGTTTTCTCCTTTCAAAGATTTCCCTGGAATATATGAATGCATATTTTCATATTTTAGATTTATGTACTTTATATCATCAGATGAATTATATCTAGTCATGCTTGATTTACATCAATATTTAATAAAGAAATGCAAATGTGCCCCTTTTCTCATTAAAAGACCAATAACATAGCAAAATGCTGATTTATGCTATCCCTTATAATTTTTATGTGAAGTCACAGAAGTTGATAAAGAATTTATTATTTTCTTTGTATAATTCTTACTGTAGTATTAAAATTTGTTAATAAAAATAGGTTTGACAAAGTCTAAACTTTCACCTACTTCTATAAATCAATCTACAAATCAAGTCACTTGACATATGATGAAAAAGGATTTCTTAACAAATTGTGGACCAGTGTTTACTGTTTCACAATGTTTTTAATCAGTTCTGAACAGTGAGGAGCCAGATTTTCTCCAACTTTGTTCTCATATCACTGAGAAGTTGCTGATGCAAGACAGTTATGTTTAATAATAGAGAGTGTAAAGCTATATCCATATAGCTGATATATGGTGCCTTTGAAAATTATCGGGTTAATTTGGGAGAGTCTTGTCATCAATCTGGATAAAAAAATAATAGGTGAGAATTATAGTACTTTTGAATAAAACCTGATCCAAAAGAAAAAAAAAATCTTTACTTAGATTTTGACCTTTGAAAAAATACAATCAAATAACAATAAAGTTGAGCGAATTTGAGCATAAAATACTTTAGAGCTGGCATCCTAAAAAGAATAAAAAGATCAGTTTATTTTCATGTCATTTCAATTTAATGTTTAATGGAGATTTTGACCTGATTTTGAAGGAGTCAGTTCAAGTTGAAAGAATTGCATAGTCATACACCTTTGTCTGTTTGAAATAACGGGTAATTTATCAAATCCTAGAATTCTAGAGAGGATACAATTTGCATTATGCCAAGAAATTTCAGCCATTGTTCCAAGGATATGGTGATAGATTAAAATGTAATGCAGGAAGTACTATCTTGGCTCCTGAAAACTCATGAAACTCAAAAATCTTCTGTCTTTTCAAAAAAAATGTAGTGGATTAAATGTGAGTATTGCTGAAATTTCGTTTAGTCATTGTCACTTTGCCAATTTATTTTACTTGTTTTTGTTATAATATGGGATTATTGGTGAGAGAGAAGTTTCTGTAAAAAAAAATAGTAATAGTAAATATTAGACATAGCGTTTGATAGAATGTTCAGACATATAGATTGTTATGTGCTAGAAAATTGGCCTATTTATTTCCAGATAAGGACTAGATTGAAGTAATTTATATTTTATAAATCCAGCCCTATAATTCTTTTTCAGTCTTTTAAAATAGTTTTTGAAATTTTTTTTCCCAATTATAATTATCAAGGCAATTTTTAGCATAATTTCTTACAAGATTTTGAATTGCAAATTTTTCCTTTTCCCTTCTTGCCCTCCCTACTTCTGAAAATGGTAGACAATTTGATACAGGTTATACATGTTCTATCATGAAAAATATATTTCCATATTAGTCACAGTTGTGAAAAAAGAAAACAGATGGAAAGGAAAAAAGAAAACACACAAAAAAATAAAATATGCTTCAATCTGAATTCAGAGTTCATCAGTTCTTTACCTAGATCTGGATAGCATTTTCTTTTGTGAATCCTTTATACTTGTCTTAGATCATTGTGTTGTTGAGAAGTGCTGAGTCATTCAGTTAATCATTACACAGTGCTGCTAATGCTGTGTATAATCTTCCTCATTCTGCTCATTTCACTTTGAATCAGTTCATTCAAGTCTTTCCAGGTTTGTCCCAAATCTGCCTGCTGATCATTTCTCATTACACAATAGTATTTCATTACATTCATATACCACAGTTTGTTCAACCATTCCCCAACTGAAGGACATTACCCCTGTTTCTAATATTTTACCACCACAGGAAAAAGGGCTGCTATAATTTTTTTTTCACATGTAGGTGATTTTCCTGCTTTTATGATCTCATTGGGGATACAGTCCTAGTAGTGGTATTGCTAGATATACAGTTTGGTTGCCTTTTGGGCATAGTTTCAACTTTCTCTTCAGAGATCAGTTGACAACTCCACCAACAGTGCATTAGAGCCCCCAATTTTCCCACATTCTCTCCAACATTTATCATTTTCCTTTTTTAGCATAGTAAGGGTGATGTGGTACTTCACAGTTTTAATTTTCATTCTTTTATTCAAAAGTAATTAGGCCAATTCTTCATTATCAATAGCTTTTATTTCTTCATCTGACAACTGTCTATTCATATCCTTTGAACATTTATCAATTGGGGAATGCCAGCCCTATAAATTCTGTATATAATTTTGAAAAGTGACTCTCATGCAAAAGTTTCAGTGTTGGCTTATGTCCTTTTGCACAAACAAAATCATTGCAGCTAAAATTAGAAGAGGAATATTCAACTAGAGAAAATATGTGTAATAATTTTCTTTGATAAAGAACTGATATGCAAATTATATAGAAAATTCATTCAAATAAGACCAAGAGCCATTACCCAATAGTCAAAGAACATGAATAGTTAGATCTCAAAAGAACACCAAAAAATCAACCACCATATTAAAAATGCAAGCAATGATGACAAGAGAATTTAAAATTAGATCTTAGTTTCCACCTTACATGATTCAGTTGAATAAATATAAAAAAAAGTGGTTATTGTTGGAGCATCAACAACAATAAGTTCCACTAGTATAGTATTGATGAAACTATGGGTTTTTCTAGGCATTCTGGAAAGCAATTTGGAATTGTATCACAAAAATCACTGAACTGAACATATTTGAGAAATATCACTAGTAGTTCTAAAGAAACAAGAGAAAGAGGGATAGACTAATATTTGAAAAATGTTCATGATTGCACTTTTTATTGAAGCAAAGTATTAGAAAGTAAGTTATGTATATCAATGGAGGAATGACTGAACAAATTGTGGTATAAAGATGTAATTATGAAATAGATAGATTCAAAGAAATTTAAGAAGACCTTTATGACCTGATTATACAAGTGCAATGAGCAGAACCAGGCAACCAGGTGAACAGTTTAATAAGAACATTGTAAATATTTATTTAAAAGCTTTGAAAGATTTAAGAACTTAAGAACTTTGAGTAATGCAATGACTAATCATGACTACAGAAGAAAAATGATGAAATGTGTTTCACACCTTTTGTCAAAAAAGTGTTGAACTTGAGATGCAGAATGAGACGTATTCTGACGTGGCAAAAGTTTTTTTTTGGTTTTGTTTGACTATGTTTATTTTTGTATAAAAATAGAGATTTTTTTTTCTTTGAGGGATAGAAAAGTGAGGGGTGGAAAACAGGGCTATTGAGAGTGATGCAAAAATAGAATAAAAGAGAATCAATAGAGCATTTAGAAAAAAATTCACAGAAGAGAAATAGAGAAAAGTGGGTCAGTTTCACAACCAACATACTGAATTTAGCATAAACCTTTTTTTTGCTTAAAACTTATATTTAAAACTAAAAGCTTGAATTTATAACTGTTTAACTCCACTTAGATTACACAGCCAATCAACATTCTGTGGCAACTTAAGATTCATAAGTAAAGCATTTCACAGCAGATGGAAGGATAGAGAAAGGAGCCTCAGTGAACAGAGGAAGAAAGGTAGTATTTATTATGCAATTGGCAGAATGTATTATACAAAAATATTTCCTATTCAAAGTCAGGAGAGAAGAGGAAATGAGTGAGCAATTTTTAAAAATTTATCTTTATTATTATCATTTTATGATTGTGATAGACATCTCTTTAGCCTACATCATAGGGTCCCTTATCCAAGGACTAGAAGTAGTTACAACAGCGGATGACATCATCCCATTACGATGTTCCCACATAGTTTGTTATATTTTAGCTCTCTTTCAATAGAGGTTGGAGACTTTCTGCTATTGGCCAAAAGATGATTGGAGGATTTTCCCATTAAGCTATTGCAAAATACTTGCAAATTTTATCCCCTCCCCTACAACCTCATAACAGTTAGTTGGCAACATTTATTAAGTGCTTACAGTGTGTCAGCCATAATGATGTGCTGAGTTTCTTGAAGATGAGGAATTATGCAAATTACACTACTGATTTTCACAAGGACTAGACTCAGTGGCTAGCTCCATGTTACATACATATGAATGACAGGAGGCCAAAGAAAACCAAGTACCCAACTCAATGTCTAATAGGCAATAGATGCCAATAATACACCACGGGCTGGTTACCTTGAGTCCTGTGCCAGTGTTCTCAGCACTGTACCTCACTGTTCAGCTTTTTGAGGGCAAAACCATATCTTAAGGAAGAGGAAATAATATGTAAAAACACATATACATGATGTATATATATTAGCATTACCAACAGTGTGAGTTCAATGTAAATAATTACATATAGATATACACATTCATGTAAATAATTATATATAGATATTTATATTAAACTCACCTTGTCAATAATATTGATGTATACACATAAAGTCATTTCACATTGTGAATCTAGTGTTAAGAATTCTGCCAAGGTGTGTAAAACAAGTTTTTGTGAAATCATTTAGAAAAATCTTAATTTTCTACACAGGTTTCAAGGGAACCATAAGGAATGGTGGAATGAAATTTTTATCTTGAGAAGTAGAATTCTACCTACTTCAATCACTTCTGCAAAAGTCTTCTACTTTAGCAATGTTCTGAGATAATCAGTCACCTTGCTTTATCCCTTACTTACGGAGATGAAGTAATCCTATTCTTTATCTACTATATCTACTGGCTAGCTCTAGAAATCAGACTGCATTTCAGCTTTACATTGCATCCATGTAACCATCTGCTTGCCACTACTCATAAACACTTTCTATACCACAAAAAGAAACTCATCCGTAGTCATTAGTTCCCTATATATTGCTTTACTGTGTTAGAATATGTGTTCTTTGAGTCAGGGGATCTCTTTTATAGCATATCTCTGGAGTTTAGCACAGTGCCTGATATATAAAAAGCACTTAATAAAAGTTTTTACATTCATTCATTCATGTATTAGTGGTAAAAGATTCTTCTTTCTTTCTGTTCCCTCCAGACACATAGACCAACAAAAACCATAAACAGCCCAGAAAAGCAAATCTTTTTTGATTCACTACTAAATAAACTTCCCATTTGTCAAAGATTGACCAGTTAAATGTAATATTTCCTATGACATGGACTGATTCTATCTTTTTTTTTCCCAAATAGACTGGGGGTGTCAATGTTCTCAACTGATGGTATCTGTGGCCTCAGGCCTGATTTCTTTAGAGAATGGCAGCTGTAGTCAGGCTTCTCACGTTCTTTTGCTTGCCCAGAACTACTTGTTTATTTAATTTCAAATTTATACTCACACTGCTTTATACTTAGATTTCCATATGTTGTCCCGTTCTGTTGCCGAGTACAGTATGTTGAGTACAAGGTGTCATGTGTTTCTCTAATTTCCATATTTTTTTCTTATACTGTATTAGGATAGATATCTAGAATTCAGAGCTTCATGTATTTAGAAATACATGAATTTAGTCAGAGAGAATGAAAAACAACAGAAAAAAGTAAGTACCTATAATATTTAACAAGCTAAATAAATGAAAAGTAGACATTTTCAGAAGGAAAATTCTCAAAAAGTTAATGCTTTAACAAAATGTACAATGGTTATGGTAGCAATTAGAAATCAGCAAATCTTTCATTTCTACCAAGAAATACAGGGTAAATTTAACCTCTAACAAGAAGTGCAGTATAAACTACTTTTCTTATGCATCTACACAGAATGGGAATATTTCTCAGTTGCCAATTAATTTACAGTTTTCTATGGTCTTTCAAAAAAGCTATATAATTTGTACCAAGCATTCTGTGTGGTAGCCTTAATTTGTGTTGTGGTTAGGGGCAGCATTTTATTTTCTTTTTAAATAGCTAAAATATATCTCTGGATGTAAAAACTTCCAGTTATATGTATATTCATTTGATTAGATAGATATTAAGCATTAATCTGCTTTATTACTTCACATAGCCTAACTGCTCCCCCAGAATATCCCAGATGAACCTCCTAAATTTAACCCATGTTCCAAAAAGAGTGAGAAACATAGAATATCTGAAGAAGTTAAGGCCGTGCAAAACAAAACAAAACAAAACACACACACACACACACACACACACACAAGATCAGATTGATCAGTTTCAATGTTGAAAGTTTTTCAATATAATACCTTTGGGATTTTTTTACATCCTATCTTCCTCCACTCCCCCTCAAAAACATAGCTCCTTAGGAACATCAGCATCTGACTCATAGCCTTATCTAGAAAACTTCTTACTTGACTCTATCTTTCACAGAAATCTCTGTCTCAAGCATTTTTGCTCATGTGTCTGAGTCCTTCAGCATTCAAGGAAAGGGCTACTCAACTCCTTTTCTTGATAATTCTGATTTTTGTCAAAACTCAGATACTTTTCTAGCGAAACAAACAAACAAACAAAGGGGTAGGAGGATTGTCCGATGCTTCTGTGTAAATAAAGTTTATTTGACCATCTTTTTTCAGCCACATGTTTGGGATGTGCATTTGCATGTGTGTACGGTTGTTATTTAAAAAAATATATTGAAAATTGTTTATTATTTCACTACTTCCTAACAGAACCAATATTAAGAGTGAGAAAAATATATATGGAAGAGGAGGGGAGGAAAAGCACTTGTGCAGCTCCTACTGTATACCAAGCACTATTCTAAATTCTTTTTAAAAAATATTATCTTATTTGATCCTCACAACCACCTTGTGAGGTAGGTGTTAGGGCAATAAGCAATAGGCAAACAGCCACAAAAGCCGAAGTTATGGTAAAAAAAGAAAGTCTCTTTGATGCAGGTAAATGAATGTATCTCAAATAATCTTATTTTCTTTTATGAGATTAAGAAATTTTCTTCAAATATTTCTTCATATAACTTTTCATAAGAATGTGAAATCATTTCTATGAAACGAAAGAGAAAGTCTTATGATTTAAAACTTCTGCAACAATGTTGATTGAATTTCATTTTTAGTTTTTGTTGGAAGTTTGCATGTTATGTTTTCTTCAGGAAAAAAGTCTTAACCTTTTTGAAAAGTCTGGTTAGTTCACCTCACCTTTCCTTTGGGTCATAGCATAATGGAAATATGTGCGAGTACAGTGTTTTTGTGACTGATAGACTGGAGAAATTCCTCTTTTATGCCTCAGTAGTTTTTAATTTCACTATTTCAATTTCCCAAATTGTATTTAGCTTAGCAAGGCTTCGTATTGTTTACTGTTCCCCGTGTCCTCTATTAGTTTTTCACTGTGGTTATGCGTGATTGTTTCCTCAGCACTCATTTGGCTGGTTTCACCTTTGAAAAATGAATTCTTCTTGCTCCTAAGGACATCCTCAATTCAATTCAAGGAATATCCTTTTTTTTTTTTTTGGAGCTCCACCTGTGTGCAAAGCCTTAGAAGCTAGAGATTCAAAGACAGAAACTATGCTATTACTGTATTCAGGGAAACTACATTCTAGGAGGAAATTTGAAGGAAAAGAGACCACTAGCAATTAACGAGGGAAAAGACCAATGAATTCTTCAAGGAGGAGATAAAGATGAACCATGCACTTATTCAGAATATATGTATTGATTCTAAATAATTGAGATGAAGAAGAAGAGTATTTTAGGTGGGAGGGGGGAAAGCAGTATGAATAACTGCTAGAGAGGTAATATGTTGAATTTAAGGATTAGCTAGTAGTTCATTCTGGCTTGAATATAGAATATGTAAAGAAGAAGAATCTGAAATAATTCTGGCTGAGTAGTCTGCAGCCAGATCATGGAGAGTCTTAAATGCCAAGTTAAAGAATTTGCATTTTACCCTAGAAACAATGAAGAACTACTTGTGGTCCCTAAGCAGAGGAAAAACACAGTTAGAATTGTTTTTTTGTTTGTTTGTTTGAAGAAAACATTAGTAGTTATGTGGTAGATGAATGGGGCAGAGGGGAGACTGAAAACAGAGAGATGAACTGGAAGGCTATTACAATTAATTCCTGGAACAAGTGATGAGGACTTAAATAAAACAAAGTGGCATGTGGATACAGAGAAGGAGATGGAGAGTCATTATGGGATTGGAATCAACAAGACAGTAAATACTTTCAAATGGTTGTCGGGTAAGGAAAGGAAAGAGTAAAAAATGACTCAAGATTGTGATAATTATCTGTAGCATGATTTTCTCTTATATTGTGTTCCCTTTTGGAGGCAATATATCAGAGAAATAATAAATAATCAAAACCACTTAGCTATTAAAATTCTTAGCCATTCATAGACATTATATATATCATCTTTTAATCAGTTTGCATATTTACCTATGTATTCAGTTAAACATAGATACTAATGTATGTAACATTCATATATACAATTTGCATAAACATGTATTTCCAATGTTGTACAAGGCACAAGGAATAACTCTAAGAGAGTGATTAGAATGTATCCTTTGGAACTCACAAAGTAGAAGCCACTTTATTTCATTGTTTCTATGTCCTTCATGGAATATCTGCATCAGTTAAAAAACACAAGCATACAAACTGACTTTATTTCAGAGCCTTTTATGCTTCCTTTTCCCCATTACACATAAGAACAGAAACTAAATGGGGATATAGTAGAGGTAGAAATAGCAATTATTTTTACTGGGGCAAATAAAGTGAAGAGAACAATTTGGGATAGGTCAGCAGTTGTCATTGTTCAGTTGTTTCAGTCACTACTGACTCTTTGTGAGCCTATTTTGGGCTTTCTTAGCAAAGATACTGGAATGGTTTGCCATTTTCTTCTCCAGCTCATTTTACTGAACTGAGTAACTGAGGCAAATAGGGTTAAATGACTTACCCAGGGTCACAAAACTAGTAAGTGTCTGAGGCCAGATTTGAACTCTAGAAGATGCATCTTCTTGACTTTAGGCTTTGAATTCTATTCACTGTATCTCCTAATTGTTCAGGGCAGCAGTAGAAAGGAAGAAATGGATTTGTATTTTGAACAGGAGTTGGACAGCTCCAGTTGTCCTTACTGATGTCCTTAGAAAGAAAATATCTCAAGTTCTAGACCCTGTGGAGACAAAGATCTACATATAGAAACATCTTTACTTCCAGGGAATGAGGACCCTAAAGAGACCCTGAGAACTCCAGTGACAGGGGCTGGATTTCTAATTTGCTGATTCCAAGTACCGTGCTCCTGGAAAACTGGATCAGGTGCTAAGGTAGGGGAATTGAGTGCAAAAGCTGTTATACAATACAATACAATACAATAAAATAAACTATATGATGCAATAAATAATAATACAATGCAATACAAACCTTGCCTGATTCATAATGTTGCCCAAGGTGATTCCTTTTCCCTGTCCTGTTTATTCTGCAATGTCAACAGGACTAAACAATGACGTTCTGCCTAAACACAATTTAGCCTTGATGTCCCAAAGTAAGCACTACCAGGCTTAAGGTAGAGGGATGCTGAAGGATTTTACTCATCCAGTATCTTGTTGATATATGTAGTAAGTGTGGTACCCTCTGTGCATGGCATGTTTCATGGAGACTTAATCTGTGCATTGGTAAGAAAAGGGAGGGGAGGGCATTTTTTTTCATATTATATAACACAGATCTGAAACTATGTCTGCAGAAAGTAAGCATATAGTGCCATCCTGGCACAAAAAACAGCAGACAATTATGTAGCACTTTATATTTTGTAAACTATGTTATACACATTATCTCATGTTAGCCTTATAAATACCATGTTATATAGGTACTACACGCATTATTATCATCTCTTCATTATGAATGTAGAAATTCAGGCTCAGAAAGATGAATTGATTTACCCTGAATCATGCATCTATTAAAGCATCAGAAATAGGAATTGAAACTAGATCTCTATTCCCAGGCCTAGTAGTCATGTACCAATACAATGCTGATAGCTAGCATATTTGTGAGTTGGCAGAGTATGGGATATTTTCCATCTGTACTTCTGAGAAAGAATTGGAAATACTTTATTACATAGGAAGGGAAGAATCTAAACAATTATTATTCTGAAATGCAAATCATATTTACAAATAACATTTTTAAAGAAAATTGTTTTTCCCCTTGTTTCAAGTAATAGTAATATGTTTTATTTAAAGCCAACTGCAACTTCAGCAACTTAGAAGAGGTTAAACAAATTGTATTAGAAAATAGGTCCCTTATATATTCATGCTATTTCTATTACAAAACAATCACCTTAGAAAATTGGAACACTTCCCTGCTTGTCGTATCTTTTTAAAAAGTTTCTTACCAGAACACAATTAGTTTAAATATTTGACTGACTACAAACTGCTAAAGTCTTTAGTAGTTTGAACTGAGGACAAATGTGATCCAGACTTCCAGAAAAAACATTACAAATCTTTGAAGAAAATAAAGAATTCTTATACCAACTTGTCCAGTTTATTGTGTGTTGATCAGAAATTAATGCTCTACAACTAGAAAACACACTATTTTCATTATATTTTCTATGGGCCTGTTAAAAAAAAAACCTTAATAAGTTGCTCCTATTTCTCTTTTTATTGTTGACCTCTTATAAAATTTTAACTTCAGTTTTATTTATGTGATAATATTTTTAGCATTATGAACATCAACAATCTTCATCGAAACAAAAAATACACAAATGAAAACTACCTGAATAGAGGCAGGCCATGAGCAGTTGTGGATAAAAAGCAAAACAAAACAAAATTTAGGCACTTGCTTGTCTTTACTAGCTACTTGGTGTATGATTTTAGGAAAGTCATGTGTTCTCCTTAAGCATCCTATTTTTCATCTGAAAAATAGAACTCCCTATACCGCCACTACCTCACAATGATATAAAGGGAGCAAAAACTATTATGTAGTATCCAAAAAAATATGAGGTTTCTAATCTGGGTGATTAGAACTCTTATGACATGGATTAAAAGAAAGAAGTTTGAAGGAGGGGTTGGATTTTGCTATGAGTTCAATTTTTAGACATAATAAGTTTGATATGCCTACAGAACCTAACAGTTTAAAATGCCCAACAAGAAATCAGTCATGTGGGATTAGAATTTAATAGAGAGACTATCAGATAGCCAGTTCTTATTATGACATATATAAACATGTTATCTGGGAAATAAGTTGGAAAAAATGAACTTGAATATATATATATTGAGACAGGAATTGGTTTTGAAGCTAGATATATCTGAAAAAAAGAAGTTTTATTCATTTTGGAAGAGGTCAAATTGGAGTATATTCTACAGAACATGTTAATGTCTATAAAAAGTTATTAAAGTTTACTGAAACCAGTTAGACCTTGCCTTTTATGCATGCTTCCCTAGTGACTGTTAATGGGTCATATGTGAATGAAGAATAAAGTGACAGACTGAAGATGAACATCCTTGACAGCTGCATAGGGCATTAAAGATAAGACAAGAAGTTAACCTCTACTCCTGACTCTTTGCATATAATCTAAAAGCACAAAAAGCAGTGAGGGTTAAATATTACAAAGACTAGCCTCATGAAGACAGGGGCTATACTATAGCCTCCTCTGGCAGAGTCACGCTGAAGAACTCTGCACTCTATTTAAAATTAAAACACATCATCTTTTTTTTTTTTTAATTTTAAACATTTCATATACTACCTGAGAGCTTCAGTGTCTGAAGTACAGTTCCCCGGAGGAGAAAAAAAATTAAAATGGAGTAAGGAAAATGTTTTATAAAGACATTAGAACTGTTGAGATAGAAAATTAGCTATAGCTGGTTTATGGAATAAGAAGGAGAAAGGAAAGGGAAGTGGGCTGGCATTGAAGACAAACTTCGCCTAATTCACAATTTTGCCTGGGGCCTGCCTTCAGGACAAGGGCTGTTCCATACAGTGCTGAGTTCATTTTCAGGGAAAATTGAAATGTGTAATTTAGACAGTGTCTACATGATTCCAACATAACTAGTTAAATAGTGTACAATTCAATTGCCCCCAAAGCAGAAACTATTTCTTAAGTTTAAGAAGATGCTCAGTAACTGGCTTGTGGCTCTCTTATGTGTTTTCTTTGACCTCTACTGTGATAAAGGCAGACATGTCTTTCATTTAATATTATCTATTATAGTGGTAGTCAAATTCAGGAATATTGATAAGACAAAATGAAAGGATTTGTGTGCTTTCTAATGAAAGATCCAAAATTTTAGTGAGTCATTTGACAAACCTCCATAATTTCAAGTTTGAAGGTATAACAGTAATATGTTCTAATATTTTCACAGGCTAAAGAAATATAATAAACGGAGTTATCACATTTATTGCAGGGCAATCTGCTAGAAATATGCTGTAAACCCAATCTAATTAATAAAGGCTTAGCTTAAATCACTAACCTAGCATCCAGCTCTCAACTTTTTTTTATAGAAATGAGTACAATAAATCATATTTAAAAAACTGTAAATGATAAACTTATACTTCATTAAAATGTCTTAAAAAGGCATAAATTGATTCAGCAGACCAGCTAAGTAACCAATGGCAAAAGTTTTTCAAAATATATTCCATAGCATTAAAATCTACTTTACACATGTTTTACCCTAACTTCTTTTAGTGTCTGCTTTATTTTTTACTGCTACAAAGCAAAAGGTGTAGGAATGCTTTCACCAAGAGCAAGGAATTAAAAAAAATGTCATTTGCACAGATTTTGACAGATAATTTTGAGAGAACTTCTAAAGAGGCATGAGGTCACTTGATGGCTTTAGAAATGATTGATATCAGGATATCATTTTTCTCATAAAAAACTACTTTTGTTGAATGACAATATTGTAAATATTTTTTCTTCAGTTGTTATTCGTCAGCTTTTTTAACTTGTGTTATTGATAGTTTGTAAAACGTACCTGACTTTTCATTGATGAATCAACTCAATAAATTTATGTTGATCCATTTTATCCATCAACCGTATTTTTGCTTCACTATGTCAAACGTGCTTGATATTGATAGCTTTGGTTTAATGGAAGGTAACAGAAGAATGAAACATTCTGTAACATACACAAGACCACAAAATAAAAAGCAAAGGCAGGAAATTTCCTTCTCAGTCAAACATGTCTTATAATAGTGACTTGAAACCAGACAAACAGTCTGAATATAAATATCTAAACAAGTATTTTCCTTAAAAGATTTTTCAGAACATTTCAGAACTGTTGAAATAAAATTTAGACCCATGTTACTCAGAACATAGGAAAATCTATCTCAGTCTAAGCCATCAGTATTATCCAACTCCTAGAGGCCAGTCATTAATGCTAGGCACTGGGGATACAAGTTCAAAGCATGAAGCCATTTCAATTCACAATGAGTTTGTTTACTCATAAGATGCCATTCTTTGGTTGTCATTTCCTGAATCACTTCCTTCTTTTGGTTTCCCTAGTTCCAATGCTTCCTTTTAACAGGTATCTCTTGAGCATTCCCATATCTCATACATACTTTCACGCACAGAAGATGTTTAATAAATGTTTGTTGAACTGAAAAGAGAAAGGTGAGAGGTTCACTCTAGTGTGTCTTTCTTAGGATATATCTAAAGCTCTATTTTCAGGACCCAGAGCCTAGCACAGTGTTTGGCAAATGGTTTGGTAATTTCATACATACTTGTCGTTGAATAAAAAACAGCTTTGGCTAGCTAAATGACATTTACAGAAGGTTGGTCAGGATGGTGAGAATATGAGAAATGATGTCATGGAATACAGTTGACACAATTTATGATAAATCACTTGAAAAAGAAAAGAATGGGGGAGAGGATTGTGGGAAGATGACAGAGGAGGTCAGAAAATTCCAAGCTCTCAAAATTTTCCCCCACAAAAAAGTTTATTAAAAAAAAAAAGCACCTTCAGGAGAAAAGTATGGATGGAGATAAATAAGAATAGGGGCACAACCTGGATCTCCCTGGGACAATTTGAGAAGAATAGAAGAAAAATCCCAGGACAGGCTTTAGTCCCTTTGAAAAGTAAACTCCTCCAGGCTAGATTCTGTTTTAACAACAAGCAGCAAACCTCTTAAACAACATGCAGCAAATCCTGGGGTTAGTTGGCTTGAGAAGCTGCTTTGCCTCCAGCTACAGGAGCTTTTACCCCGATAGTGAGGAGAGTTGGCAGTTTGAGCCTGGGAAGATTGAGGGAACTTTTGGCGATAAGAAATGCCAGACACAGCTGTGGGGCAAAGAGCAGAAGGGGCAGGAAGGAATCAGCACACAACCAAGGGGTATTGTGTCAGTGGGGCAGAATGCCCTGACTGTGGATGCTTACAGAAGGTTGGAGGTTTGGTTTTGGTTCCAGGCTAGATGAGAGAACTGACTATCTGGGCAAGAAGCACCAGTTCCCATACCCCAAGGCTAGAGGTGATTACAAATAATTAGGCTGTTACCATACACACGAAACTGCATAGGCAAAGGAGAAAGAATCCAACCACAGAAAGCTATTATGGGAATAGAGATGACCAGAGTTCATCTTCAGAGGAGGATATTGAAGGAAAGAAACCCCCAAAGAGTAACTTCAAATGGTCACCTGCCCCAAAAGAATTCATAGAAGATCTTTAAAAAAGATTTTAAAAATCAAACAAAAGAGATAGAGAAAAAACTAAAAAAGAAAACAACAAAAAATGAAAAATAAACCTAAAAAATAATGATACAAGAAAAACAAGAAAGGTAAGAAAGAAAAGTCAAGCAGTTCAAAAAAGAGATCCAGAATGTTAAGGAAGAAAATGACACCTTGAAAATTAAAATTGGGCAAAATAAAGTCAGTGAAATTATAAGAGGTCAAGAAATGATCAACCAAAATATGAATAGTGATAAAATAGAAGGGAATGTGAAACATCTTATAAAAAAAAACAACAGATTTGGAGAACAGATCTAGAATAGAAAATATAAAAATAGTCAAACTAACTGAAATTTGTGATCAGTAAAAGAATCTCAATACTATTATACAAGAAACAATTAAATTGTCCTGAAGTGTTAGAAGAAAGGGGAAAGTAGAAATAGTAAAAAAGAAAAAAAAATAGTAATCACCACTTAAAAGAGATCCTATGAGGAAAATTTATAGGAATATCATAATCAAATTCCAGAAACCCACAGCTCAATAAAATATTAAAAGCATCAAGATTAAAGCAATTTAAATATGATGGTGGCACAATTAGAAGTACACAAAACCTAGCAGCAGAAACATTAAAGGACCGCAGGTTTTGGAACAAAATAAATAGAGGAGCAAATGAACTGGGGATCCAGCTGAAAATATACCCTGCAGAGTTAAGTATTATCTTGAATGAAAAAAAAGAATGGGCATCTGATAAACTCTCAGACTTTAAATACTTTGTTTTAAAAAATCCTGAAATTAATAGAAGATTTGAGATACAAGAACCAAGAAAAATATAACATACATATCAAAGACTGATTATAAGGGATTCATAAGGACAGACTGTTTACTTTTTATGTATGTAAAATGTATGGCTAAGATTCTTATTAATAATTGAGTAGTTCATAAGAAAGATTGGGGTAAAACTGAGTATGGTGTGAATTTTAAAGGTAAAACCATGTAGGAAAGGCTAAAAAATGGAACTATTTTATTCAAATGAGGTGTAACAATTGATACAGAGGAATTAGATGGAGGAGGAGGGCTGGTAGTTCTGGTAACCTACTTTCATTGGGAATGGTTTTAAGAGGAAACCATACATATATATTTAGAAGAGTATAAAAGTCTTCTAAATTCAGAAGAAATAAAATGGTAGAGACACAGGGAAGATATAGGGAGGGAGGTGAGGGGTGAGGTAGGATAAGGAATGATCTTTAGAGGGAAGGGTGACAGAATAGGTAATAGGGGGCTATAGAAGGGTTTTTAGATTTATTAGAATGGGAGGGGAAGGGAGTGATCTTTGGAGGGAGGATGGCATGTAATAGGAGGGCAAGGTAGTGGGTAGAAGTAAAGTAGAAGAGTCAGAAGGGATGGAAAATAATAGATATGCAAAAACATAAAAACAAAGATCAGGAGTAGAATATGTTTGGGAAAGTGTGTGTGTGTGTGTGTGTGTGTGTGTGTGTGTGTGTGTGTGTATAAAGAAACATATGTAAACTTTATCATTACCTTTGGGGGGAGTAGCAAAAAGGAAAAAAAGAGAACCAAGTAAAAAAGTACACAGTAGAGCACAAAAAACTTACAAGGAAGCAAAGAAAAGATTGACAATTCTCAACACAACTTGTAATTATTTATCATACAAGCTTTCTTGAAATGAAAATTTATTGTTACATATTTTAAATCCTCTCATGTTCTGCTATGCATACAACATGCTATTTTTCTTTCTTTGTATTTAAGTTCCAATATCTAAGTTTATGATATATTTTTGTTTCTTTTCTCTATTCTGTATTTGTATTCTGGCCCTTGAGTCTAAAATAAAATAAAAATAAACAAATAAATAGGGGATATATGGCACATTTATATCTTAAGATATTTGAAGGTGTTTTCTGGAAGGTGTTTGTTTAGTTATTTTTTAGTTATGAACAGCTCTTTGTGATCCTTTTTCAAGTTTCCTAGGCAGAAATATTGGAGTATTTTGTCATTTCCTTCTCCAGATCATTTTATAGATGAGGAAACTAAGGCAAACAGGGTTAAGTGAATTGGCCAAGGTCACATAACTAATAAGTGACTGAGGCCAGCTTTGAGCTCATGGAAATTAATCTTCCTGACTCCAGTCTTGGCACTCTGTCCACTATGCCACCTAGCCGCCCTACTTCTTAAAGGAGGACTATACTTATTTTATATGACTTCAAATAGCAATAAACAAACAAGAGGCAGAACTTACAAGAAGCTGATTTTTTCAGTAGATGGAAGAACTTGATGACAGACTATAAAAGCATTTATGTAGAGGTCAGCAGTCTTAGTTCAAATCCTGGTTCTGTTAATTATTACCTGTGTGACCTTATTAAAGTCATTTCCTTTCTCTGGACCACAGATCCTTAACTGTAAAATGACAGTTGGAATAGATGACTTCTAACATCCCTTCTAGTTCTAAATCTGTAGGTGACATGAATATGATCCTATGGAGTAGAGTTCCATTCTGTAAAATTCAATCCACTTCAATGTAAGATGAGGTACTGACATCCTTAAAAGTGTTCAAACAGGTGTTTGATTAATATTTTGGAGAGATATTTTCCAAGAGAATCACCCTTTAATCAGGGTTTTGATTTCTAAAGAGGTTATAGTTCTGAGATTCTTTATCTTTTTTGTCTGTCTGCTTATCAAATTAGCTCAAAGTCTGAGTTGTAAAGAACTAAATATATTATTCAAAGTATATATGTACTTGTTCAATTATATTTTTGAGACAGACATGGGTGGTGCTATGGCATTTTCCCCACTTGCATTCTATTCATCAAAATCTATCTTGATTGCTACATATAACTATCTTAACTAACAGATTCTATACAGTCATTTACTTTCCCTTCTTCATGTTCCATTTCCGAGGTCTGATGTTGAAAAGAAATAACTTAGAAAAGTTTCTTTAATGAAACAACACTACTACTCTTTGACAGCGCCAATCATTTACCATACAGCAAAAAAAAAAAAAAAAAAGATACTCCACTACCAAAATAAGTAGAATAAAGCACAATATCCTCCATATCATTTAAATATTGGCTCATAGGAAATGTCATTTTGTTGGAAATGTTAGATGTTCATATCAAAAAGTACTTAGGATTAGGTAATAATTTTAAAATAAATATATTGACATGTTTTGTTATTATTATTGTTATTATTATTATTAAATCTTATTAAATTGTCTCAGGGCCTTGGTCACCATTTGGCATCAGATTTCTTTCAGGGACTTTTACTTAAAATATATTTTTAAAAAACCATAATTTTACTGCTCAATGAACCTTACAATAACAACATTTTAGCATCTATCCACTACGGCAGATGGCAAACTAATGAGGCCTGCTGTAGCTGCATACTGATATCTTCCAAACACAACACTTCTCTGATCCACAGGGAGGTCAAAGAGTAACTTTTATTTATCTCCTTTGTCTTATTTGATCCTTGAAAATCATAAGACAGATTATTACAGAGGGTAGTTTTTTTTTATACCTTATAATTAGACATACTAATGTTCGTTTCTTGTACTCAACCCTCATAACTGGGGAAAAAAGGACACAGTTGGTGTCTGAGATTTGTCCTATTTTATTTTGTACTTTTTTTCTTTAACTACATATTCTTCCTTGTTGCTTTTCAGGGCTCCAGTTAACCATATAAACACATTACTTAGAATGGGTTTTCAGTGAAGTTGAGCACATATTTTTAAAGCTCAAATTTCTTAATTATAGTTTATTTCAAGAAAAAAAAAAAGATTCTATGCTGAAAGATCTGTGAGTCTTCCTAATCATTTCTGAGATTTGGGCATGTTGCACTTTTCAAATACTGGACATTCTACATTAACTGTAGCTGAAGACTGTTCAAGGTATATCTTTAACATTGGGTAATATTTTTATAAAGGAAAAAAGAAATATGTCAAATCATTAATTTCCTAATAAATATTTTACCTTGATCATCTTATATACTTTCTTGAGATGTCCAAAGGGACAATGTGAAACCAAGGTATTATACTGTTAAATGGTAATGAACAGAAATGAAATCAACCTGACTTTTTTTTCCCTGTACATTGAACAAAAATTGGTTAAATAGAGATTGAATATTTAAATATTTATTCTTAAAATATATTTTTAAAGGAAAATAGAGAGAATAATGTAGAATTCTATTTTAATTTTAGCAAAAGTACCTTGCATTCAGGTACAAATATACTATAATCCTCAATGTTATGCTAACAATTCAGCTTTATACTCTTACTTTTCGAATCAAAATTTTCTTCCCTTTTAAAAAAGTCTGTACTTCAGGTTTTATTTTTCCTTCCTTCCCCAAAACACACACACACACACACACACACACACACACACACACACACATACACACACACACACATATATACACAGAGAGAGAGAGAGAGACAGAGAGACACAGAGAGAGAGAGAGAGAGAGAGAGAGAGAGAGAGAGAGAGAGAGAATAAAGATTTATACCCAACACACAAATCAGTAAAGTTCTGTCCCCTTCCGTGATTTTGGGCCTACTGAGAAACCTATACTGTCCTCCCAAAGAAAATGTAATCCTTCTACTGCAGCCCTCCTAAAAGGGAAAGTATTTAAGGTTAATAATAGATCAAACAACCTTCCTCCCTCAAGTGAACATTTTTTTTTCAGGAATGAATACAGTCTTTCCAGTGTAGTAACTACCTTCACAATATACAATTCTAACTTGATTTGATTACCTTCCAAAAGGAGAAAAGATCCCTAGGAAGTCCATCTTTCACCTGAAACTATTCAACACAACATCCATAGGAGTAGATCTTCTGTATTGAGACTTTGCTGATTCTGTGCTCTTGGTTTTGCTACATTAAAAAAAAAAAATCCACCACAATTGCAGGAGGCTTAATCCATTAAGATTGAGCAATATCACCACATTTTAAGAAGGATTTAACAAATTAAAGCATCCAGAGAAGGTAAAATAAGATAGTGAGAGGTCTGAATACACTGCTAAGATTAGTTGAAGGAAGCGGGGAATATTTACTCTAGAGAAGAGAAAACTTATGGGGAGATGAGACAGTCTTATAGGATTTACAGGGAGATAAAAGACAGGGACCTTTGAAGAAGAATCTATTTATGTTAAACAAGAAGACTCATATTTGAAAACATCTTGTGAACTCTGTTTTAATTCAATCAGTGAACTTACCTTATTTGTTCTTATGGGTTCTATGATAATCATATGCTGAATAATAGATTAAGAGCTGATGTGCAATGCCCAATTGTTGAATAGGTTCCTTAGACAAAGTCCACAGTCATAGAAAAAATTTCACTCGTGTAAACTTACTGAGACCCCTAACCACAGTAAGCCCATGATGACCTGCACTCCAAGAAGTTTATTCGGTCTCCATTCATGCTGGCATATAAGTGAGAAATTTTTTTGCTTAACTATTAACCCTTTAATGGTAATGGAGATTTGAAAATCTTTCTGGCCCCTTAATAAGCCTAAGTGAATGTGAGGACCTTTCCTGATTTGAAAGTAAACTCTGCCCCCTACTAGGCTGAATGTGGTCACATGGAGCCTGTGGTGAGAGGAGTTTGCTGAAGGTTGGAGCAGAGCTCAACAGGGGAAACTTGCTTAGGGAAAGCTTGTTTTTCAGGAAGGCACAATTCTTGTTACTTTGTAAGTAGGGACTGGGTCACGAAGGTTGTGATATTTTCTGACCCTGGAGAAGGCTATATATGCTTTTGGGGTGAGATTTTGCTTTGGGGCTCAGTTATGGGAAGTTATGGTATTAGATCAGACTCTGGGCAGCCCTTGAGCCCCCAGCTTTGAAAACCCAGACATTGGTGCTTCTCTATCTGGTAACTAACTATATAGGTATGTGATGGTCAGACAGCTAGAAGCCCTGTCTGTTGAATTGTGTTATTTTCTCTGTCTGTATTTTTTGTTTGCTTAAAACTTCTGTTTGTATTCTCTGAAGTTCAGGGAGCTAATGTTTGTTATGGGAATCTGAAAATCTTCCCTGACACTAAGCCCTCTGTTTAAGTGGCTTAAGTGACTCTGAGAACCTTCGCTGATTTGAAAATATACTCTGCCTCCTAATAGCCTGAATGTGGTCATGTGGAGCCTGTGGCAGGAGGCTTGTTTTTCAGGAATGCCTGTGCCTTGTTGTTTTGTGATTGGGAAGTGGGTCAAGAGAGCTGTGACATTCTCTAATTCAGGAGAAGGCTATATATACACCCTGATGTGAGGTTTTGCTTTGGGACTCAATTTGAGAAGAGTTGTGTGATTTGGCCAGATGAGACTCTGGGAAGCTATTGAGCCCCCTGGCTTTGAAAAACCCAGATGTTGATCCTTCTCTCTCTCATAACTGAATAGGTATGGATGTAATAATGATCAGATGGTTGGAAGCTCTTCTGCTGATCTGTTTCTTTGTCTACTTCTAACTTCTGCTTGTAACTTGTGTTTGTATTCTGTTTGCATTCTCTGAAGGTCAGGGTGCTGATTTTTTCCCCTGAACTAGGTAAATGACATTTGTTTGATTGATTAAAGTAAGATTGTTAATCCATTTTGAGTTGCTTTCCTTTAGAAAAGCAGATCTAAGAACCTATGCTAGCAGCCGCCCCGGGTATGCTAGGGTGCTTGCTGCTGCACATCTCCCCCTAAGTTGGAGAGAGACAGATGAGCAAGAGAGAAAATAAATACATATTAACTGAAAAAATAAACAATAAAAAGTCAAATCAAAAGTAACTGGACATGTTTAACTTGCAGAAAAAGGACATTTCAGCAGTCCATGATAGCTGTCTTCAAATATTTTAAGGGATGTCAAGGGGTAGTAGAATTAGAATTGAACTTTCTGTCTCCTGAGGGTAGAACCAGGAGCAGCGAACTAAAGTTTTAGAAAGGCTGTTTTAGGCTTGGTGTAATGAAAAATTCCCAATATTTTTAGGTATCCAATATTGAAATTTAATATTCCCAGGATGCAACCTAAGGTAAATGTGTGTGTGTGTATGTGTGTGTGTGTGTATGTTCTGGGGAAGAAATGGGAACTGAAAGGATGGTTTTATTCTTCATAGAAATAAGTAAGTCCAATAGAGGAAATGTATCTTTATGCAGAGAGATAGTAAAATTAGATATATGATCCATATCTGAACCCATTCGTGCCTATTCACATCACATCACATTTTATTCTGTCCAAACAAATAAAAAAACTGAAAAGGGTTCCTCTTATTTATTGGCTCCTCTTATTTATCCAAGGACACAGCCCACCTTCTAGGTGAAATGTTACTGCTGTAACCATGAAGTGATCTGGAAGGCAAGTAGGAATGTATGAGGTATGCTGGGTGGGGGTGAATTTTCCCAATTTCATCTGTGCAGTAGCCTTAATGAGCCAAATGATTGTTTTCATCCTTCATTTTCAAAGATGTCATTTTCAATGACATCAGGAGGATGATGTTTTGACTAGCTTGTGAATTGGATTTAAGTGAGACAGGGCAGTACAAAGCTATCAAGTCATCAGTTTACTCTATCCTCCAGAGTCATCTGAGTCCAGTGGCAAAGTATAGGTCAGGATGACTGGAGATAGCCCTGGATGCAGTGGGAGACTTTGTCCTTTATGAGCTAAGGTCTTTTGTAAGTATCAGACAATTTGATACACAATTTGATACACCACATCAATTCAGTGATTTAAGGCTAGATAAGGATTGAGGCAAAAGATGGTCTAGTTTGCCTGCTCAAATGAATTAGTCTGCTTAATTGGCCTCTAGGTGAATGTTAGTTTGTGGGGAATAGAGTGGGGAGTATTAGCCAGTAATGGCTAGATATGGTTGGAGACAAGCTCTAAGATTAGAGTTATTTTCTTTAAGAGCATGAAGTGACATCTTACTGCAGTCAAGCTGGTTGATTATATGACCCTTAGGACTGTGCTATAGCACCCTCAAGTAGCTAAGAAATGTGCTTCAGAAATTATTGATCTGCACATTTAGGAAGCACTAAAGATGTTCAAGAAATAGTGAGACAGTCAACTAGGTGGTGCAGTGAATAGAGCGCTGGCCCTGAAGTCAGGAGGAACTGAGTTCAAATGTGGCCTCAGACACTTGAAACCTAACTAGTTGTGTGACATTGAGTAAGTCACTTAGCCACAATTACCTTGCCTTCCCCTCTCCAAAAGAAAAAGAAGGGGCAAGACATAGTCAGACTTTTGTATTGGGAGCCAAATAAAGCCAAAATAAATAGGGTTGGGAAAGGACTTGAGAATAATGAGCAATTAGGAAATGAATACAATAGTTCAGACCAAAGATGATAAGATTCTGATGATCAAATGAGATGATATTTATAAAGTGCTAATCATAATGTCTGCTACCATGAGATGTTTATTTTATGCTTCTTCCTTTCTCATTTACTCCTGATGAAGAGGCGAGGATTTATGTAAGATATATTATGGGTGTCAATTCTATAGGACTTTGTGAATCATTGTATATATTGAAAGAGGTGGATGGAAGATCAAAGATAACAAAGTCTAAATGGGAAGACATTTGTTTTGTTAATAGAAATGTGCTTGTTAAAAGGAAGGGTAGATTTCAGTGAAACACTGATATGAGCTAAGGTTTGGAGACATTGAATTTTAGGTGTTGAAGTGACATTCCAGTGAATATTTCTTTTATTTTTTTTTCTTTTTGGAGGAGGGAGAGCAGGACATTTGAGGTTAAGTGACTTGTCCAAGGTCACATGGCTAGGAAGTATTAAGCATCTGAGGCCGGATCTGAACTCATGTCCTCCTGACTCCAGGGCTGGTGCTCTATTTGCTGCACCACCTAGCCACCCCACAAGTGAATATTTTTAACAAGCAATTACGAAATGCAGGAGGGGATGAACTAACTCAGTATATTGAGAATTTGCCACATAGGAGGATAAAGACTATATATTGTTATGGTGTACAGGGGTAAAAAAAAAAAAAATCTACCAAGGGAAAGATGATACTAACAGTGACTTCAAAACCTGAAGAGAAATGAAGGAAGATGAGGAGTGGGTTTTATACTTTTTAAAGTCTTTGGTGATCAAAGTGAGCAATGGTATATGTGCTTAGAAGGTAAGCTTAAAACAGAGTAACTCATGTAAATCAATCACATCTGAACTTCGCCACATGCTGGTTGGTACTTTTTAGTCTTTTGAAGTGAATTGATTTTTATCCATGACTTATAACCTATCTAGTGCTTGCTGTGTTAGACAAAAGTTATCATTAACTACTTAATCTCAAATGACATGAAATTAAACTTTTATTTTTGGCTTGTTCAACAGTAGCAACAAAATTAATTTCAACTTTACAACTTGAATTTCTTTTTCAAGTGAGATATTTTCCCATAAGATCTCAATGGGTTTGTTACATAGGATTACTCCAAATTTACAATTATTTAAATACGTTAAATACATAAACTTAAGCATCATGGAAAAGATAACAACTTATAGTACTAGTGCTAAGATAACTGCTAATATTATAGTGTTTCATTATGAATATGAATAAAATACATAAGTAGTCTTCTAGTCTTTAAAGTTATTATTACTCAAATAAATAAATAAATACTAAAGATGCTGGATATGATTCACATTTACCATAATGTGAACAAATTGCCTGGTTTCCTTGTTGCTTATGTATTCCCAGCTCTCTTAACCTATTCCAATATATTATTATTCCCATCCTCAGTGATTATACACTGCAAAAACAATTGTAGTGGGGAAAATGAATTGCTCATCTATATTGATAAATTTGTATACTTCTATTGAAGCTGGACATGTGCCCTGGTCCCTTCCAGTGGGTTGGACCCATTGCTAAAGGAAATGCCAGAAAAAAGAGGCTTATGGTAGATTATTCTACACATCCTACAAATTGAGGGCTTTGTCAAAGACAATTAGTGACTGAGCAGGAAGAGAAAATTCAGTGGACTTTAAGTAGAGAAACATCTTCTACACTTAATCTCTTCTTCCTCTTTTCTGAATGTGCCAGTTTTCACTCTGACAGATTTTCTTTGAATTTCTCAAAGCAGAAAGGGAAGAGATTTCTTTTTCCCTTTTACCAAGACAGCAATGACAACAGGTCCCACAAAGGAAAAAGTACATGCATTTACTTAGATAAGTCTGAAGCTATCCCTCAAGTGATTGCATATATCTTTTAATGTGTGTTTATTTCCCTGAGCACAGATGATCAGATAGCAGTTCAGAAATGAATGTTTTTAAACTTGTTGACATCCTCATAAGTTCAAGAAGTCAAGAATTTCTGGGCCTAGTTGCTGGTTGGCCAGTAGAAAGTGAATTCTGCAGCTAAATGCTCCTTTGAGGATATGACCACTAACTAGATAATGATCTATTTGTCAGGTTACTAGAAATGATGGGCCTAAAGTGAGTTGTTTAGACTATACAGAGCCAAGTTGGAAGTGATTTGCCTATTGAGAAGTCCTATAAAATGTTTCTTATCTTAATGTTTTGAATATCAACTTCCCAGGAAGAGAATATGTGATAAACTACTTTCTCCTATTTTAAGTAATTATTATTGTGCACTTATGAGTTAGTTGTGTTTTCATAATTTTTATGGTGGATAAAATAAATATTAGTCATGTACCTGATTTTCTTCCATATGCTGAATAACTTTATGGTAGAGTTCCTCATTCCATTTTTTGAGAGAAAACTAAACAAACTTAAGTTTTGTTTAAGTAATTATCCCTAGGGTTTTCCTCAGGAGAAGGAATGTAATTAGCCAGAGAGTGTGAGAATATGTTTCCTATCCTTGTTCAGCTTTCTTAAACCCAGAGGTAAGGTCCACTATTAGGAGAGGAAAAACTTGCCTTTTAGTAAACTATGTCTATTACACAATAGTATCAATACAAATTAAGCGATTCTTCTGAATATGAGAAATGGAAGAGAACTAAACTACTCCTCCTCCTCCTTTTCCTCTTCATCTTCTACCACTACCACTACCACCACAAGAACAAGAATATAAGACAGACTGAAATGTGTAGCCTAGAAAGTGAAATATACCTCCTTCCACTCAAAAGACACACCAATAACTATTCTGGTCAAATATTATGTTCAATATCAGATAAGGTCACAAAATTAAAGGTTTCCCTTTCTTATAAAGAAAAGTTTTATTTCAGAAAAGGCCAGGGATATTTTCAAAAGTAACCACAACATAAAATTTAAAGGGATCAATAAAATATGGTAAAACAGTATCAACAATAAGATATACTTGAATAATCATAATAGTAGAATAACAGATGTTAGCCAAAAAATCAGATTAGTGCTCACTAAATGTAGAAATGGAAGCATAACATTTAGAACATTTAGAACATTTGTTATAAACACAAAACTTAAACAGAATCAAGCAAACAGAAAATTTTGCCTTGGTTCAAGGAGTTAAATTAACTATGGAAACAAAGGATAAAGAAGTAAAGTAGATGTCATTGGATTTCTCATGGACTTAGGCATTAATCACATTCTAGAAACAAAGAGGAGGCATTTCATAATAGTAATGGACTGGAAATTTAATGACATGGGTTTACCACTGATTGCATAACTTTAGTATCTTAGCTATTTCATGGAAATTCTCATCCTAACACTGCATCTAACTGCCTCTCATACATGTTTCTGTTTTGGTGTATCTAACTTTGTTTGTGCTTTGCTTTAAAACAATCCATTTGCTTCATGATGCTTATTGAAATTTTCAGGTTAAATTCAGCAGCTACATAGTATAATGAAAAGAGAACAAATACTAATGGGCCCTTGCTCTTCCATTAACCAGGTACGTAAACTTATGCAACTCTAAAACCTTTCTGAGTTTCTCATTCAATAAAATGAGAGTGTGAGATATTTTTTAGAGCTCAATTTCTTTTTTTTTTTTTAAATTAAATTTTGTGTTTATTTTTAGGTTACATCATTGATTTCCATAAGATTTTGAGTTACAAATTTTCTCCCCATCTTTCCCCTACCCAAAAACAGCAATCCCACTGCATAGCCCCTTCCCCAATCTGCTCTCTCTTATATCCTCCCCCATTTCCCCTCTAACTTTCTGGTAGGGCAAGATGGACCTCCATGCCCCAGTGCCTGCATATCTTATTTCTCAATTGGATGTAAAATAATAATAATATTTTTATTTACATTTGATTTTAAAATTTTGAATTCCAGATTCTTTCCCTTCCTACTTCATCACCCACCCTTACTGGGAAGATAAGCAATTGAATATAGGTTGTACATGTGTAGTTATGCAAAACATTTCCACGGTGGATATATTGTGAAAGACTGAATATATTTCTCTTCATCCTATCCCCCCTACTTGTTCTATTCTCTACTTTGACCCTGTCACTTTTCAAAAATGTGTGCTTCTAACTACCCACCCACTCACTAACTGCCTTCACCTTCATCATCCCCCCTCTCATCCTTTTCCTTTCTACTCTCCTGTAGGACAAGATACCCAATTTAGCATATATATTATTCCCTCCTTAAGCCAAATTCAGTGATAGTAAAGTTGACCTATTCCTTTTTGCCTTCCTATTCTTCCCCTTCATTGTGACAGTTATCCCTTGCCTCTTCTATATGAGAAAATTTACCCCATTCTGTATCTCCCCATCTCCTTTCATCATATTCCTCTCTCACCTCTCAGTTTCACGTTTTAAATATCATCCCTTTGTACTCAATTGATCCTGTGCCCTCTGTCTATGTATACCTATACACATATATACACACACTCACATATGTATCATATTTCCATATACCCTCCTATATAGACATATATACATATATATGTATACACACACACACATTTATATTCCCTTTAACTATCCTTAACCTGAAAAAAGTTTCATAAGTTACAATTATTGGTTTTTTCCATGTAGGAATGTAAATAATTCAACTTTAATAAGTTCCTTAAAATGTCTTTTCCTTGTTTACCTTTTCATGCAGCTCTTACTTCTTGAATTTGAATGTCAAATTTTCTATTCAACTCCAGTTCATTATACTCAGTTTTTCTGGGTAGGTGATTCTTGGTTTTAAACCTAGCTCCTCTCATCTCCAGAATATCATATTCCAAGCCCTTTGCTCCCTTAGAGTAGAAGCTGCTAGATCTTGTGTTATCCTGATTGTGTTTCCACAATATTCAAATTTTTTCTTCTTGGCTGCTTGTAATATTTTCTCTTTGATCTGGGAACTCCAGAACCTGCATATAATATTCCTAAGAGTTTTCTTTTTGGCATCTTTTTCAAGAGGTGATCAGTGAATTGTTTCCATTTCTACTTTTCCCTCTGGTTCTAAAACATCAGGGAAATTTCCCTTGAGAATTTCTTGAAGGATGATTTCTAGGTTCTTTTTTTTTGACCATGCCTTTTAGGTAATCCAACAATTTTTAAATTATCTTTTCTGTATCTGTTTTCCAGGTCAGTGGTTTTTCCAGTGAAATATTTCACATTGCCTTCTATTTTTTCATTTGTTTGGATTTGTTTAATAGTATCTTGATTTCTCATAAAGTCATTAACCTCCATTTCCTCCAGCCTAATTCTGAAGGAATTATTCTCTTCAGTGAACTTTTGAAATTCTTTTTCCAGCTGGCAAATTCAGCTTTTTAAGGCATTCTTCTCCTCACTGGCTTTTTGGTACTCTTTGGCCATTTGAATTCGTCTGTCGTTTAAGGTGTTATTTTCTTCAATCAGGTTGTTGGCTCTCTTTTCATGATTTTCTCATATCATTCTCATTTCTCTTCTCAATTTTTCCTCCACTTCTCTTACTTGATTTTCAAAATTCTTCTTGAGCTCCGTCATAGCCTGTAACCAATTCATGTTTTTCTTGGAAGTTTTTGGTGCAGGATTTCTGACTTCATTGTCTTCTTCCTGTTAAAGCTTTGATCCTTTTTGTCCCCCCAAAAAGAACCTAAAGTTGGATTGCTGTCCTTTCTTTGCTTCCTTTGCTTGCCCATGTTGCCAGTCAATGACTTGTCTTTTGAGCTCTTTGCAACAGTAGAACTCTGCTTCCAGAGAGGAAAGCTTTGTCCCAAATTGCTGGGGTTTTCACAGCTGCTAGGGCTATTTGGAGTCCTCTATCTCTATAGCTCCCACACATTCCAGCTCACTGGTCACACACCTCAGGACCCTCACCCAAGACCACAATCCACATCCAGGCAGGTTAAGGCAAGAGTGGTTACTCTCTGAATGGTTGCTTGGTTCCCTATAAATCTGCATGCCAGGAGCTCTGAAGCAGCCATGTGGAGGTGGCTGTACAGCTGCCATGGCTCCTATTCTTCTCACTCTGGGAGCAGATTCTGGACCACGCTCTGTGGCCCCCAGTTCCAACTGAGTTCTACACTGACCTTTTACTTTATCATTGGCATTTATGGGTTGATATTTCTGGAAACTGCCATAGGTGCTGGTGATATACTCTCCCAAGGTCCACTCCAGGCGCTGCTGGTTGGGGCTACCCTGCAGCTAAAACTGTGGTCTCAAGTGGGTCTGGCTTAGCTCCCAGCACTCTGCAATGGACCCTTCATGTCCACCTTCTGGGATGTCTTTGGCAGGAAATTTGTTTCTCTTTGTCATTTTTTGGGTTCTGTAGCTCTAAAATTTGTTTATAGTCATATTTTATAGGAATTTGAGGTGGTTGTGGGTGGAGCTCATAGAGTTTTCCTGCTTCTACACTGCCATTTTGGCTCTGCTCCCCTCCCCCTCCAAGCTCAATTTCTGTGACCTGATCGTTTTCAAATACTAATAAGGTATAGTTTCTGCTAGAAGTGACAAGATGGATAAAGCACTGGGCCCTGAATTAGGAAGACCCGAATTCAAATGTGACTTCAGAGACTAACCATGTCTATGGCCCTGGAAAAGTTGTTTAATTTCTATCTGGTTCTCTTTTCTCAGTTGTAAAATGTGGATAAGAATCACATGTAACTCTCAGGGTTGTTATATGGATCAAATGGGATCTTATTTGTAAAATGCCTAATACTGAGCCTGACACATAGTAAGTACTTAAAATGTGTGTTTCCTTCCTCCCTACAACCACTTATCTGATGTCTCATAGTAGTAGGTGAGTACTCATGAGTACTATAAAGCTATATGAGAAGAATATAGACTCTGACCTCTCCTACTAAGCAGAAAAGGCTAAGCGTATAAAGTCTGAAATTATATTTCTGTTGTCCAAGGAACAACTTAGAGAACTTCTGAATGGCAAATACAAATCAGTGTTGGAATAACAGATTTTTTCTTCCACCAAAGTAACTTGCAAGCTCCACCAGACAAGTGGCAGACGAGTTAAAATGTCTGTTAGTGGAGAGTTGTCCTACACAGACGAAATAATAAATTCTTGAAATATTGAAGCCTGTTCCATCCCATGCATTCTAGAGACAATACTCAGCATCACCATAGACTGTGAACATTCTCAAGGCAGAACACAGCTTTAGATCTAACCTGTTTACTTCTATAAGTCACCTTGTCACAGTACACATTTCAGGAGTAGCATTTTCTTGTCTCTGTCACATACTGTGGTCAAATAGGGTAGTGTCCTTATTTATGGATTTGGTAGACACACCCTACATGATGTAACTTGAAGAAAGTAGGAAAGAGGACTCTACTCCAGATGTCATTCCCAATAGCCTTTCACTGATATATTAAATTCCCAATATGAGTCAAAACATTGCTTAGTTCAGACACTGTAATGCCTTCCTATTTAGTTATTTTAAACAAAAAAATTGCTCATTTTTATAAATAGCTCATAATGGAAAGAAGTCAATATTTCCCTTCCCACTATCATGGAAACCAATATGTTAATATAGAGTAACAATAGCTGTATCACTAAGTAACTAGCATCTAAGTAGGAATCTCTTCTTATGAAGTAATCAGAGCATAGTTTAAATTGCTAGCAGCATACTTTGTACATAGTAGTTACTCAGTAAACATTTATTGGACAAATACAGCTACTGAATTTTCAAACGCTTGCAAGGTAGAAATGGGAGTGATTTATTTCATTCAAGTTTTTGGAATCCTTCTGCCTGTGGTCAGCATGAAAGCAAAGAACTCCAGGAAAATGAATGAGCTAGTATATATTTAAGGAATAGGCTCCTTTTTGCTAATCTTGATTGCTCTGTATTTCCATGTTTACGTAGTATGTTATTTAGGGGATTTTTAATATATCTACTCAAGATGAGAGGCTTTTACGAATATCATTAAATACACAGTAATCTATTCATTATTTTAATTATTTGCCATGGAATGCAAATTATAGTCAGAAGCTGCTCAATCAATGTATTTTTGGAAAAGTCATGCTGGGAATCAACATTAAACAAGTATTTGCTTTCAATTAGGAATGTGTGACTTTCTTCATCCTATCATTTGAAAATATAATTTGTATACTAATTGTAAATTGCAAAGTCATCTTGTCGTTAGACTGCTTGGTGGTCTTTTATTTTTTCATTTTAATTTGCCATTTCATCTCTAGATGGTGCTCTAAGTACCTGTATTGAGGCCAGCATTCTTAGCAGTTTCAATAGACATCCAGAGAATGAACAGTGTGAAAAAAAAATTCCACGAGATTCAAGAAAATGATAATAGAAAAAAAAAGTTCGGCCCTTTTTTGCTTTAAACCATATGTTGTCAGATGATCATACCCAAGACAATTTTTGAGTGCTCTCTTTATTAGAAATAAAAAACATCCAAAAACATTAACTTTTTTCTAAGTTTCATTTGCATTTTATTTAGTTCTGCTCACAGAATGAAGTCATAGTCTAATAAAAGGCTTTTTAGTTACTCACATTAAAAGGAAAAAAAATGAAAATAAATCTGAACCCAAAAGTAGATCAGGGCATGACTATGTGTAGTAAATGGATGGACAGAGGCATTAGTGATAGATGTCATCTGTCTAAATGAGCACTGTGAATTTCTACACAAGTGATTCCATTGCGTTAATTGTAATGATGGCCAAAATGAATATATTAGCTTGGTCATATGCTGGTTAACATACACTTTGTAGGTCTGCATTACTTTCTTTCAGCTCACTGATCTATTTTGGTAATTAAATTACTACCTCAGTAACTTCTGAAATCTTGAAAAATAGAATCAGAATCTAAACTCAGAGAAAGATATAGAAAGACTATAGTTTAAATGGAGACTGAAGCAAAACACGCTATCATTCTCTTTCATGTATGGTTTTGCTTTTTTCTTTCTTTTCCCAGTGATCACTCATTAGTTACAACCCTTCTATATAACCAAACTATTGTACAAT
>CM053591.1:118858166-118869087 GCA_028646515.1 Pseudochirops corinnae | reverse complement strand
ATGTTTGCATGCCACCATGGGGGGGGGGGGGAGGGAAGGGAGAAAATCTGAAACTCAAGTGAATGTGGAACCGAATCTTGTAAATTAAAAGTAAATAAACAAGTCATTTAAAAGAAAAAAAAAAGAAAATAGAATCAGAGCAATAGACAATGTCTTTACAACTCTGAAATAATCTAAGAAAAAATGAAAAGATTTAATCAGATTGATTATTTGACCAGATAGTCATGGAACTCTGACATGATAGAATTCAGCATGCTCCTTTTTTTTTTTTTAATGAAATTCAGTCAAATTGAAAACAGGTATAAACATAAATTAAAAATAGTTGTCCAGATTGCCAAAAAAGTATAAGCTTATATAGTTTAGTCATTGACATAATCTTACTCCTCCTAAGGTAACAAGGCAGTCTCTATAACATGCTTTTTATCAGAAAAAAAATTAAGAGTTTCAAGAAATCAACTTTACTTTTTCATCCTACATTGAAATTTTCATGCATCAGCTCTACGATAGACAATATTGAAAAATAGGGGATTTATCTTTAGCATCCATTCATCTCTCTTTTTCAGTATCCTTGACACCCCTTTGATCTTCCCCACTACTTCATCTAAACACAGTCAGACATTCACTACCTTCAAACTTCCCCTTGCCTGTTAAGGAGTCTCTTATTTTGTCCACAGTTTTGATGATTGACCAATGCTTACGAAGTATATCAGAATGTATATCTTCAAGATTATTATGAACCCCTCCATTACTCTCTGGGTTACTAAAGTGAACTAAATTCTGGGTTACTAAAGTGAATACATCTTTGCTAATATCTATTTCCTGGGTTTCATCCTTTAATGAAGCTTGAGAGTTATAAAAATAAGGAAGTATTGGAACCATGATAAATCGTTTTGCTACCTAAGACCAATAAAATGGGAGAGGTTCAGGTAGAGGTGAAGTGATATAGCTAATCAGGAACTTGAGAATGAATTATCAAAGGTCACACTGTAAATTAGTGATAGAAGTAGAAATATAATATAGGTCTTCTGACTATCAGTTCAGTGATTTGCCCTTGTCACCAGAACTGTCAAATATGTGACTCACAACACTTTCAGTCATGACCCAAATCAGATAAAACTTTAATTTCTATCTGATTTTAGTGTGTTGACACATCAATAAAAAATAAACATATGAGCATGTGTGTTTTTTTGTAAGTCAATATGACACATATAGGGATCCTTACATACATTTTAGTGGCCCCATTTTTATTTCAGTTTGTCACTACTGCATTTATAGCATTCTGCTTCCCAGAGAACAATATAAAGAGTAATCTAAACAGGTAGCTTTGTTGTCACTAGCAAGAACTTTTAAATTGGAGAGAGGGATGATGACCTTCCCAGTAATCTTTGAATTCTATCACATTGGTGATCACTACCTTTCTTAAGTATAAGACCACTCCTAACAGAGCCTTTGCTAGCAGTTGCTGAGGGTAAGTCAGTTGATTATGGAATGCGGAGAAGACTGGGTCATGAAGAAATTCCAGAAAAGTATGACCCAGCATGTGAGAAAGTGACGTCTTGCCCTTTCATTTTAACCCATTTTTCTTGCTAACTATAATTAGTTACTGAGTCTTGTGTACAGAAAATCAACCTTGGAGTCAGGAAGATCAGTTTAAGTATTATAAATTATATATACCATCTCTGTAGCCCTGAGCAAATCATTTAAACTCTTCCTAATCCTCTAAACAATTCTAAAATTAGAAATTGTGGTCCAGGTTCCAATCTGTATTAATTGAAGGAGTTTCTTAATCAGGAATTCCCTGTACAAATGACAACACAGGACCATTAAATCATCATTATCGTTAACAGCAACAGTAACAGCAAAAACAAAAAACAAATTAAAACGAAACAACAAGTACAACCCTCCAATTGGATACTAACCTGCATTACTGTTTTGTTTTGTTTGCTTTGTTTTTTGTTGTTGTTGTTTTCCTATGGAAGAAGCATGAGTAATGGCAATATCCACTAAATTTTGTGTCCTGGAGAACAGTTCAGCTCACTGTAACTTAGTTGTGATGAGCACAAAAGGAATAGAATCTAATGTTCTTTGGGTTAACAATACCTGCCCTGTCCCTTTGTATCTTTTGCTAGGTCTGCAGTTGCTTTTACTCCAAGCTTTACATAATAAAATGTAGGAATGCAAGCACAACCAAGAAAAAAAAAAAATTCTTCCAGAAGCACAGATAAGAAAGGCTCTGCCAAGGGTCAGCCTAAACATCTATGTATACAGAATCATTCAATTAATCAACCAATCAACCAAACCAACAAGCCTTTTTAAAGCACATATGTGCCAAGCACTAATATGCCAAGCACTATGTTGAATGCTAAGGTTACAAAGTTAATAATAAAATACTCCCTGCTACCAAGAAGCTGACATTTCATCGAAAGAAATAAGAGGTATACATATCCAAGGTAGGTGGAGTTGGTTACATAACAATGATTGAACATCCTCAGGATACCTGCCTATGAGAGAATTTGCTCCCAACATAAATACCTATATTTCCCTCTTAAAAATATTTTTTGATGAATGTGTTAAAAGGGTTAATATTGTAGAAATACTAAATTCCTTGAAGTTTTAAGTAGAAACCTCTGCTTTTCTGATTTTGCAAAGGGTTCCATTTTGTACTTGGCTCCATCAGCTGCAGAGGTAATCATAGGCTTGACCAAATCATTTATGTTGTTTATTAGCCCATTGAGCATCCCCTGGCATGAAACCCCTTATTTCTGACAATAAATTAGCTAATATGCTATTGCTCATATAGAAATGGAAATTCAGGCACTGTGACAATGGTGGTTGAAATATTTGTAGGACTAGGACCATTAAAAAAAATCTTTCAGGATCCCTCAGACACACATTCACTGCCTGCTCATAAAAACAACTCTGCCCCTCAAGCTCATAGCCTTGTCATTGCAGGGTTTGACTCTCTACTTGTTGATCCTGTCTTTCACTCTCCTTTTGTTTCCTCTTAATGCCACGGCTCCTACTTGCCCTTTCTTTTATTACTTCCCACATTAATGAATATAAAATAGGAGGCAGTAGCTTAAAATAGAAAGAAAAGGGGAAGAGACACTGGAAAAAAATTCTGTTTTCATCCTCTTATTTCCATAAAAAAGGACAACTCTAGTGGCCCCATTTCTCTTTCTCTCTGGCCCTCTCCATGTGACATTAATTTGGTAATGGTTTCTAACAAGAAAATTAATCTCTACTAATGTGTATGTGTGACAAGTCTATATTTTCCCTGACTGTCTTCTAATTGGAAACACAGGTGGCTCCTTCATTTCATATATTCATGTCTTTAAAACACTATGGAGCACTGAACCAATTACCTGGATTATTCAGACAGTAAATTTATTTTTTCTTCAACTTCTCTACTTAGGTCTAGAATTTAGTCCTTAAGCATTTATGCATTTAGCATAAGTATTTTTATATTGAAAACATAAACATGACAACTAAGTGGTAAGCTCCATGAAGGCAGGATCAAAGGATCTGCAATGTTTCTAAACTTGGTATTTCAGCACCCTGAATAAGGCATTAAGAATAACTCACATTTCTAAAGCACATTAGAATCAACAGATTTTCTTTGTAACAATCTTATAACATATGTAGTGTAAGTATTCTTCTTCTGATATTATATGTGGAGAAGTGAGCACACAGATGTAATGGTAATCTAAGGGTTACATGACCAGTAAAGGCTAAACCTGGGAAGTGAACCCAATTATTTCATATCCATATCGTCTCTACTTCCAACTCTATCATACTGACCTAAAAATGTTGGGTGAATTCATTTCAGGTGAGGAGAAAAGGGCAAAGAGGACATCAACATTTTCACTAACTTAGTTACAAAACCAAAGCCAACATTTAGTAAAGCCAATAAAATAAAGTATGATTGCAGTTATGATTCATGTGTTTCTTCAGGAAGCTAACAGCCAATTTTTTCCCTATATCATTTGAAATTAAAATCTTGTTATTAAAGATATAGGGCATATATTCTACTGTATCTGGGGAGATTTGAAATCAAGAAAAAATGAATTTTCCTATTAATAACAAAACTAAGTCACATATTTATATATATATATATATAAACATACATGCACATAATTGCACACATATATATACACACACATACACAAATATATAAAGACCACAAAACATTTATTCTAGTTATTTCCTCTGGCTAAGTGTCCAAACCAAGTTGCTGTATAATCTCATCTATTTTAATGTGATTAGCTGTTAACATGGTCAAAAACACAAAACAACCATAAATCAATTTGGTGACTGAGCATGCAGACTTTAGTAAAGTACATATGATTTTTTGATAGGGAGAAATGAAGGCGTATCTTGTTGATAAGTTTTCCATTAATCATAGCTCCTAGTAAAATATGATATTCTTTACCTAGGCAAGTGTTATTATCAAGTTCAAGTTATTAGTAGGTATGCCACAGAGGCTATATGATTTTTCTTTGTCTATATGCTTTTATTATATTTAGTAAAATGAATCATCCTGGTATTTGCTTCTTTAGGTATTTTCTATCCTTCTTGGAAACTCTTCTTCAGTTCTTAGAAAAATGTATTGTACAAAAGTCCCATTGAAAAATGATTGTGTGAACATGGTTATGCTTGTAGTATTTTACTATTATTGCTAGAAACTATGTCAAAGTCTTTTGGTAAATACTCTATGAAAAATGCTAGAGGCATTGGAGGTAGAACAGATTTTGCTGGCAAAATTATCTTAAAATAATCCCATCTACAATGGACAATAAAACCATTTTCAAAACCATTTGATTTTCCTAAAACTACCCTGGAATTTGGGAGAGGGAGAGATAGAAAGGGAAAGGGAAGGGAAGGGAAAAGAATGGGGGAGGAGAAGAGGAAAGAAAGGGAGAGAAAGAAGGGGGAAGGAAGAGAAGAGGAGAGAAGAAAGGGTGGGAGAGGAGAAGGAAGAGCGTGAGGGAAAGAGAGATGGAGAATGCTGAGATTATTATTCAGTGTGGTAGAGCAGAAAGAAGATAGGATAGGGAATCACTAGAACTGTGTTCTTAATTCAGGATTGTGATGGCAAATGCCTAACAACTATGTTTCTTAGGGGGAAAAAATTAGGCAGTTCACACTTTTAAATTAAATCTTCATTCTTAATGTTTCCTCCATCCCATTCTTCAGCCTAGAAAATCAACTAAATAATAAATTCATCTCTGTTAAGAATAAATTAATCTCTGTAGCATTTACAAATTCCAAAGGTGCAAATGATGATACTGAAAATTTAATAATCAACTCTTAAAAGCTGTTTTGAGCTGGCTTCAGCACATCCCTGAATGAGGTATTGTCTGTCTATGACTTTATGCAAACTTATCCTTTCTCATGTCCAGCATCCTTCTTTTTCATATAATTCTATTACATTACTAATCTACTATATAGGGTAACTTTGAAAACCTATTAAAATAAAGACTGTGACGGTATTTTTAAAAGTGTAAAGCATTGTATAAATATATGTTGTACATCTCATACTCACTATTCAAGTAAATCTGTAATCTCATTACGGATAATTCCTTCAATGATGCAGGTTATAATCCATGCATGTCTGCCTGTCCTACGTAACTTTTCTGTTCATGTCTTTCAAAGAGAGAAGTCATACTCTTTCTCACTGTCTCTGTCAACTGCCCCCACTCCCAACCCTAAGGAGCAGGAAAGAAAATCGTTTAAAGCTTATGTTTGGCTCGTGTGTAGGGTATCCCCACAAGGGATGAAAAGGGTAATCAATGTACAACATCTGTGAGGTAGAGATTACATTTTTATTTCCTTCACTACAAAAAGAATGTTTAGAAAACAAAGGACATACAGAACACATTGTCTAATTCTTAAAAAAATAATGCAGTAATCTTATAAATGTTATTGTCATCTCCTAGAAGGGGATATTTAAAACAAACAAAAAACAAAATAGTAAGAGTGCTGAGAAGGTATTTCAATTTTACATTCTTTTTATTCTTTAGGAACAACTTTTTCAGGTCCATTTTTTTTCTGGCATACCAGGTCAAGATTTAGGTTCATGTGTTTTGGGTGGTCTTTTCTTAATGTACAGCATTATATTACCTATAGTGATGAACACTTTGCACAGAGAATCTAGTACTGACAGAAGTGTCCAAGAGCTCCCAGCACCCTGAGGTGACCGTTCTGGGAAAGTCCATTTCACATGATCACTGATCTATGCCTAAGGAAAAACATTGCTTAAATATGGAAAGTCTTTAAATTGGACTGAACATTGGATATGAGACCCTACTCTACTAGCAAGGATAGAATGTGAGACAGTTGATGCCTTCTTCTCTTGCTGCCTCTTGCCCTATATGTATCTACTATCTATGATTGCTACTTGCCCTTGGCTCTTCACCTGAGGAACAGTTTTCCTACTCAGCTCATACTGGATCTGTGACTCAACTCAGGAGTTTGAGTGACAGAGGTACCAGTTTGTACTTGTACCTCCTGTTCAGCGTTTTTGTGGTTCGATCTGGGATGTTTTCTTTTCTCTCTCTAGTGTATACCCATAGTCACATGTTCAATATTGCATTGGGAAAGGTTTTGCACTCATACTCCTGGCTAGACTCATTCCTAGTATCAAGAGCTCTCTTTTTGTCTCTATGTAGTAATGGGCCGGAAAAAAAATAGCTCACTTGATCCTTTCTCTCTTTCCCTTCCTCTCATTCCAGATTTCTGCATGAAAAATTAGTTTCTTGAACTTTCTAGGTGTTTGAGTAACAGATGTTAAGGGGACTGGGATTACACCATCATTTTGTCTCTTTATCCCACACTATATATTTATTAAATTTAGCATGGTAGTAACAAAATTGCCCTAATTGTGCCTTTTTATGACCTTTATTTTTCTCCACTTATATTAATGCTTTATTGATATCTTATAATTTTTATATCTTTATCATTACCTACTAAACCATAACCACCAAACCCTCAAAAAACAATAAAAACCATGATTTTTAAATAAGTAAATTCAGGTAAAAAAAATCAATACATTAGGTTCATCTGAAGATGCACTTTTATTATGTATCACTGGTCCATTGTAGCAGCAAGTACCCTAGCATGCCCAGGATGGCTGCTAGCACAGGTTCTTAGATTTGCTTTTCTAAAGGAAAGCAGCTCAAAATGAGTTAACAATCTTACTTGAATCAAACGTATATCATTTACCTAGTTCAGGGGGAAAAGTCAGAACCCTGAACTTCAGAGAAAACAAATGGAATACAAACAGAAGTTACAAGCAGACAGAGAAACAGATCAGGAGAGAGGGCTTCTAGCTGTCTGACCATCACATACCTAACTAGTTAATTACCAGAGAGGGAAACACCAACATCGGAATTTTCAAAGCTGGGGGGTAGGGGAAGGGCTCAATGACTGCCCAGAGTCTCATCAGGCTGAATCACACAACTCTTCCCAAAGTGAGCCCCAAAGCAAAATCTCACATCAGGGTATAATAACCTTCTCCTGGATCAGAGAATGTCACAACCCTCTTGACCCACTGCCCAATCACAAAGTTATAAGGTTTGGGCATTCCTGAAAAACAAGTTTCTCACCATAGGCTCCATGTGATCACATTCAGCCTATTAGGGGGTAGAGTACATTTTCAAATCAGGGAAGGTTCTCAGAGTCACTTAAGCCTATCAAAGGCCAAGGGGTAAGGAGGATCTTCAGATTTCCTTTCCCATAATTTCCAGAGCTTTGGAAAGATGTGTGCAAGGAATACCATAGAACTAGGCAAAGAACTGGCAGGAGTGTGCAGGAGAGGCTGGGTCCTGCTAACAAGTTATCACCTTATGTGTAAAAGTAGACATAAGCTGCTAGAGGAAAAAGCTCAGATGCCTAGGGGGTTGGCTGGTTTGCCTGAGGATTCTTCTGAGCCACAGCATTCAGAAAAGCAAACTGGAGGGTCTCAGGTGGTGAAAGAACAAGCTATTATTCATGTAGCTAAAAGGAAGCAAAAAAATAGCAAAAAGAGTGTTCATGCAGCTTTTGTATAGGCTGGGCAGGCTTTCACCAAGAGTTGCCAGTAGAATGTGTGTGAGGAGAATGGAACAATGTTAAATGAGGAGTCTTCTATTGCAGAAGTTCTCCCCATATGAAGAAGTAGACAGGAGAACTGCCAGGGCCAAACAGAGTCCAGGGAGATAATTGAGGATTTCACTCAACAGGAGGTTACTGATATATTGGGTAGATTCACCCAAAGAATGGGAGAGTCTTTAGTGTCTTAGATAGTAAGGATCACTGATGAAGGTGCTGAAGGAATAACATTAGACAGTGTGGATTGCTTAAAATTCATAAGCATCAGTCAGAATCCTTTTGCACACCAAGCTTTTAGGGATCATCATGTTCAAGGAGGCCTCAACAGAACTAATCCATTAGCTTTAGCTACAGAGGGATGCAAAAAGCATCCTATTAACTCTATGTGACCTGATGGAGACAGACCCTGGTACTCACTTAGAGACTGTATGACAAAGCTAAGGGAGGAGGTAATGAAAACTGCTATCATGCTTGAGAATGCAAATGCATATCATGATACCCCCCTAGGAGTTCCTCATAGAAATATCATAGTGAAGATGGCTCCTCCTGCTTATAAGCACCTAATTCTGACTCTATTAATTGGGGAAATAGGGCACACTCTTTCAGAGGTACTGGATAAGATTTCACAATTAAGTGACTTAGGGGAATGGGGAAAAGATAAATTTCCTCCTGAAAGAAGAATAAATAGCCAGAGGATTCAAAGACAAAATAAATGACAAGAAGAGAACTGTTGACTGTTCTATTGAGAGTATGGGTGCATTTTAGTATAATAGATGGTATTCCAACTGAAGAGCTGCATAAGATGTACGAAGAAAAGGTACTTAACATTAGAATGAATAGGAAACCTGGAACCACCCCTGCAGGTACTCATGAATATCCAAGTTTGCCATACCTTCAGGGAGAATAGGAAATAGGCTGAGCCCCAGCCAAGATTAAAGAAATATACAGAGAAGATTACAGACCCCATATTGGTTTAACAAAATATTGGAAGAATGGATCAACTACTGTAACTAGGGCATTGCTGGATACAGAGGATAAGGTCACACATCTATGGAAACCCCGATAAATTTAAACATGGAACTCCGATTACCATCACAGGGCTGGGAGCAGCTGAAATATCAGCCAGACAACTTAAAATAACAATGAAAATTGGGCAATTAGCTGAGAAAGAATATACTGTGGTTGTTGTACCCATTCCTGAATACATCACTGGAATAGATATATTGAGAGGCATCACTCTCTATTTACCTGAAGGAAGATACCAATTTGCTGTAAGGAAGATAGGAATTAATGCAGTTTTAGTAGGAAAAATAAAAATCGACCCAGTCACTTTACCTGAACCTTCTGAAGTACTTACTTTAAAGCAGTATTGTGTGCCAGGTGGGCCAGATGAAATTACCACTACTATAAAGGAATATGTTGAAGCAGGAATGTTAGTCCCTACAACCATAAGATGGAATATTCCTGTCTGTACAGTATGAAAATCACATGGGACATGGAGAATGACTGTGAATTATGGACAATTGAATAAGGTGACTCCTCCTTTGTATGCTGCTGTTCCAGATAACATCACCTTAATAGAAAGGATTCAGAAATATGATGGGACTTGGTATGCAGTTATTGACTTGGCGAATGTCTTCTTCACCATCCCAATAGACCCTAAACAATGGTGCCAGTTTGCTTTCACTTGGCAGCGTAGACAGTATACTTTCACCCACTTGCCACAAGGTATAATGCCATGCACCAGCAGATTCCCAAAAGAATGCTATTGTGAACAGCTTTTAGAGTTTGGATTACACAATATAGTGAACACTCTGTTTATTCCATTACAAATCAAAGCCAACATTCACAATACAATATTCACAACATTACATCTTATCACAGAAAATGGCCACACAGTTTTCACTATAATGACCACAATATTTAGAACAAGGAACAAAAGAATAATCATTTGGTTTCCCTAAAGGGGAAACCCTCCTTACTTAATCATTCAGTCAATTCACAATACAATACTCAAACTTCCACTCATGGGGCAACTCAATACTTAATCATTCAATCAATTCACAATAGAATAATCCAACTTCCACTCATGGGGCAACCATTAACTTAGTCACTAATCTAGAGTCACAATTACTAAATATCATTAATCACAAATACAGTCACTAGAAAACCACACAAACCTTTCACACCTCAGTGTCCAGAAAACCTCAATTTCATCCAAGGGTTGGCTTTTTCTTCATCTTGACTCTGGGTGATCTCTCTGATTCCCTGGATCCCCTTCCATGGTCCCGGCTCCCTCCTGAATCCACCGAACAGTCATCTGGATTCAGAAGCAGACAGTTACAAGGCCCTTGTCCTGTCCTCAGAGATAGACAGCTCCCAGGTCTTTGTCCAGTCCTCAGGGCAGTCCCTGGTGCACACTGAAGTTCACAGGGTCCAGCACATCTCAAACCCTTCACCGCTTGTCTTACCTGGAACTCAAGGATCAGTCAGGCCATGAACAAACAAAGTCTTATCCCAGTCATGCTTCTTCAGTCCTCCAGCACTTCAGCTGGCCCTGGGACCCAGAAGGAATATCAGCCTTCCAGGCAAGCTCACTCAGCCTTGCAGGAGGCCTTCCAGGCAAGCTCTCTCAACCTTCCAGGTTGCCTTCCAGGCAAGCCCTCTCAGCCTTCCAGGTGGCCTTCACCAGTTTCTGGTCTCAGGAAAACTCCATCTCAGTTCTCAGTCAGCTTCCAGATGCTGGGAGAGAAACTCTCTCTCTCTCTCTCTCTCTCTCTGTCTCTCTGTCTCTCTGTCTCTCTGTCTCTCTCTCTCTCTCTCTCTCTCT
>CM053591.1:118822614-118858066 GCA_028646515.1 Pseudochirops corinnae | reverse complement strand
TCATGCCTTCTCAACAGTGGGATGGAGTTTGCACCTTCCATATTTAGCCGAAGGTACTAAGTGCTAAGTATCTGCTAAACTGATTTCTGTTATACAAGGATACCTGCCCCAATATTTGTCACAGGACTGTGGCTGAACAGTTGGATGTATTAAAGCTGCCTGGTATACTGCTTACCCACTACATTGGTTATATCATGATATAGGGAAAACATGCAAAAGAAGTGGAGAGGAGTTTGACCCTTCTAATTGAGCATATGAAAAGTAAAGGTTGGGAAATTAACCTTGCAAAGGTTCAAGGACCAGCTCAAAATGTAAAATTTTGGGGTATACGATGGAACAAGGGACTACAAGGGATTCTTCCACAAGCCCTACAAAAGATTCAGAATTTTCCCACCCCTACCAATAAGAAAGAGGCCTAAAAGTTCATAGTATTTTTTGGATACTAGAGGCACCACATTCCACATTTGGGACAGATTTTGAAACCTTTATTATAAAGTCATTGGAAGAAATATGAATTCAATTGGGGACTTGAACAGAGTAAAGCTTTTGAAGAAGCCAAGGCTGCTATACAATTAGCCCTAGATTTATGGCTTATGCAAAATGCCCTAATGGAATTACAAGTGACTGTACAAGATGATTTTGCAAACTAGAATTTATATCAGAAACAACATAGCTGAAATCCACCTTTAGGATTTTGGTCTAGGAAATTCCTTCATCTGGAGTTCAATATATACCTTTTGAAAAGTGGTTATTAGCTGCATATTGGGCTTTGGTAGAGACTAAACAACTGAGTCTGGGCCATGAAGTGATATTAAGACCTGGAATCCCAATTATAACCTGGGTAATGAGTATCCCACCTTCTCACAGAATTGGACATGACCAAGAGGGTAGTATAATCAAATGGAATTGGTATATTCAAAATAGAGCGCAAGCAGACAAAAGCAATTAACCATGCTCTACATGAATCTGTAGCAAACATAGAAACTGAGGGGAATGACAAACCCCCTGAGCCAAAGGAATGCTTTGTACAGTCCTCTGTTAAATGGAATGAGGGGTATGATGAATTAACTGAAGAACAAAAGAGACATACATGGTTTACTGATGGGACAGAGAAATATTTGGGCCAAAAAAGACATTGGAAAGCAGTAGCCTATAATTCATTATACTAGAAGGACTGTGGAAAGTACTGGGATAGGTGGAAGTTGTCAAAATGCTTAACTTATGGCAATACATCAATCCATCAAAACAGAACAAGGAGGACAGTGTCATATATTCACTGATTCATGGGCGGTATCTAATGGGTTAGCTAAATGGATGCCAATGTGGAAAAATCAAAATTGGGAAATTCGTGGCAAACAAGTCTGGGGCAAAGAATTATGGGAAGATATCTGGAACATGTCTTTGGTGACTGACTTATTAGCTTTTCATGTAGATGTTCACATGGCCCTCACCACACCAGAATGTGAGTACAATGCTCATGCTGATCGCCTGGCAAAGATTGCTACTGAACATATTGTCCCTACTTTTGACAACAACTGATGATCTGATATTAGCAAAATGGGCCCACCAAACAGCCAGGCATTTGGGGGTCCAGGCCACATACTGGTGGGCACAAGATCGATGTATTTGTCTCTCTCATTCACTGTTAAAACAGATAGCAGAAGAATGTCATATTTGTCAATGGGAAAAGGAGTTAACTATTCCTCAGATAGTGACAGGAGAAATAGCAAGAGGAAAGATCCCGGCCCAAATCTGGCAAATATATTATATTCTTCCACTACCACAAGATTAAGGATGCAGATTTATATGTATTTGTGTTGACACCTATTCAGGTGTACTAGTGGCTTGTCTTTATAAGAATACAACCCAGAAAAACACCTGTAAAACTCTGGATTTCATAAGTCTATATTAGGGAACCCGAATGCAGATTCAAAGTGACAATGGGTCACATTTCAAAAGTAATGAAATCAAGAGGTATTGTATATTAAACAATATAGAATGGATACATCATATTCTAAATTATTCACATGCATCTGGGTTAATTGAAAGAATGAATGGGTTATTGAAAGAACAGTTAAAGAAGTTAAGTTCCAATAATTTATATCAACATTGGAAGGATAATTTGTTCATAGATTTACATAATTTGAATTATAGACCATTGGGATGAAGTGCACCTGTAGCCAGAATGATGACTTCAAATCTGCAAATTAGAAAACAATAAACACATAAGATACCAAATATTCAGTATTATACTTTGAGGCCAGATGCCCCAGCACCATATCCAGGAACACCTGGTTCGGTGGGTATGATTTACATTATTTAGAAGACTTTGAGTTGGACAGAAAAAAAATAAGAAAAATCTCCACTGCAATATGCGTAAGAATCCCTAAAAATAACTTTGGACAGATTTTACCCAAATCAGGATTAGCAGCTCAAGGAATACATTTATTGGCTGGAGTAATAGATTCTAATTATCAAGGAGAAATTGTTGTGGCATTCCATAATTTAGGTGAAGGGCCCATAAAGATTCATAAAAATGATAGCATAGTTCAAGTGATTATCATTCCTTGTAAAACAAAATAATGCCAGTTGTAAAAACTGACGCTCCTTCCAAAATAACTATCAGAGGAACTGAAGAGTTTAATTCTACTGAGAGGGTAAAATTGGGAGCTAAAATATGGGTAAAAAGAAATCCAGATGACATTCTAAAGGCTGCAGAGATTATAGCACATGGGTGGGATAACACTGTCACTATTGTTTATTCAGGAGAAGACGATTACAAAATTGTATGCTTAATTCATATATTCTACCAGGAATGAGGCTACAACAGTGGGCTCATGGACTCCATTAGCATGGATGATCCTACATCTACCTTATTTCTGGTTATTGTCGTCTTGCTTCTTCTTGGCATTTTGTCTGTTCACCTTGTTTGCTAGATTTGTTTCTGCAGTCTTGGTACCCTCCACTTGTAGATGCCTTATAGCTTAAGCTGGATGCACCCCTGTCCACAACTTTGACATGTCACCCATGGACCTGGCATCAAGTACATTCCAAATGCTAGCTAAAGAACTGACCTCTCAAATAGGACCCCTTGGGACAGGGACAGCTCTACTTCCAATTTAAGCAGCAAGTAGCCATGGAAGGAGAGACCTTTGCCCCTTAGCTCAAGATTTTGGGACCCCACTTGTTCAGTGGGGGGGAATTATGGGGAGCTTGTACTCAAGCCCCACCCTAAAATATTATTTTCAGTGTTTATTGTGTGCAATCCTTGTTATATTGTTGTAAAATTTTGTTGACACCAGTTACTCCTAAAACTCCTGTTAAGCTATGTAATGAAATGTATTGTTAATGTATTTTTTCCAAGTAAGGGACATGAAAGATCTTGGAGTTGAATGTAATGATTATGAGGCTTGAAGATCTTCTATGCCCCTTGAACTTGCTGAGATAGCAGGAAGATGTGGAGCAAGAGGAAGCCACAGACAAGCTAGAGCCAGTGTGGTGACTGGAATGGTGCAAACTTCTTTTTTTGAGCCAGCCAGAATTTCTGCTAAGGACTCCTGCTGAGGACTGCCAGGGACAGGAACTGGGGCGGAAGGGGGAGGGCAAGCTGCCGGGAGCAAGCTGTGTGGATGCTGAGCAGTTGCTGTGAGTGAGGAGAGGAGGATCTTTGGCTGAGGTAACTGGTTCTGTTTTGAAGGCTTGAGAATGTGGGTGTTTGCTACATTAACTACATGTGCCAACTCCATAACTACTGTGATAGCTTTGACTTTCTGGTTTTGGGACTCAGTTTTCTGGTATTTGAATAAATGTTCTAACTATATCCCTCATGTAGAGAGCTTGCTACATTTTGTGATTAATAACCATATCAGCATATTTATAGTTACTGTAGGCATTGTAAATACTGTGTTGTTGATACATCCATCACCCCTGTAATCAGAGAGAGGTGCTTCATCATCAGTTCTCTGATGTCATGATTGTACATTGCATGGATTAGAGTTCTATAATCTTTTGTAGTTGTTTTCCCCTACACTATTTTGGTCATTTTATAAGTTCTGTTTCCATTCACCTCTCTTCATATCAATTCACAAGTGTTTCCAAGTTTTGTATGAATTCATCAAATATATTTCTCTAGCACAATTATATGTTGTCACATTTATATGTCAATTTCTTTAATCATTACCCAAATCTTTGTTTCTAATTCTTTACTACAACAAAATATGTTGTCCTAAATGCTAGTACAGCTTTTAAGAACCCAGATTTAGCTGTATAGCATATTGACTCATTGGAATAGAACCACAGCTAGTCAAGGGGAATATATGTATACATGCATGCACATGTATATTTGTTTATATGTGCAAATATGTATTATGTATAGACATATATATACACAGATGAGAAAAAATTAAAAGTTGTTCAAAGGCAAATCATTGGTAATTGATTAAACTATATACATATTAATAATAATTGTTTTAATGATTCTACCTCCCCTGATGTAAATATGATCTAAAGCTCAAGAGATCAGGCTTTTATGGTCATAATCGGATTGACAAAAAAGGAAATGTTTTAATTTGAATATAACTACATAGAAAGTTTTGATGTTGTTCTTTTTCAAACCAATTATTATTTATTTTCTACAATAAATAATCAAATACAACAACCACGTGCTCTAGACCCAGTCTCATTAACAGTGACTTTTTAGGAGGAAAGTAACAGATTATGTTATTTTTAAATTGGACATCTCAGATGTTTGCAGAATACTCATATTAGAGAGAAGTGAACTATATCTTCATTCTATAGAACTCAAATCTCTGCATATAGCTTCAGCTTCATAATTTATACAATCTGAGCCAAGGGTTATAGAACATCGTATTTTCAGAATCATTAATTCTGTTTTTAAAATTTCAGCCCATTGAGGACATTTCCCTAACATCTGCACGTACATTGCCATGCCCTTCAATCATGACCAGCCCCAGGACAATCAGGTGTCATGAACCAGACTTTAGAGCAGGGAGGGAAAGTTACCAATCCAGTGATTGAAATGCTTCTTTCTTTTTTAGTGGGTAAAGCAACAACATGGACAAAATCTGTTTTGTAGGTCATGAACTATATTATATATATGTATGTATGTATGTGTATATATGCACGTATGCATATGTGTATGTATATATGTATGTATGTATAAGTATATATGTGTGTGTATATGTATATATATATATATACATATATATGTGTATATATATATATATATATGTATGTATTTATGATCAGGATGTTTAAACAACCATTAATCTCACTTTCTTTGCACATTCAAAACAGTTTGTGGTATAGTAGAACAGTCACAGGAATAGAAGTTAAAAATGTACATCCTAGTAAGTGCTGTACTACTTCCTAACTCTGTAGTCCTGGTCAGAAACTATAAGAACATGAATAACAGCCCCAAGAAATGGCATTACTATGGACTCCTTTATGGACCATGAAGTAATTTTCTCACAAAATAAAAATGAAAAAAGAAAAATAAATAAATAAAACTTTGTTATTGTCAGAGCTAGGACTCAATTTTTTTTTCTTTGAATGAGATTCATTGCACTTTTAATGTATTGTGCAATTATGCATAATCTGGATTCCATTCTGGATTCCATCTGTTATACACACATACACATATGCATGTATATATGTGTCTGTATATGTATATATGTATATGTGTGTATGTATATATGTATGTGTATATATGTATATGTGTGTGTGTACACACAGAGACAAACACACACATACATAATCTTATAGGTGACTTAGAAGTTCCGGTCTATATCTGAAGAGTTACAATCCTGTGTTCTCTTATTTTATGAACTTGTGAATTGATTATGGATGGCTTAATTCTTTCTTATTGGTACTCACTTTTGGATACTTTTAAAATTATTTAACTTCAAAACATTGGTGAGGGCATTATAGTTTGCTTGTTTCTTTACATCTTTCAATGGCTTCATATACCCTCACCTTATTGTTTTTGTCCATATTCTCTCATAAATGCCCCGTATACTTACAAGCCTTTTATTCACTCACTGATGAAACTTCTAGGTTTTTTGACACCATTTTGCCACCCATATAGCACATTGATTGGCAATCTTTTCTCCCTAACTCTTACTACTGCAGATATTTACATCCTTTTCTGGTCACAGGTCTTAAATGACATTGTTTGTTCCAATTCTTTCATCACAATACCTGTTGGTAATATGCTACCTATTTATACCTACCAAATATCTCTCCAATTGCCTTGGTAGAACCAAAACATTTTACCTTTTCCCATTGCATTAAAACATAATTCCAAATATATAGCATTAGTGGAAGAATGTATGTGTGCTTTTTTAATGATATTTACTATAAGGAAAATCTTGCAGGTTATTGAAAATATTGAACATATCCCCAAATCCTATCTGGCATGCTTCCTTCCAGTTATTTCATTCTGCGACCAACTCCTCTGCCATTTGTATTGTTTGAACCAACATAGATATATTTTTGGAAAAGCTCGGTGATCTGTATCACTAATTTATTGTCATAGGATTGGATATCCGGTCTTCTTCTTTCTGTCTCGTATAGGAGCTCATCTGGTGTGCCACGCTTTTTAGTGGTTGTGCAGGGTCTACAATAATCTAGAACTTGATACAGATGTTATTGTGTCACCACAAATATTAACATCTAGATGATTTTCTTGTTAATATTCAGTTCCTCTAATAATTGGATCCTGACATGGACACTATTGACCACAGGGGCAAATACGTTTAGTAAGCATATGCATCCTTATCTCATGTTTTGCTTCATATATGTTATAAGAGATTCTTTCAACTGTTATCTCTGTTACATTAACTAGGAATATTATGTGATCTTTATACTGACTTTGCTTACCTCTCATCAAAAGAACTTTCGAGGCTGCATTTTATTCTGCATAAAGAAAAATGCTTTTTTTTTTTTTTCATAGTCAACCAGTAAGTAAGGCCAGTATCTCTCATTGCATTCTGGGTCATCTCCAGTCATCTTGATGAATATCTTGTCACTATATCCAGATGGCTCTGGAGAAGAAAGTGAGGCTGGTGACCTTATGCAGCCCTCCCTCACTCAAATCAAGGTCAACTACAAGTCATGTCTTCATTTCCCTGATGCCGTAGTCCTCTTTGAAAATGAAGGACAAACACAACCTGTGAGTAGACCAAGCTGCCTGAATGGGAACCCAGATAATTGGGTTCAACTCATCATCTCATTCTCCCTCTCTCTCTCTCTTCCTCTCCAAATAAAGGTAAATTTTGATGAGCAGAAGCTGCCCACTTAATGTGGCGTTTACTAGCATTTACTGTACAGTTTACAGTAAACTGGCATTTACTGACTAGATTTCCTTCCTTCTCTTTTCCTCCTTTCCTCCCTTTCTTCCTTTTTCTTTTTTCCTTCCTTCTTTCCTCCCTCCCTCCTTCCTTCCTCCTTCGCTCCCTCCATCCTTCCCTTTCTTTCTTTCTTTTTTTCTTTCTTTCTTTCTTTCTTTTCTTCTTTTGCTCTTTCTTTCTTTTGTTCTCAAATCCTTACACCCAATTCACTCTGAAGCTCATGGATTATACCACAATAAGTCCCTATCCAAGCTCTACTTAATGGCTGTATTTGATGCCCTCCTGTCTTACAGTGAATTTCAGCAGTAACTGTTTCTCCTTGGAACAGCAACCCTTAGAGTCTTCCCCTCCTGGCGTTATTTTTTTTTTATTTTTTCTAAATAAAAGTACCATCCCTTAATTTAGTTCTTAAAGAGACCTGTCCTGAATGGGCATTATGTCACTCTAAGCGAGTACATGAAGAGGCCTTACCCGAAAAGGTCCAGGGTCTCACATTGCATCTTGAATCATTTGCAGTCACCCCGATGATATGGTTCTCTTCAAAAATGAAGGAGAAATACAACAACAACAACAACAGCAACAACAAAACAACAAAACAGTAGGATCTCATAGTATTAGCAACTTTCAGTTAATTATGTGAGTATAAATATGAGACCCAATATACATTATAATCTGTGAAATGTACTTATCTATCATATTATCTACAGCTATAAATATCACTCGCATGCCTTAAAAAACATTAGCATCTGGCAGCTTCTACATTGAGGGATCGAAGGGCCTGGAATTTGGTATTCCAGAGATCAAGGGAGCTAGGATTAAAACCAAGAATCACCTACCTGGCAAAATTCAGTACAATGTTCCAGGGGCAAATATGGTCATTCAATGAGGTGGAGGACGTTCAAACATTCTTTCTGAAAAAACCAGAACTGAAAAGAAAATTTGACACTCAAATACAAGAAGTATGAGAAGGTAAACATGGAAAAGAAATCATAAGGAACTTATCAAAGTCAAACTATTTACATGCCAACATGGAAAAGTGATCATTTTAACATATGAAACTTTTCTCAGTATGAGGATAGGTGGAGGGAATACAAATGTATATATACATATACATACACATACGTCTATGTAGGAGGGTTTATTTATGCATATGAACACATACCTGAGTATGTGTATATATGTGTACACAGAAGGCATAGGATCAATTGAATAGGAAGGGATGATAATTTAAAAGGTGAAATTCTGAGGTGGGAGAGGATTAGAATGAGAGGAGATAGAGAGAGACAGAATGGGGTTAATCATCTCATATCAAACAGGCAAGAGATAATTTTTACAATAGACAGGAAGAATAGGAAGGCAAAAGGGAAAAGGTCAACCTTACCCTCATTGAATTTGGCTTAGGGAAGGAATGACATCAACTCTAAAGTGGGTATCTTGCCACACAGGAGAGTAGGGGGTATGGGTATGAGAGGAGGTATGATGGAGGGGAGGGGAGAGTGGGGGGGGGGAGGGTTCCTTAAAGTACACACTTCTGTAAGGGGATAGGGACAGGGTAGAGAATAGAACAAGGGGGGGGGGCGATAGGAAGGAGGGACATATAATCAGTCTCTCACAATATGTCCACTATGAGTAATTACACATGTACAACCTGTATTGAATTTCTGGTCCTTCCAGTCAGGGTGGGTGACGAGGGTGGAAGGGAAAGAATTTAGAATTTAATGTTCTCTAATCAAATGTTAATATATATATATATATATATATATATATATAATTAATATTATTAACTACATGCAACTGGGAATTAAGATATACAGGCACTGGGATAGGGAGACCCATCCTGCCCTACTGGAAAGTCATAGGGGTGATGGGGGAGGAGAGAGCAGAGAGCAGATTGGGGGAGGGGCTATAAAGTGGGATCACTGTTTTGGAAGGGTGGGTAGGCCCAAGATGGGGAGAAAATTTGTAACTCAAAATCTCGTGGAAATGAGTGATGTAAACAAGAAAAAAAAAACAAACAACCGAACAAACAAATAAATGAATGAATTAATGAATGAATAAAGAACATTAGGCATCAGAATGGAAAAAAGGCTCCTTTGAATTAGAAATATTATCAAAGTTAAAGAAGCACATTCTAAACATTTTCTTGTGGATGCAGAAAATAAGATACCACTACTGAGCATTTAAAATTAGGATTCTAATAAAGTAAATGATTTGTTAAGCAAAATATTATAAGTATCTCTGGCTTCTTGAAATACATGGGGTCTCCAACTTGTAGTAACAATAATTTCTTTTGGGGGGGGGGAATTGGCTCTAATTATTATTTTTAAATAAACACAATAGTCTCTTTACATATTGAAAAATGTACAGAAAATTCAGGTTTAAGATTTTACTAAATTGATTCCACACATGCAAGAAATATGTTCTCTCAAGTATCAAAAAGAGGAATTAAGTAAAATCTTATAAATATATAAAATCTAAAATCATCATTAAATCACGTAGCAATGATGAGGCATATTAAAAATTTGAAATATTTGCAAAGCAGTACTTCATCTGGAACAGGAATGATTTTTCCAAAGTTTTATATATATACATATGTGTGTGTGTATGTGTGTGTATGTATGTATATATGTGTATATATACATATATGTGTATATACATATACATATATGTACATATATACATATATACATATACGTGTGTATATATATATATATATATATATATATATATATATATATATATATTTAAAGTATGGATGATAGGGGCAGCTAGGTGGTGCAGTGAATAGAGCACCACCCCTGGAGTCAGGAGGACCTGAGTTCAAATCTGGCCTCAGACACTTAACACAAAAACCAGCAATGTGACCTTAGGCAAGTCACTTAACCCCACATGCCCTCCAAAAAAAATAAAAAGGATGGATGATACCAAAATGAAACACCACAAAAAATGTTTTAAAATAAAAATTTACATTAAAACTGAATTTCATATCCTGTGCCCATCATCTAGAATCAGAGAACAACTAGGGTCACAGGGAAGAATTGTGTGCTAAAAGAGCTCCATATATATATTTATGGGATACACATAATATAAAATGGAAATGAGGCATCTAACTAGAATTGCAGTGGCCTCAAAAGAAGCAATATGCTGTATTTTATTTAGGTGTCTGTAATGGTAATGAAAATTTGAAGATCTTCCCTGCCAGTTAATAGACTTAAGAGAATTTGAAGATCTTCCCTGACCCTGAATAGACAGAATGTAATCACATATAGCCTGTGGTGAGAGGAGCTTGCTGAACAGGTAGAGGGGGAAGCTGGTAGTCATAGCTCTAAACTGTGTATCTTGCCACACAGGAGAGTAGGGATGATGGGGATGAGAGGTGGGATGATGGAGTGTAGGGGAGGGTGGGGGAGAGGGTTGCTCGAAGTACACACATCCGTAAAGGGACAGGGACAGGACAGGGTAGAGAAAAGAACAAGGTGGGGTGAGATAGGAAGGAGGGACATATAATCAGTCTCTCACAATATGCCCACTGTGGAAATGTTCTGTGTAATTATACAAGTACAGCCTGTATTTAATTGCTTGTCCTTCCTGTGGGGGTGGGTGACGAGGGAGGAAGAGAAAGAATCTAGCATTTAAAATTCTATAATCAAATGTTAAAAATATATATGCATATATATATATATACACACACACATATAATTATTATTGTTAACTACATCCAACTGGGAATTAAGATATACAGGCACTGTGGTAGGGAGATGCATCCCGCCCTACTGGAAAGTCAGAGGGGTGAGGGGGAGGACATAGGAGAGAGCAAATTGGGGGAGGGATTATACAGTGGGATGTCTGTTTTGAGGTGTTGGGTAGGGGAAAGATGGGGAGAAAATTTGTAACTCAAAATTTTGTGGAATGAATGATGTAAACAAGAAAATAAATTAATTTATTTTAAAAAACATTATATTTAATTAATATAAAGAGAAATCTAAAGAAGAAAACACTATTGAAATAATGTAATATATATATATATTATAATATAAAATACAAGTAAAGCCCCAGAAGTTAGAAGAGTAAAATCATTTTCACCATAAAATATTTGAAAAGCATAGTAAAAGGATTAACGTTTTGTGCCAAATTAGAGATCTTAAAATCTTTGAGGGGGAAAAAGAAACCAACACTACTAATTTATAAAAGATTGTAAGATATTATAATAAAATACTATGAAATCATACAAATGGGATGGATTAGAAAACTTTGAAATCAGAGGACATACAACACAATACATTAAAAGAAAGTCACAATGTACCAAGATTATAAGAACACCTGAGAAACATATAAACCAAAGCAATTAACCTTAAAGACAGATGTTGGTGAGACAATAGAAAAATAAAGGAACTCACAAAAATACTGATTCAAACTCTTGAGTGCTGTATTTCAGGAAGATATGCAAGAAAATTAATTAGGAATTTTTACATTAGAGAGCAACATACAACTTGATGGAATACAGAGTACTGTAACAGAGAGGAACCTTGATATCAACTAACAGAAAAATGTCATAGCCATTCTCAGCCATGGTGAAGAGTTTAAAAAAAAAAAAAAAGTAAAGGACAGACCACTTATGTACCAAGGGGTGCTACTCCAAATCATTCCAAGTGACATTAAATTCTCATTAGTTTTAAAATTTGAATAAATTAAAATGATATTTTATAAATAGGAAATTGACTTCTAATTAAGGAGAATTTATCCTAAAAAACTCAGTATACTCCTATATTAATTAATATTGCATGTGTGCAAGCTATTTGCTTCCCCACCCTGCTTATACAAGGAAATTTAAAAAAAAAAAAAAGATTTACTTTTTAATATGATGTTTCCTTTTTTTTTTCTTTTTGGAAGTGGAAAGGTAGGGCAATTAGGGATAAGTGACTAGCCCGAGGTCACATGGCTAGTATTGTGTTAAGTGTCTCAGCCCAGATTTGAACTCAGGTCCTCTTGACTCCAGGGCCAGTACTCTATTCACTGCACCACTTAGCTGCCCCTAATATGATGTTTGTATTTTAATCATTTGATTATGAATAAACTAAAAAAGATATAAATTGCAAATGCCTTCTTCACAGAACACAAAAAAGGTATTGTAATGAATAAAAGAACTATGAGCAAAATTTTAAGAAAAAAATCCTTATGTGAAGACCAAATATAGTATTTAAATAATGGATAATTTCAAGAACCCCTACACCCCCACATGCACACACACATTTCTGTGTGTGTGTGTGTTTGTGTGTTTGTGTGTATTAGATATTAACATTATATCTCTACATACCAGTGATTACAGAACTTTAGCTCCACACTGGCTACATTTTTTTAACAAAAGAAATTACATGTTTATTACTAAAAGAAGAGAGCACTAACATTCCTTCCAAATATCAGGCTATTACTTGTTTATGGATTTTATATAAAGCTTCACAGCTTTTATCACTAAAAAGTAAAACAAAACAAAACAAAAACAAATGATAAGTTACTATAAAAACAAAACAAAGTAAAGCAATATATTTCCTGAAGAACAAAAAACATTGTCCAAAATATCTCTAGGGATGTAAAGAATCTACTCATTTAGTGATTACTATATAGATTCCCAAAAATGTGTAACCTTGAAATTGACTTTATTATATCAAATCATTTCACTTTATCCTACTGCATGACTTGTTGATGTACTTCAAATATATGAAAGACATTTAAACAATGAATACCCTAAAGTATTTGATGCCACAGAAACAAAAAACTGTTCTCCCTTTAAAACACCCCTTAAGTGGCAGTTTTCAGTGTAGTAGTTTAAGTCCATTATCATTCCACTTATCCTTTAACCTATATTAATCCAAAATAAAACTAAGCGTTGATTCCAAATAAAGAGATATTTGAAGCAAAATATATACAAAGTGAAAAGTGGAGGTGACAGGAGGATCTCACCAATGAGAGCAATGGACAAATGTTGTAAAGGTGTATTGCAGGTTGAGAAAGTTCAAGGGATGTTTAGATGTTCCAGGGAGTTGAGACCCCAGGCACCGAGGGAAGTTCTAGGATGTTAGAATCAGATATATAATTTTGAAGTATGGAAATTAGGAACAGGAAAAACTCCTGGTACCAGTACAAGTAGGTATATTCTTTTAAAACTATTAGCCTTATAGAATTGTCTAGAGCAAAGAGAAGATAAATGACTAATCTCAGATCCCCAAATGCTGGGATCACACTGCCAATAAGTTTCAAAAGTGGTAATTGTATTTGAATCTCCTTGGCCAAAAGATTGACTGTTTCCACTACCTGATGCTTTCCTTAGAACTGATAAGTATAAAATTCTTAATGAACATCAAGGAAAGAAAAAAAAAAATCATTAAAGATTTCGAGTTTGAATCTGAGCTTGAACATGTTATGTTAAATGTACAGCGGTAATAACTTTCAAATACTTTGTTCTCCTCCAGTCAAGACAAATCAAATATGAATAAATCAAGGCAAACTTTGATGCCAGTACATTCAGACAATGAAATTTTCACATCAAACTTGATGAGAACAATACATTTAAAGCAATTAATTTAAATTACACTATTGTAACCATGAAAACAACAACAATACATTTTTAAAGTGTCGTAACAAAAACCTGAACAGTATTATTAAAATGAAATGCCCATCGTCCTAAGGTAGCTACAGCTCACATAAAGGTTGAAGAAGATTGATAGTTTGTTTTTGTATTTTTTTAACGCAGGGTAGGTCTAAAACTTTTAGAAATTCTGTAGAATGAACAAATATTGCTTCACAAATCAATAGTAAAAGAAGATACGTAATATATACAATTGGGATTTTTCAAATGAAACAAAGTTATTTAGCTTGAGACAGAGCTTCTGAAACATAAAATAATTGGAACAAAAGGTCTGCTATGGTTAAATCCAAAATAAATCAGTCAATAATATGTCAACAAAGAATCATTAGACATTGACCTGTGACATGTGGATTTGATTGTAAAAACAAAACAAAACAAAACAAAACATGAAGTTTTATTATGTCAATTCAAGACCAGAGATTGTCTCCTAAAATTACAAAATTATTCTTAGATAGGTTGGATACAGACACCAATGTCAATTTCTCAAGGAAAGAAGGAGAAACTGCAACACATCATGTCAGGATGTAACATTTGACACTTAAAGAATATGTAGCAAGACATGACCTGGTGGCTAAATAATACACAAGAACTTACTATCTTTCATGGACCATGACATGGCAATTCCCAATATTACAAATATATGCTTCCTTGTTGGGTCACAGAATCACATAAATATGAGGTAAATACATAATTAATATAAAGGTTTAGAGCTATTCCAATTAAACAATCAAAAATTCCTTTTATATAGCTGTACAAAATTTATTTGGAGGACAAAGGACCTTTAATGTCAAAGAAAATAATTTTTACAAAATAGGTTTTAAAACAGACTAATTCTTGTAGATCTCAAATCATGTTATGTAGTTAGAATATTTTTTTCCAGAATACTACTACTGTTAAAATAAGAAAAAAAAATAACAGGTTCTGATAATTAAATAAGGAAGAATGAATACATTTGTTAATCACTTACCATATGCTAAGCACCATGCTAATTAAATGGGACACAAACACAAAACTGATACAGTAAGACTAAAGGGACTTGTAATTTCATAGGGGAAAAAATATACAATGAATCATATCTTGCTAAGACATGATTTGTTTGGAAAGTGACTGGGATGGGAAGTTGAACCACGGGGAAATAAATTGACATACCCTTTCCAGTAGAGTGAAATATGAAATTAGCTTAAACATGAAAGGATATAAGAGACTCTTCAATGAGGGTAGCATGGAACACAATGCAGGGATTCCATAACTAAAGGATCTGGTTTCTCTAGAGCATAGTCTCTGGTCCAGAAGGTACAGCAGCACTGACAATGATAAGAAGATCACCAGGATGGAGAGTGAAGCATGATTGCAGATAATCATGAACAGGTAGAAAAGCAAAAAAAGGAGAGAGAGAGAGACAGAGAGAGAGAGAGAGAGAGAGAAATAATGATTTTTAGATTAGAAACATACTTTGTGAGACAAAAGATCAAACTGAATATGTCACCTGAATATGGAAAGCCACTTTTTAATATAAGAAGTACAAATCAAGAGAATTTCACAGATCCAGTTAGAGTGAGAATTATTTTTTCCAATTATTTTAATTGATAGCTTTTGAATAAAAATAACATTTTTCTTTCCCATCCTTTCCTTTCCTGTACTCCTGTCTTTCCCTCTCAAAGAGCAATCAAGTAAAACAAATAGAGAAAAAAAAAGTAATTCTGCAATTTAACTGACCCTTTGAAATAGTCTGACATTATCTGTAGAATTCGGCAATCATACCTCTGAAAAAAGAAGTAGGTGCCTTCTCCTATTTTCTTCTTGTTTCCCCATTCTCTAGTCAATGACATCTGTTTTATTTTTACTTCTTTATAAAATATACCAACATTAACAATTTTATACAAAAAGTTACTTTTTTATGTCTCTCAGCTCCTCAGTGGATATATATATATAATGTATATATTATATATATATAGTTAGTAATAAGATTTCTAAGTCAAAGATCAAAACATTCATAGTCATAATTTCATAGTATGAAATTTTTATTATACTGTCTTGTTTTTTGTTTATAATGTTGTAGTCACGTATATTGCTTTCATGGTTCTACTTATTTCACTTTTCTAATCTTCATATATCAGTGCATATAAATTTCTGTATTTTAGCATATCCACTTTTTATATAGCCCAGTGATATCAAGTTACATTCATGTACCACAAATTGTTTCTCCATTCTCTAAGTAATAGACATTTTTTCCTCCATATATTTCTGACTACAAGAAATTCTTATATACATGTATAGAACTCTCTTTTTGTCAATGATCTCCTTGGACATATACCTAACTGTAGCAACTTTGAATCTAGGAGTATGAAAATTTAAGTTACTTTCTTTGAATAATTTCAAAATGGTTGGACAAATTCAGTTTCTCCAACAGTACAATAGTATGCCCATATATTCTTAACCTAAATGAAATGTTGACCACTCAAGGAAAGGATTCTCAATCTTAGATTGTATGAACTTGGAAATGTTTTTGCAACAGCAGAATCAATAAAGATAGGACAAAATAAGAAAGACATTGAATTATAAAATAAAACATTTTATTAAACAGTAATAGTAAATATTATTTTAATTTAATTATTAATAATATTAATAATAAATATTAATTGACTTGATACCTAAGATATTTAATAAACTAACAGAAATACATAAAAGACCAAGAGACATTTTCAGTTTATAAAAAAAGATAATATCATCAAATGGTTCTCAAAATCATTATAAACTATTAACAATTACATGAAACAATATTCCCGGTCACTAATAATTAGAGAAATACAAATCAGAACAATCATCAGATTTGTAAAGATCATAAAAAGATGGAACTAATCAATAATGGAAAAACTAAAGAAACATGAGTTGGTATGTTGTTCTTCATTCTCAAAGAGGAGTAAAATGATATCACTATGGTGGGATCAAGTTACAATGTGTCTAACTACAGCTGATAAATCCAATGGAAGCTAGAAAGGCTCTCCCACAGGTCAGGCACAAATAGTCCATTTGGAGTGGACTTGTATTTATTATTATTATTTTTTGTATCTCACATTCTTGAGCTACTGCAATTCTGTTTGCTCAAAGAGCACAATGCCTTCCTCGATGCAGACATGTCATGCTGGGTAGTCCTGTGCTAGTGTCTCCCAAGTCTCACAATTGATACTAAAGTTTTTCAGAGAGACCTTGAGACTGTTCCTGTATCACTTCTGACCTCTATGTGAGCACTTGCCTTGTGTGATTTCCCTATAAATTGTCTTTTAGACGAATATAATTTTGGCATTCAAACAATATGGCCAGCTCATTGGAGTTGCAGTCTTTGAAGAAGAGTTTGAATGTTTGGCAGTTTAGCTAGAGAAAGGACCTCAGTGTTTGACACCTTATTTTGCCAGGTGATCTTCAGAATTTTCCTAAGAGAATTCAAATAGAAGTGATTCAACTAAAAGTATACAGTCAACAGCTTTAGCATTGGTTGATGACAATCTGTTGAGAACACAATGGAAATGTTTAGCCCATTTCTCCAGGATGATGTCCTTATTCCCGATCAATGTAGCTTCATCAGCAATGAGTAGTTGGGATGCACTATACATCTTTGGTTCACAAATAGCCTTTAGATCATCATAAAAGCACCTTGGATTGTTACTATCAGCACAAAACTGAATTTTATCTGTCTTCTTATTGAGCCAAAAATCCTACATCTCTCTAAGCTTTGCTTTCACTTTACTTTTGATGGAGTTAAATGCTGCTTTCTTAGAAATGGACAAATATCCTGCTGGTCAAACCTGTGGGATGTTCATTTTTCATTTATCAGCATCTGAATTGCCTCATCATTTTTTGTCAAACACATCTTGATGTTTGCAGATATTTTGACCCAAATAAGTAAATGTGATGCTATATACCAAATTTTTTGGAACCTACATACTCTTTTCATGCTCTACTACTGCCAACTGTATGTTGGCTCAGTTTTCCCTCCAAGTTAGCAACAAACTATTCACTCTTGGAGAAGCAGTCTAATATGTTGACATTAAGTCTGGTAGTCATCTTACCTTAGGGCCACTAATTTTGTTGAATATGAAGATTTAGCTTGGAAATAATAAGTCTGTTCATCCAGCACTCTGCACTATAAATTGCCTCCATCACTTTCACATCCTGTCTGTCTCTTCTTCTTACAAAGACATGGTCTGTTAAGTGGCAATGTTTGTTGCAAGTGTGCATCTATGAAGTTTCATTGCTTTAGATAAATGAAAGACAGTGTTGTTTATGAGGTCATGAGACATACAAGTCTTCAGTAGTAAGTAACCATTGTTGTTGCTTTTTCCAACTGCAGTTCTCTCGAGGACTCCCTGCCATGCCTGATAGTCTGTGCCTACTCTGGCATTAAAGTCTTCCAGAATTACAAGCTTGTATTCTTTTGACATGTTGATGATGAGATCTCCAGGTATTCATAGAATTTTTATTTGACCACATAAAGGTTTGTCATGACAGGGATATATATACGCTGGTAATAGTGGAATTGTATTTTCTTGCAAGTGGAAATCATATTGTCATGAACTTGTCATTCACTTCTTTCAGAAGGTCTACAAACTTGTTGACTAGATTAGTTTTGATTGTGAAACCTATGCCAGCTTCATGGTGTTCTCCATCACTGTAACAATTCCAGAAAAATGTGTGTCCACCTCTGACTTCAGTAAGCTGGTCTTCATTTGCAAGTCTTGTTTCACTCAAGGCTGTTATTTAGATATGATATCTATGAGGTTTCTCACAACAAGAGCTATCTTTCTTTTGGATCCACTGGATTTAATGTAGTCCATAAGCATGCTCGCATTCAATGAAACAATGGTGAGTAGAATAATCTTTGTAAAAGATTTGGTATATATTTTTTTTATTCAACCACAGTGTAGGATCCATACCTGTGATAAGCAGACCATTGTTAGGTTAGGTGAAGCAGACAATTTTTAGGATGTTTTTTTCTAACTCCTTCTTCACACCCAGAGATGAGCAGTATGATCCTTAAAAAAGACTGCTCAGACACCAAGGGGGCTGCTGAATTCCACTGATGCTTCAGTTCAGTTAGAAGTTGACCTTATGGCCTGGGCTGCCTGTGTGTAGGTTTGTTACTACACCTCCAAGTATATCTGCACCTATAGCTTCATTACTTACCTATAACCAAGGGACTTTGAGATAGCTGAAAATGGTAAAATGGTATGGGTAATGTCTTGTAATGCACATACAAATTGGTTTTAAATGAGGGAGAGTTGTGCAAAGTCATCAGCCTTACTCTCTCTTCCAGAGTCATTAGAGTCTAGTGGCAAGACAAAAGTCAAAATGACTATTAATGGCTCAGGATGCCATGGACAGCTTTGGGATCTTCAATTTCTGACTGAGCTCTAAGTGCTCCTCAGGCCAGTTTCATGGCCTGTTGGAACACATTGCTCAAATCTGCTAATTCTACTGCAGTAACTTTTTGTATACCTGGAGTAGATACTGCCCTAACTCATTAATGGGTTTTAGGCCTACTGATTACCCTCTACCTGATTTAATGCATCTTTCTGAATGCTGCACATGCTACAGCTTCTTGGAACCTCAGATGAGAGTTAGGGGGTAGGTGGACATCAAAAGTACAAAGCAACCCTGAAAAGAGATTAGCAACGGTCACACCAGAAGTACTGGTCTTCCCTGAACATCCATGCAACTCAAGAAACATACATACCAGCACTCACTGCATGTTCCATCTGCATCTCTGTTTGGTCTCAACTCTATAGAACTGTCCTTAGCCTTGAGGAAAGGCTGATCATGAGAAATCTCTTCATAATGCTTCTTATCATAGTCTGGGATACTCACCATCTTTTCAACTTCCTCAACCTCCTCTCCCTGCTGATTGGGGGGCTGGAATGTGGAGCATTAAATTCCACCTAAATCTTTGCTTTACATAGAATGTAACTTGGATTTTGCAGTCCACACCACTTTCCATCAGCAACTCTATTTAGTTTCAATTCCATGGAACAAAATTCACTCCCACCACCCCTACCTCAGGCACATACACACTGGGTAGTGTCAGGTACCCCTTTGTCTCCTGGTTTCTACCTCCTACTTTCCAGCTTTCTTTTGTATGTCATCTTCTCCCCTTCAGTTTTAAGTTCCTCAAGAGCAAGTAATGTCTGTCTTTTTTCTTATTTTTATTGGTTGTACTCAGCACAGTGTGTCTGGCATATAGTAGGTGCAATAATAATTGAATTGAATAAGACATTGTTGGAAAGAGATATTTATTGATACAGCCATCCTGAAAAACAATCTGGAATTAATGTCCCCCAAAGGGACTAACTACCATATCCAACTTTTTGACCTTAAGATCTTACTGCTAGCTATACATATATCCATAGAGGAGTACATAAGAAAGGTTATGCAAACACATATGTATACATATACATATATACACACATAATATATAATTTATATTGTTATCATTTTATAAAAAAACTAGAGACAAAGTATATGTATATTAATTAAAGATAACTTTTAGGGTTAGAATTACTAAACAAATTGTGGTGCATATATGTAATGGAACATGAATTCACCATAGAAACAAGAAATGTGAAGAATTCATATACATGTGGGGGAAAAAACCTCAATTGTACTGATATAGAATGAGATATGCAGAGCAAGGAATACACTATGCACAGTGGTTACAATTATAGTTAGGTAGATAGATATGTATATATAATGAACTGTATTAAGATTTTTCCAACTATATTGTCTGTATAATTATATATTCTGCATAGAAATGTATGTATACATGCATATGATCTTAACACAGTTCATTATAATAACTTCTGAGAACTTTGAACCTAGAAAAAAGTTGAAAGCATATACCCTTTTCCCTTCTTTCCAAAGGTGGGATACACACACACACACAGACACGCACACACACACACACACACACAGAGTTATATATGTCAGATTTGCTGGATTTTCACTTTCATTTTTATGAACTAATCTTTTTTTTTTTTAAGGAAGGCAATAGAGACAAATTCAGAAATGAAATTGTCAAAAAACCTTATAAAAATTTAAAATAATTAGTAAATACCATCTATCAAGTATTTGGTAAATTGTTTTGTCACTAATAGAGAAATGAACATTAAAACAACTCTGAACCATCATCTTATACCCATAATTTGGCAAAGATGATAAAAAGGGGGGAAAATCATTTTTTACAGGCTTGTGGAAAGCAGACTAATTCAATGCTTTTGGAACTTTAAATTGGTTGAAGCATTCTGGAAAACAATTTTAAATTATGCAAGAAAAGTTATTAAATTGATCCAATTAAAGTTGAACTAGAGATTTCACTATTGGGACTATTCCCCAAAGGGATTATTGACTGGAAGAAAAGACCCGCAGCACAAGAATATTCACAGCAGCATTATTCATGACAACAAAAAGCTGGAAACAGAATGTACACCCAACAATCGGGAAATAGCTGAACCAACTTTGATATAAAAATGTAGTGGAATGCAATAAGGAATGGCAAATATGAAAATCCATACAAATATAGACTGACTTGAACAAAGTTATTCAGAGTAAAGAAAGCAGAGAAAAAAGAACATTATGCACAATAACTACAATAATGTGAATTAAGACAACACAAAGAGGCAATACAATTTGAGTTAAATGTAGCACACAGCATTAATACCTTACTATCAAATCAAAGCTTAGTGTTTGCTTCATCTCTATATAAGGCTATTGGAAAAAACAAACAAACAACCTAAAAACAGATGATCATTTAATTTTCTTCCTGCTCTGATTTCCCACGAAATTTCTGAGATTGCACCTGAACAATATCCCATGACACTTCAATGTTCAAGAAATTTCAATGGTATCATTATTGCTTCTACTATAAAATATAAGTTTTTCTATTTAACTTTTGCAACCCTTTATAATGAAGTTCTAGGAATCTATGTGGGATGACTAAACATTATTTTCCCTAATACATTCAATTTTTCAGCTAAACTTGCTGGCTTGATGTTGCATATAACCAGGATTTCATTTCCTACCACAATGTTGTTCTATTTGCCTTAGCTCCCATCAAGTTTCTCCTCAAAGTACAACTTTGTTTAGGTTGTTGGTTTCCCAAGACCTAGGATTTTATAGAATCTATATAAAAGCCCAGATCAAGATCTAAAAGAAGCAACAGAGGGCATGAAGTAAAATGCCTTATTTTAAAGATGAAGAAAGCAAGATCCAGGGAGGTTAAGTAATTTTTGAAAGGTTCCACTAATAATAGATAAGATATGAATCCAGGCCTTATGATTCCAAATACAAGGTTCTTTCCATTGTACTGTATGTACCAATGTACTTATTTATCTATGGTCATGTTGTATGTCTGAAATAGAATTTACAGTTATTAATGGCAGAAATTACTTCTTTTATATATATATATATATATATATATATATATATATATTCTTAGTTTCTAGCACTGTCTCTATCATGTGATCAGCACTTAATATATTTTTGATTGATTGATTAAAAATGCATCCAGAGCTTTCAACTCCTTATACTATTTTGTTTTGGAGGATTGGGGAAAGCCAAAATAATCATAAAGCAACATTTGAAAGAATTCCCAGAGGATCATGTTGTTTTTTTTTCCCCTTTGCCTGTAGAATCAGTTCTTCCCTTCAGTTTTCCAAGACAGATGGTTGCCTATTTTGGAATGAAAGATTAGTAGTGAAGGAAATTCCCTAGTCTCATTTAATAGCAGACAGACTGTATTGCTATACAGTAATCTAAATAAAGTTTCTCTTTCAAAGCAAAAAGAGTATAAGGTAAAGGGCAGAAGGTTCTGGGAAACAAATTCCAGGACAAGAACAATCTTTATGTAGAGGTAGTTTGGGAAAAACTAAGGGTCACAGATCAGTTTTGTCAATAAGTTGTGCTAATGTGACATATATAACATAAGGAAGAACATGTTAACCTGCATATTCTAACTGGAACCATAGAAAAATGGTAGGTTGAAAGTAGAATATTAATTTTTAAATATGCTTAATGGAAAGCAAAACAGAGTATACTTCTAAGGATATTCTTTTTGTAGCTCATAGTCTTTTCTAGATATTTAAATATTATGCTATTTTAAAAATTGTAATTTGAATCTCTCATTTTGAGATTCAAATAATGAATGTAATTTCCAAACACTCATAGGTTTTAATTCTTTACTAGTTATAAGTATTTATTGTGTATCACCATTGAATAATCAATTTGTGATTATGCTTTCTAACAAAGTGGAATAGAAAAAAAACAATAGCATTTACACAAGTAAAAACATCAAAGTAATATATTTGACTTTGAGATACATTATAAGATTTTAAAAATATGATTACTTTATGCTTAAAATGTCAAGAGGAGGGCAGAGTGAAGATGGTAGCATAGAAGCAGGAGAGCTCCATGAACTCCCTCCATAACCATCTGAAATGCCTATAAAATATTACTCTAAACAAATTTTAGAGCTCCAGAATCCACAAAGCGAGAGAGAAACAAAGTTCCCACTGAAGGCAGCTGGGCAGGCAGAGAGAAAGGGTTCTTAACAGCATGCCGGGAGGTGAGACCAGCCCCACATGAACCTGTGGTTTTAGCCCCAGGGTGGACAGGACAAGTGGTGTTTGGAGCATTTGGGACAGTGGATCACCAGCAGCTGTAGCAGTTTCCAGAACTGTCAAATTATAAATGCCAAAGCCAAAGAGAAAGGTCAGTAGAACTCAGCTAAATTTGGGGGAGACAGAAGAGAGAGTCTGGCCATCTGCCTCCAGAACCAGAAGCAAAGGAAGTGGTGGCCCTGCAGCCACCTCTACATGGCTGCTACCAAGCTCCTGGCCCGCATATTGCAGGGGGGTAAGCTACCATTCAGAGGCTAAGTGCTCTTTCTTTAACCTGCTTGAATCAGGATCATGGTATTGGATGGTTGTCCTGAGGTGTGTTTTCAGTGAGTCAAAGCTGGTGGGGGCTTCAGTGGCCTCCTAATAGCTCTGTCAGCTGTGAAAACCCCAGCAATTTGGGACAAAGTTCTCCCCTCTAAAAGCAGAGCTCTACTGAGCCCCAAAGTCAAGTAATTGACTAGCAATATGATCAGGCAAGGGAAGCAAAGCAAGAACAACAATCCAATTTTAGATGCCTTTTTTGGGGACAAAAAGGATCAAAACATAGAACAGGAGGAAGACAATATAATCAAAACTCCCATAGCAAAAGCTTCCAAGAAAAATATAAATTGGTTACAGGCCATAGAGGAGCTTAAGAAGGATTTTGAAAACCAAATAAGAGAAGGAAACATTGGGAGGAGAAATGAGAATGATGCAAGAAAATCATGAAAAGAGAGTCAACAACTTGACTGAATAAAGTAACACCTTAAAAATAGATTCTCAAATGGCAAAAGAGGCCCAAAAAGCCAATGGGGAGAAGAATGCCTTCAACAGTCAAATTTGCCAGATGGAAAAAGAATCTCAAAAGCTCATTGAAGAGAATAATTCTTTCAGAATTAGAGTGGAGCAAATGGAAGCTAATGACTTTATGAGAAATCAAGATACTATTAAAGAAATCCAAACAAATGAAAGAAAAAATAGAAGGCAATATGAAATATCTTATTGAAAAAACCACTGACCTGGAAAATAGATCCAGGAGAGACAATTTAAAAATTATTGCACTACCTAAAAGCCATGATCTAAAAAAGAACCTAGAAATTATCCTTCAAGTAATTCTCAAGGAAAATTGCCCAGATATTTTAGGAAAAGAGGGCAAAATTGAACTTGACAGAATTCACTGATCACCTCTGGAGAAAGATCCCAAAAAGAAAACTCTTAGGAATGTTATAGCCAGATTCTGGAGTTCCCAGATAAAGGAGAAAATATTGGAAGCTGCCAAAAAGAAACAATTTGAATACTGTGGAAACACAATCAGGATAATGCAAGATCAAGCAGCTTCTACATTAAGGGGTTGAAGGGTCTGGAACATGATATTCCAGAGATCAAAGGAGCTGGGATTAAAATCAAGAATCACCTACCCAGGAAAATTGAGTATAATGTTTCAGGGGAAAATATTATCATTCAATGAGGTGGAGGACTTTCAAACACTCTTGATGAAAAAACCAGAACTGAATAGAAAATTTGACATTCAAATAAAAGAAGCATGATAAGGTAAACATGGAAAAGAAATCATAAAGAATTTATCAAAGTTGAATGATTTACATGCCTACATGGAAAAATGATAATTGTAACTTATGAAGCTTTTCTCAGTAGGAAGATAGTTGAAGGCAATATAAATGTATATGTGTGTGTGTGTGTATGAACATACACATATGTCTATATAGAAGGGTATATATGCATATGAATACATAGGTGAGTGTGTATATATATGTGTAGAGGTGTACATAGACAGAGGGCAGGATCAATTGAATAGGAAGGGATGGTATTTTAAAAGGTGAAATCGGAAGGTGGGAGAGGAATAGAATGAGAGGAGACAGGGAGAGACCAAATGGGGTTAATCATCTCATATAGAAGAGGCAAGGGATAACTGTTACAATGGAGGGGAAGAACAGGAAGGCAAAAGGGAATGGGTTAACTTTACTCTCATTGAATTTGGCTTAGGGAAAGAATGATATACACTCTAAATTGGGTATCTTGCCCAACAGGAGAGAGGCGAGGAAGGGGATGAGAGGGGGGATGATGGAGGGCAGCGCAGATTGGGGGGGGGGCGTTGTTAGAAGCACACACTTCTGCAAAGGGACAGGGACAAAGTTGAGAATAGAACAAGTGTGGGAAATGATAGGATGGAGGTAAATATAGTCAGTTTTTCACAATAAGTCCATTGTGGAGTTGTTCTGTGTAATTAACTGTATGGTCTGTAGTGAATTGCTTTTCTTTCCAGTGGGGGTGAGTGATGAGGGAGGAAGGGAAATAATCTAGAATTTAAAATTCTAAAATCAAATGTTAAAATATGTATGTATATATATATATATATATATATATATATATGTGTGTGTGTGTGTGTACATACATATACATACACACACACTCACACACACACACACACACACACACATATATATATATATATATATATATATGTATAATTTTTATTATTATTTACAAGCAATTTGGAAATAAGATATACAGGTACTGGGTTAGGGAGATCTATCTTGCCCTAACGGGAAGTCAGAGAGGTGATGGGGGAGGATATTGGAGAGAGCAGTTTGGGGGAGGAGGTATACAGTGGGTTCACTGTTTTGGAGTGTTGGATAGGGGAATGACGGGAAGAAAATTTGTAACTCAAAATCTCATGGAAATCAATGATGTAAACTTAAAATGAACAAAAGTTAATTTAAAAAATTAAAAATAAAATGTCAAGAGATTAATTTTATTGTGTTTTTCATGTCTTATACACATTCTGGGAGTGCAGAATTAAGATACAAATAATAGAGGGAATAGTATAGCTGAATTTTCCCAAAATTTCCCTCCAAATCACTTCTTAAAAATGCATCAAAATAAATTCTGGAGTAGCATAGCAATATATAAAGGTGGAGGTGAGACATTTTTCCTGCCCATGACAACTTAGGAGGTCAGAAGAAGCAGTACCAGGTGGACCTCAAAAGAGACTGAAACAGCAGGAGTAGCAGCAACTTTGGGAGTTCTTAGTCCAGATACAATAAGAAGATTTGGCAATTGGTCAGAAAGAAGTTCCAGGAGTTCTTGAATGCACACTTTACCTAGGACCTGAATATGATTGGTAATACCACCAAGTAAATAGTTCCAGGGCTGAAAGGAATACTTGCCTTTACAAGAAACTGAGGACCCTATTCAAAATTCAAGGACAGAGAGGAGTGCTAGCTAGCTCTTGTAGCTAGAAGGATGCAGGGATCCTTGCTGGGTAAGGAAGAAAGCACAGACCAGGAGAGCAATGAACAAATCTTTTCCAGGACCATACAACCTTAGAAGCACTGAAAAATTACCAACCTCCATAATTAACTATTAAAACAGCAATGTGAAAAGGACTGAAGTGCTATCCACCCAAGTGATCGGAACCCAATATTAATATAAAGTTTGAAGTCAAGAAATAGGCTGGAAAAATGAGCAAACAACAAAAAAATAAATGGATCATAAAAAAAGATATTATGATGACAGAGAAGATTAAGGTGTAAACTCTGAAGAAGAAAATGAAGAGAAAATAGCTACAAGCAAAGTTTCAAAGAATAATTTATATTTAGAACAATCCCAATAAAAATTGACAGAAAAATAAAGAATAGTAATAATTAAAATTCAAATTAAAGTGGTAGAAGAAAATGTGGGAGGGGTGGCTAGATGGTGCAGTGATTAGAGCACTGGACCTGGTCAGGAGGACCTGAATTCAAATCCAATCTCAGACACTTAACACACATTAAAAAATCCTAGCTGTGTGACCACGGGCAAGTCATTTAACCCCATTTGCCCTACCTTCTCCCCTCAAAAAAAAAGTGAATAGTGCATTTTGGGGATGGCTAGGTGGCACAGTGAGTAGAGCACCAGCTCTGGAAGGACCTGAGTTCAAATCCAGCCTCGGACACTTAACACAAAAAACTAGCCACGTGACTTTGGGCAAGTCACTTAATCCTCCAAAAAACAAAAAGAAAAAAAAAATGAGGGAAAAGGAATTAAAGAAATGAGTGAAGATCACACAACATTTGGAAGCTTTCATATTAAAGTAGTAGGGTATTGGAATGTTTTGTTTTGTTTTTTTGGGTTTTTTTGGAAGGCAAAGGTGCAAGGATTACAACCAAGAATATCCTACTCAGCAAAACAGAATATAAACCTTGAGGGGAAAAATGGATATTTTATGAAATAGAGAACTTTGAAGATTCAGGATGAAAAGATCAGAGTTAAATAGAAAAATCTGATATTGAACTATGAGATTCAAGAGAAATATACAATGGAAAACATGAAAGAGAAAAAATAAGGGATTTAATAAGGTTAAATTTTTGCCTGCCTATATGGGAAGATGATACATGCAATGCCTTAGAATCTTATCATCATTAGGGTAGTTGGAAGGAGACTATATCAAAAAGGATCATAAGTGTGAATAGATTGTTTTGGGATGATTGAAGAAAATGGAGTGAAAAAGAGAGAATCACTAAGAGAAGAGAAAAGGGCAAGGAGAAATGGGGAAATCTATCTCACATAAAAGAGATGTGCAAAGATGAGATTTTATAGTAGAGAGGAAAATGGGGAATGGGGGAAAGTGACAATATTTGAACTTAACTCTCATTTCAACTGTTTAAAAGGGGGGAAAATATGTGAACACAGACACAGATACACACACACACACAAACAAACAATGGGAGATACAGAATTTTATCTAACCAAACAGGAAGGTAAGAGTTGAATGAGGTTAAGAAAAAGGAGGATTAATAAAATGGAGGACAGATTAAGAAAAGTAGTGGTCAGCCACAAAACTGACTTTCAGGCTTTAGAGGCAAGACAGGCTGAAGAAAATGGAGAGAGAGAGAGAGAGACAGAGAGAGAGAGAAACTACAAAGAGGAGAAAATAGAATCTAGAGAAATACACAGTTAGCAATCATAACTATGAATGTGAATGCTGTGAACTCACCATAAATCAAAAAAGCAGAAACCAAAGTAAAACAAGATGTTGTTTACAAAAATAAAAAAAAAAACAAACAATCAACCAAAACATATACACACACATACTTGAAAAAAAAATAGAAAAACACAAACAGAATTAAAATAAGGGAATGGAGCAGAATCTATTATGTATCAGATGTAAAACTATTAAACTAATAAATAAAATTAAGAACTGATTTTATGAAATAAAATAAAACATTGACTAATTTGACTATAAAAAAAGAAGGAAGAAAATCAAATTACTAGTATCAAAATTGAAAAAGGTTGAATTCACCCTTGCAGAGGAAATTAAAACAATAATTAGAAGTTGTTTTGCCCAACTGTTTGCCAATAAATCTGACAATCTAAGTGAAATGGATGAAGATTTACAAACAACATAAATTGTCCAGATTTACAGAAGAGGAAATAAAATATTAAATAACCCCATTTTAGAAAAAGAAATTGAAAAAGCCATCAATAAACTCCCTAAGAAAAAATCTCCAGGGCCAGATAGATTTAAAAGTGAGGTCTACCAAACATTTAAAGAACAATTACTTCCAATAGGATATAAAGTATTTAGAAAACTAGGCAGAATTCTTCCAAATTCCATTGATGACATAAATATAGTACTGATACATAAACTAGGAAGAGTCCAAACAGAGAAAGAAAATTATACACAAATTTTCCTAATGAATATTGATGCAAAAAATTTAAATAAAATATAAGCGAAGATAGACAACAATTTATCACCAGCATACTACACTATGACCAGATGGGATTTATACCAGAAATGCAAGGCTGGTTCAATATTAAGAAAACTATCAAAATAATTTTCTGTATCCTTAACAAAACTAAAAAAATAAAACATATTATTATCTCAATAGATGGAGAAAAATCTTTTGACAACTTGCAGCACCCATTTCTATTAAGAACCTTGGAATAAATGAAGTTTTCCTTAAAATGAAAAGTAATATCTATCTAAAGCCATAAGCAAGCATTATACATAATGGGTATAAGGTCAAAGGTGAAACAAGGATGTCCATTATTGCTACTATTATTCGACATTATTTTTTATTAGAAATGTTAGCTTTTAGCAATAAGAAAAGAGAAAGAAATGGAAGGAATTAGAATAGACAATGAGGAAACAAAACTATCATTCATGGCAGACAATAGATGCTATACTTAGATAATTTTAGAAAATCAACTAAAAATCTACTTGAAATAATTTACAGCTTTACCATAGTTACAAGATATAAAATATTAGGAACTATTTTACCCAACAACAATGAGCTAAATTAATTGTATTAATATTACCCAAAATATAAATTTCCTAGATTAACCAAAGTGGAAGTAGAATATTTAAATAACATAAATAGATCTATCTTACAAAAGGAAATTAAGCAAGCCATAAATGAACTTCCTTTGAAAAAATACCCAGCATGAGATGAATTTACAAGTGAATTCCACCAAACATTTGAAGAGTAATTAATTATAATATTCTATATACTATTTGAAAAAAAATAGATTAATAAGGACTCTGATGGAATGTTTTCTATGGCACAGATATAGTTTTTTATGTCCAAACAAGGGAGAGCGAAAGCAGAAAAGGAAAACTATAGACCTTAATGAATGTTGATGCAAAAAAAAAAAAAAATGAACAAAATAATAACAAAGATCATTCACTAAGACCAGGTGGGATTTTTACCTGGAATGCAGGGCTAGTTCAATATTCGGAAAATTACCAACATGAGTGACTATATCAATAGGAAAACAATAAAAATAATATAATTATCTTAAGAGATGTAGCAAAGGCTCTGGACAAACCACAACACCCATTCCTATTAAAAAGACTTGAATGTATAAGACTCAATGAAGCCTTTCTTAAAATTATTAGTAGTATTTATTAAAAAAAAAAAAAACAGAACCAAGAGCAAGAGCAAGCATTTTCTGTAATGGAGATAAAGAAAAAGCCTTCCCAAGAAGATCAGGAGTGAAACAAAGCTAGCCATAATCACAATGACTATTCGATATTCTGCTAGAAATGGTAGCTACAGCAAGGACGAGTAAAAGAAATTGAAAGTATAAGAATAGTTAAAGAGGAAACAAACTATTAATATTAGCAGACTGCATGGTGTTAAACTTAGAGAATTCTATAGAATTAACTGAAAAAACTAATTGAAACAAAAAAAAATACTTTAGGAAAATTGTCTGAATCAAAATAAATGCACATAAATCACCAGCAAATCTCTATCTATCTATCTATCTATCTATCTATCTATCTAAATAGGAAGAGATAGAAAGATAAATTCTACTTAAAATAGCCGCAGACAATACATAATGCCTGGGAGTCTACCTGCTAAGACAAATCCTGGATCTAGATGAAGGTAAATATAAAATACTTTTCAAATAAATAGATAAAAATTGGAGATATATAAATTGCTTAGGAGTAGGCTATGTCAATATATTAAAATGACAATTTTAGCTAAGTTAATTTACTTATTCCTGTGATTCAAAGTATTAAGACTGTTATTTTATGGATCTAGAAAAAAAACAAAGCACATCTGAAAGAATAAAAGGTCAAATATATCAACGGAATCAATAAAAAAAACATGAAGAAAAAAAGCCTAAGAATACCAGCTCTTAAATTATAATACAAAATAATACTCATCAAAACAATCTGGTACTGGCTAAGAAACAGGGTGGTAAATAAGTGAAATAGAATAGCTACATAATACACATTAGTAAATGACCATAGTAATCTAGTGTTTGATAACACCCAAGGATTAAAGCTTTTACAACAAGAATTCTTTATTTTGCAAAAATGCAGAAAACTGGAAAGCAGCTTGGAAGAAACTATGTATACCAACATTTCAAACTGTATAACAAGATAAATTAAAAATAGGTACATGATTTAAATTTAAAAGAGTGATATCATAAGCAAATTAGGGGAGCATGGACACATTCCCCTATCAGACCTATGATCAAGGGAAGAGCTTATGAGCAAATAAGAGAGAAAGGATCATAGGAAGGGAAATAGATAGTCTTGGTTACAGGAAATAATTTTTTTTTATGCAAAAAACCCAATGTAGCCAAAATTAGAAGGAAAGCAATAACCTGAAACTTTTTTTTTTTACTGTATTTCTCTTATAAAAGATTCAGTTCTCAGACATATAGGGAACTGAGTCAACTTTCTAAAAGAAAAATAAAGAGTCATGCCCCATTTGGTAAATGTCCACATAATATGGCAGACAATTTTCAGCGGAAAAAAATCAAAGCTAAATTTAACCATATGAAAACTGCTCTAAATCATGAATGATTAGAGAAATGCAAATTAAAACAACTATCAAGTACCAACTCGCACCTTTCAGATTGATTTGCATGAAAGAAAAGGAAAATGACAGATACTAGAGGGGATGTAGAAAAAGAAAGAAACTAATTCACTTTTGATGGAGTTGTGAACTGATTCAACCACTCTGGGGAATAATTTAATACTGTGCTCAAAGGTCTTTAAAAGTTTGCATTGCCTTTGACAAGGAGGTACCACTACTAAGTCTGTATCCAAAAGAGACCAACAAATAAGGAAGGGAACTTATATTTACCACCACCAACAAAAAAGGTAATGATTCTTTTTACATTGCCAAAACAAACAAACAAATAAAAGGAAATTGAAGGAATTCCTAATGATATGTGAAATGACTGAACAAGTTGTGGTATGTGATTGTGACAGAATCTTATTATACTTTAAGAAATTATGTAGGGATGGTTTTAGAAAAATCTGGGATGATATATGAATTGATGCAAAGTGAAGTGAACAGAATCAGGAGGATATTGCACTCAGTAGTAGCAATATTGTAATGATAATCAATTGTGAAAGACTTAACTACTCTGCTCATTACAATGAACAAAGACAGGATTCATGAATCAACAAACATTTATTAAGCACTTTTTAAGTGACAGCCACTTTGATAGGATCTGAGCATATAAATGTAGAAATTCATGTGTACCTCTTCTTAAGCAGCTTACATTTCCTCAGTGTTCAACTCTCTCATTTATAAATGAGGAAACTGAAGGACATTATTTTAGAGATGTCCACAACACAAAAGCTTAGTAAGTTAGCAGAGTAGCAATCTTAGCTAATATCTTCTGATTCCAAGTCTAGTACCCTTTTGTAGATATACTATATATAAGAAAGAGAGCTAAAGATTTTCTTGTCCTGTTTTATTTTATTTTATTTGCTTTTTTTTGGAGGAAGAAGGAAGAGCAATTGGGGTTAAGTGACTTGCCCAAGGTCACATGGCTAAAAAGTATGTCAAGTGTCTGAGGCCGGATTTGAACTCAAGTCTTCCTGACTCCAGGGCCGGTGCTCTATTCACCGTGCTACCTAGCCACCCCAGTTCTGTTTTATTTGACTTAAAATCAGAACCAAGAAAAAGTTAGTAGATGTGACAGCCTGTAAGACAGTCACTCAATTATGGTTGACAAATGATGGGCACAGTGAAATTTTGAAGCTATTGTTCAGTTTTGTATTATCCATAAAAATCAGATTGCTGAAGAAGAAATTAGTAGGGATAAAGAGGATTTAACAATGGGAGAAAGTCTTCTTGAGCGAAGTCAAATAAACTTTTAAAACCACTTTAGTAGAAAGCAATTTGAATTTAGATAATTAATATGCTAATTGCAAATTATTCTTACCTGTTCATTTAAAGGGGGCAATAAACTCACTATTGAATATACCAACACCTCAAGGATTTATGCCTTTGTTTGCATTTATCTTCATGTGACCTTAGTGAATGTTTAACTATCTTTGATGAAAAGAAAGTTGTCTCTGTATGCTTTATTTAAATACACTCTAAAACAGTATAAGATCCTACTAATTTTTTTTTTTTGCATTCCAACAAAATTTTTAGACCTTTGTTCACCTTACAATACTATCTCTTTAAAGATCAGGCGACAAAGTTGCCAAAGCCATACCTAATAATTCTGGTAAGGTAGGCATGCTACATGAAGGTTATCTTCTAATCATTTTTTAAACAAAATAATTTGTAGAGAGACAGAAACAATTGAAAAATAGGTTGGATCTCAAAAAAGACCATACCAGGAGATATGGAGAACTGAGAATTCATCCAAGGGTGACCAAGTAATATAGAGATCCTTGAACGTTTGTTCCCATGTGCAAAAACCTGAAGGTATCATGAGGCTGTTGCTGAGGTAATTCCTATAGGAAGGAAAAGCACAGGTAGGTCAACCCATGTTTGGGAAGTGTTATCTAAGGGTTGAGAAGACTTATCCATCTGGTAATTTCTTAACTTTCTTTCTTAACTTCTTAACTTTCTTTCTTCTTCAAGGAATACAAGTATTTTCAGGGCCCTTAAATTTCAGTGACAATGAATAATCCTGATCTCCTTGGCATGGTTATATTGATCACAGTTCTCCTCTGACCAAATATTCCTAACAAAAAAAAAAGTAGATGCTGTATATCACTTTTTATAATTCATACAGTAATTATTCCCTCTGTTTAACTTCAAGCATTCTCTGTGCTCTCAACAACATTCTTTTTTTTCCAATTTCAAATGCTTTATTTCACCATTAACAAAAGTTGAGCACACTATAAAGATCAACAAATCCGTTTAATTCAAACAGAATACACTCAGAAAGTATAATTTTTCTTTTAATTTAAGACACTTACAGTGTGACAAACTGCACAGGAAAGCAAATGACTTAAAAGTTGTGTTGTCCACTGAGTAATGATTTTTAAATTTATAAAGATACATATATTTTCCTCCAGCAATTTATTGCTGGTCTATAGAGGACTTTTGCTGGCTTTGTACTATGTCAAGGCTAACTTTCCAATGCCATTTTTTTGTTTTGTGAACTCAGGTTCATTGACTGTTTTGTTGAAGTTGAAAGGCACAAACACACACATTCCAGTTAAGTGAAGGCAACAAATCATATATGACTTCTTCAGTTTCCTTTTTTATCATTCATTACAGGAACAAATCACAAGTGTTCATTCTTATCTTTTGTAGGATTGACATACATTTAGCAATCAATTATCACCAAATCACTTCTTTTTTACCTCCCTCTCATTGTTGAACGTGTTGGTCAACACCTCTTGTTTTCTATGTCCTTGTTTTTAGTCTGGGTATCATTTCAGCTGCATACAACATTACTGACTTATGTGATAGGAACTGTACAAGGCACACACTGCCATCTCTCTCTGTTTTAGCTGCCCCATACTCTGCCCCTATATTGTAAATCAGGATTCCTCTCTCTGGAGTACATTTTTATTTTTCTCAATGTGCACATTAAGTCCAACTGCCAGGCATACATCTTAGATCTCTCTAACTGTAGGATTCTCAAGAGCTTTGTAAATTGGGATCTGTCTTCAGTCAGCCATGGTCTCCTTGTTATTTAAATATCCAAGATAAATGCAAATGAACCTGTTATTGTCTGCAGGAGACTAGTTGGTGTACACCATCTCCCGAGGGACTTATGATCCTTGGATCTAGGTGGCAAGAAAATCATGGTTACCAAGAGCCAATGGTAAGTTCACAACATCCCTTCTAGGAGTTCAACGACATTCTTAAAAGATAAAATTCTTCAGTTTATGGACCATTTAGGGCCATTATCAATTCCTTTGAAATTCAGATAATTGAAATGGAAAAAGGAACTAAACCACTTATCTAACACTATGGACTCTGAACAGAAGATTGGTTGAATGAATTTTTCACTAATGACTATAATTATTCCTTCCTTGCTTTTGTTGTGCTTTTATGTGTTGTATCTGTAAG
>CM053591.1:118782270-118822114 GCA_028646515.1 Pseudochirops corinnae | reverse complement strand
CATTTGAGTCTTTAAATTGGATTGTCCATAGAGCAAATTGTGAAACAGGGATTTTCTCTTTGAAATGCCCTGATTTTTTTTTTATTTTATTTGTGCCAAATCTCCACTTATTCAGATCTTATCCCCAACTTCTCAAAGGAGGCACACATCTCTTTAGAAGATGGTGAACTTGGAAATTTTAGGAATGGAGTGAAATTTGATTTAGGCCTTTAAGGATGGCTGGATTGCATAAAATGGTGCTAAGAGTAGCAGGAAAGGACTGACAGATAACATGGATAAGTGTAAAATAGTGGAAAGAACCAAAAAGTGTTAGAGAAGTTTGGTTAAATAATGAAGTAATTCAGTTTGGTTAAAGGTACATGGAGGGAGGCAAGAAAGGAAGTTGGAACCGAAACAATGTGGACCTTAATGCCCATGTGGTAGTGGATTTCAATGGGAGAAACACTGAAAGTTTGTGAGTGGAGTAACATCATGAAAATTATGTTTGCAGATTGTTGTGGTGATAACATCTCTTAATTATTTCCTATATACTTTGTATATTGCTTGTTTGAACTTATTTCTTAGTTTGTTGCTCATTCCATTAGGGTATGATTTTATTGAAGATGGGAACCAGCTTTTGCCTTTTTTTTATCCCCACCCAATAAATGCTTATTAACTTATTGAATGCATGCTAAGATCATTTGACCTCAGGCATTCAGTTTTAGTGTGCCAAGCAAATAGGATATCCTCATTAAGTTGGGCAACAATGTTTTGAAACCATGCTAGTAAGGATGGACTGACAAAGCAGTGGGCAAAATGGTTCAGGTTAGATACAGAGCAGGTCAAAACTTTCTTGCTGATCAATAATGGGGCATAGCTCATGAATGACTGCTGTATTTTCAGGCTGAGTGAGATAGGGATACTCAGTCTTTAACAATAAGAGAAATAATGAGGAGGAAGAGGATAATGTTGATGGTGTCAAAGATGATCATAAATTAGGTGTGATGTAAGAAAATTATATGATGATGGCAATGGGAAAGAATAGAAAGGATACAACAGGTGATGCAAATTTGAGAACAATGGTTAAGAAATTGGATAACATGATCAACATTTAGGATGATTTTGACATTTCTAAAATGTTGAGCTGAAAATAACAAAATAAAATTTAATATGCTTAAGTGAAAAGTTTTGTATTCAGATTAAAAAAAGGCAGCTATAAAGTTATGATGAGGGTACTCTTCCTTAAAAGCAGCTTATAAAAAAGAAGATATAGATATTTTTGTTGACAAAAATAATTACAATCCAGTTGTGTGATATAGTGTTCAAAATACTAATGATATCTTAGATTGAATTAAGTGAAAAACAATGTTAATGAAATTAAATAATACTTTACTGTATTCTATGTCATCCAGATGATTTCTGAAAAATACTAGGAACTGGCAGGGTTGGGTTCAAATTCTTGTCATACAACTAATGAATTATATAATTTTGGGAAATTTACCATCTCTCTCGAACTAAATATTTTCCTCCATAAAATGAGGCCTTTGGCAATGATAACTATGATCCCTTGGAACTGTAATATTCTATGATTATTGTGTACAATTCCAAATAGCATAATTTTAACTGGGACATTGACAAACAGAATGGTGTCCAAATAGGTGCTATTAATGTGGTTAAGACCCTGGGGTAGTATATCCTTTGAGGAATTCGATGGCTCTCTCTTTTAATTCCTTTTTACTCAATGCCCTGCACTAAACTCTGTACACAATGGTAAATTAAGAAAAGTTTGTTTAATTTGAATGAAATTTTGCTCATTTAATATTTTATATAGAAATGAGAAGGATTAGGGGAAACAAATTAGTTCAGTTTTTCAATGAATCCATGGAATTACTAGAGTTCAAATTGTCTTTGATCATTACAGAACACAATCCATGTGTATCTTCTAATAAAATGACATTTTGTTCATTTATATCCATAATCATTTTTAGAAAAACTAATGTAAATTCACAATGTGTTTTAATAGATGATATATACTAGTGTAACCTTTACACTGTTATCCCATGTTCATGACTCACTTTCCCTCCCTACTTTCCAATCATGCATGCCCATTATATATATTTTTTTAGATTTTACACCTTTTACACACAAGTAATTTTTGGTAATATTCTTCAACTTTCTGTGACTCTTGTAGTGTTCCATCATACTTTGGTTCACATAAAATTGTGATTCTATTTAGTATAGTGTTCCATAACTTACAATCAGAATGCATCTATGTGAGAATAGAGATGTGGTAGAGAGAAGTTTGGGCACCATGAAACTACTGTCCCATTTTCCAAATGAAAATAATCTACATCTCCTTTTATATTCTAACTCCATCTCATTTTGTGACATTGCTTTTCCAAAATAATATGGCCATTAATGGGATTGCCCTCCAACTTCAAGTTTAGGCAATGATTCCTGTTTGAGTTAGCAGGGAGTCAGAAAAACTCTACTCCATTGCTAGTCAGTCAATCAGGATTTATTAAGGCTTACTATGGGCTAAACACTGTGCTAAGCACTCAGGCTACAAAAGGAGATAGAAAGATGATCCCTGACATTAAATACGTCACAATCTGATGGGGATACAATGATGAAAAAAAATGTACATCAAGCTATATCCAGAATATGTAGGAAATAATTAAGATAGGCAAAGCACTAGAATTAGGAAAATTGGGAAAGGCTTCCTTTAGAAGGTGGGGCTTTCTCTGATGCTTGAAGGAAGCTGGGAAGCTCCGTGACTGATGCGAGGTGGGAGATCATTCACGTATGGGAGACAAAATGACTAGAATCAAAAGACAGTATATTGTTCATGTAATGGCAATGGAGATAGTGTCACTGCGTCAAAGGTTATGTGTTGAGGATTAAAGTATAAGAAGAGTGGAAATGTGGTGGTGGGAATCTAGGTTATTAAGGATTTTGGATACAAGCAGGATTTTTTTATTTGAGCATAGAGGTGATAGAGAACCACTGAAGTTTATTGACTGAGTACATGTGTGTGACTGGGGGCAGGGGAGAAGGCAGCAAAAGGGAATTGATATGATTGGAACTGCAGTTTAGGAAAATTGCTTTGGCAGATGAATTCACAATGGATTAGAGTAGGGAGATAATTTTGGAATGCTTAACCACTAGCAACCCATTTAAATAGTACAAGTATGAGGTGAGGAGGTCATGACCTGAATGAGGACTGAATAAAGTAGTCTAAGAAGGAATAGTCTAAGGGATAAAAGAAAAATCAAAATAGTGACATTCTTAAATTTGAGAGAGAAGAAACTGTCAAGGAGAAGACGGTAATCAATAGTGTCAAAGACTGCAAAGAGGTTTAGAAGAAGAAAAATTGAGCAAAACCTTTGAATTTGACATTTAGGAGGCCACTATTAACTTTGGAGATCAGTTTAAATGAAATGATAAGATAAGAAGTCAAATTTTAACGGGTTAAGGAATGAGAGGATGGAAAGTGTAGGGACCTGTTGTACATGGTCTTCTTGAAGTTTAGCCAGAAGAGGCTAAATAAATGTACAATAATGCAGAACTCCTAGATGTCATCATATAAATCCCCTTCCCTTACTGACATCTCTCTCTACTAAACCCCCATTCCCATGTCGTATTCTAAAGTTGCCTATCCCCTCATCTGTGGTTTTTAACAAACTTGCTTTCATCTTAAATATTTTCCTTTCTATTTCTTTCATCTTCTAGTTCTTATGGTGACTTGTACACAGCCTTTCTTGACACACTTTCTAGTACTGGTTGCACTTTCTTTCATTCTTATTAACACACGAGTATAGGTTGAAGATTTGGAATACTCCTTGCTCTCCATTTCAACCTCTAGGATCTCCTTACCCACATCATTCAGTAACTTCTCCTCCTTTGAAGTTTAAACAATCTATATCTAACACCCAATTAAATTTCTGAAATCTATTTTTCACCAAATCATAACACACTTCTTATCTTTCCTCAATAAGTTCAGTGCCTGGAATACTATCTTTCTCTTTTCCCCAACTGCTGCCCTTATACTGGAGACTACAACATACACATGGATAATATCTTAGGTACTCTAAAATCCAGTTTGTCAGCTTTCTCATTTCCCATGACCTAGTCCTGCCTTTCACCTCAGCTACACGCAAGGATGGTCATTCTCTTGATCTTGTCATCACTTATAAATTCTTTATTTCTGTGTTTATGAACTCTGACATTCACTTTTCTGATCACAACTTATTTTCATGTTACCTCTTTCTCTGCTTTGGAACCTCAAACCCCATTTTTCTGCCAAATTATGGCCTTCAATTCCTTGAATCCTTAGTCCTTTACCATTCTTTATCATTATCTGTAAACTAACTACATCCTTCTCTTTTCTTCATCTTGATGCTAGTGAATCAATTCATCTCTGCAGTGTCCTTTTTTCTCAAATTGCTTACCCCTTCGTTATCATCAGTCTTGCTCTACTTTAACCTTGGATTGCTTCCACCATTCACTGCCTTCACTATTAGTCATTTGTTGTCATAGAAAGCTGAAAAAAAAACAAGAAAGCAGAGAAAATCAGCAAGCCATATAGATTGGATCCATTAAAAAAATTTTTTTACATAAACTCAGCTGGGTCCTGACTTCAGAAACACAATTCTTTTATAACCCGCCCTCCCCCCTGCCCCCAACGAGTGACTTACTATTTTCCACTCATCACAGGAGCTTCTCCAAATGCTTTCATTATTCTCATGATGTTACATGATGTTACTCTCTTGCAACCCTCTTAGATGGGATCTTTTCCTTGTATATCCCTGAAAAATATTGAAGTCACTTCCAAAGGGCTTTGTCTTTTGCCTTGTCCTCAAATTCCATTTCCGCTTTTACCTCTGTCCCACATAATGACATAGCTCTTCATGCTGAAGCAAATCTCTCTACATGTATAAGATACCACCTCATATTTCACCTTCTCCAGCAGATTTACCCTCCTCTCATTCCAAACCTCTCATTAATTTTTATTCTTTTCTTGTCTACTTACTGCTTTCCTAGTATAGGCTAACATGCTCATATCTCCCCCAACCTAAAACAAAAACAAAAACAAAAACCCCACCTTGCTAACAACTCACATCTCTCCTCTATTTTTGGTTAAAATCCTTGATATTGCTGTTTATAATCTATGTCTCAATTTCTTTTCATCCCTCTTCTTAAACTTCTGCAGTCAAACTTCTGAACTCATCATTTGCACAAAACTATGCCCAACATTTAGTAGAGTAGCTGTTATACAATTCATGCTTAATAACTGTTTATGGACTACATGGCTGAATGTTTTTATCCATTTACTCCTGTAATCATTGTTTGTCAGATCTATTTTGAGTGACCATTAAGAAGATTCTGGCAGAATTCTACAAATTCATTCATGCATGTAATACCCTCAAATAATAATGTATGAAGAAACTCAGGAGCTATTGAGAGTTGTTGTTGTCCAGTAATTTTTCAGTCATTTAAAACTCTTTGTGATCTCGTTTGGGGTTTCTTTGGCAAAAATGCTGGATAGGTACTTCATTTTCTTCTTCAGTTTATTTTACAGTTGAGAAAACTAAGGCAAACAGGGTTAAATGACTTGTCCAGGGTCACACAGCTAGTAAGTGTCTGAGGCCAGATCTGAATTTATGAAGATGAGTTTTCCTGATTTCAGTCCAGGCACTCTATCCACTGTTCCATCTAGCTGCCAAAAGGATTAGGGAGCTAATTTGATGATTCTACTGCCACTGATGCTAAAATTGAGTTTTAGTAATGTTAACAAATGAGTCCCATTTAATCTTCTTTCTATATATATATATATATATATATATGTATATATACATATATATGTATATATGTGTATATAATATATATGTAATCTTCTGTAATATTCAGTACTTTTGATCCTGTGATGGGTTTTTTATTTAATCAATGTAGGTTCTCTCTCCAGCTAGGTATATATATACACCAATGCATGCTTTCTCTTTTTCTAATACTCTTGTCCAAGTCCTCCCATAAATATTCCACACATGATTCATCCAACATGCTGGGGGCACTGATCTATATCTCTTGTCATTGTAAAGGTATGAACGGAGTGTGGGGGCCATCTGTTTGTCATCCTACTCTTAACTTGTCCATGTCTTTTGATTTAGGTCTCTTATGGCATCTTTGAAGACTTTTGTCTTGTGTTCCTCTGCACTGGCAATGTATTGAAGCTTTCTTCCACCTATTATGTGTTTCTCTAATAACCTTTTGGTGTCCATAAGTTAGTTTCATTTAAGACTATGATTTCAATGACTCACAGTCATTCAGTATAACAAGAATGTTGAAATATACAAGAATCATCTTTACTACCTAAATAATTGTGCAATTTCCCCAAATCAATGGATACAGCTCTCCTCCTTACACTCAGTTATGGTCAAAGCTCCTTATCCTTTCATAATGCCTGTGTCAGATTTTTATATCGTTGATTAACTCCTATGCTTTGTCCATTCTACTGCATATTATACATGTTATACACTAGTATTTCCCAAGTTGGGTGACTTAGTGTCAGATAAAACTTACAACGGTAACAAGTAATATTTTACATTTTGAGAGCAACACAATACTCAAAATATGTTGGACACTTCTCAAAATATCAAATCAGGTAGTTCAAAATATTATTATTAGAAAAAAATATAATCTTCTTAGAAACATCCTTTAATTCTTCAGATACGTTTTTATTTCCAGATATTTTTAGTTATGTCAGTAACTTCTCAGACTTTCTTGACTGCAGCATCATATTTTTATGAAACTAGTTTTCAGAGGCTGTTTTCATTTAAAAAAAAAAGAAAGCAAATTAAATAATACATGAAAATAAATGTGGAACAGAAAATGAGGGTGGTGATGTCCAATCTGACACCAAGGTTTGGGAAGTTGAGCAGTGACAGCCACACATATACCTATAGTAGGCAACTTTACTTATTTAAGAATGAAATAAAATAATGTTCTTTCAATTTATGTGCATTTTAAATGACTATTAATATGTTAAGACAAAAATACTTATTAAGCAATTTGTACCTAAATACTTAATAAGCAGAATTGTGACATGTTCAGTTTGACCTAGTGTTGTCATATAGACATTACTGAGACATTACATTGCTTGAATTGAGAAAGTTTGGGATATGATTGTCTAGAAAAATGTCCATTCTTGTATTTATAGTTAGGCCAGATTCTGTTGAGTGATTATAGACCTCATTTAGGGAGCTTTGTAATAATGTTCTAGGACTTGAAAAAAGTCACCTCAAGTGAATATCAGGCAGAAAATCTAGATGATCTCACATGCTATCAGGGATTCATTTTCCATTTCTATGATATTCTAAACATCTTCTGGACATATTTATAAGCAAGTTTCTTTCTTGTACTCCTTGTTCAATATTTTCTTATACTTAAGCCAATTATTGTCTTTAATATCCTTGTTGCCACGTTTTAGCAAGATTTTAAGAGTTTGCTAAATAATTTATTGTAGTGGGTTTGGCTATTTATGACAATTTTTTTTTTATCACAAACTTAATTAAGTGATTGATAAGAAAAGCCAATGTCTTTATTTCTATACATTTTCCACTTTTAAAAGACAGTATCTTATTGAAATAAGGGATTTTAATTGTTAGAATTAGTGCTGTGACACATGAAAAAACATGCTATCCACATCCCAAGAAAGAACTATGGAGTCTGAATGCAGATTGAAGCATATTATTTTCACTGGTGTGTGTATGTTTATGTGTGTGTGTGTGTGTGTGTGTGTTTTCCCTTTTGTTTTGTTTCTTCTTTTACAACATGACTAAGTTACAAATATGTTTCCATAATTGCACATGTATAACCGATATCAGATTGCTTGTCGTTTGGAGGGAGGGGAAAGAAGGAAAGGAGAGAGGAAAATCTGCAATTTGTTACTTTATATAAATGAATGTTGAAAACTATCTTCTCATTTAATTGAAAAAATATAAAATACCATTTACCAAAAAAAAAAAAAAAAAGAAAGGAAATGTTCCATACACATGAACTGAAGCAATAAAATTTTAAAACCCATACAAAGGGTCAGATGGACTCTTTAAAATTCCATTAAAATTGGTGCTGTGTATATTTTTATCTTTCTAATTTAGATACGATTTTTTGCTTTTGACTTATTTTTGTTGAGGCATTTCAGTTGTGTCCAACACTTTTGACCCCATTTGGAATTTTCTTGGCAAAGATACTGGAGTGGCTTGCCATTTCCTTCTCCAACTCATGTTACAGATAAGGAAACTGAGACAAACAGAGTTTAAACTTGATTTCTTCATTTCCTGTAGTATTCTGTCATGAACTTGACAGAGTTTTTGCTGAACTTCAGATGTCTCAAGAATCCAAAATCACCTCCTTGACCGGAACAGGGTTTGATGTAGTCCCCACTATATCCTCTAAGATTTATAGTGAACCCCCAGGTTAATACTCTCCACATAACAACTTTAAAAAAAAAAAAAGCTTTTTAAAAAAACTTGAATTTGAAAATTAGAGTGTTTTACTCATAAAATAGAAGGGCTTGGGAAGGCATGATCACAGTAATTAAAAAAAAACTGTCATGCAGAAAAGGGAGTCATTTTATTGTGGTTGCTCAGTGGTAAACCTAGAATCAATAGCTTAAAATGTAGAAAAGAATATTTATCTTTACATATAATATTTTAATTAGACTTATTTGAAAATGAAGTGCTTTGTCCTGTAAAAGGCTGAATTCATTCTCAGGGCCAGTGTGGAAGCGATATTGTAAAGTCCAATCTTGATTGGGTGAGACTATGACTTGGGCAATTTCTTTTAATTCAGTCTAAGATTTGATGAATCCTTGCTATCTATTCTTATGAAGAGAAATTGCACTACAATTGAGCAGTGCATGACTTCAATTCTGTTCCCATTACCTTTACACATTTGATGTGTAAATTTAAGCCTAGTGAGTCCTTATAACCTCTTTTCCCTCTATACACCCTTTTACAAATTGAGGATAGCACTACCTGCTGCTTATCTTATTCCCTAGGAAACTGTGAAGATTAATTAGACTTAAGGCATGCAAATTACTTTAAACTCCTCAGAGATAGAAGCTACAAACACACATACACACACATACACATCCACATCCCAACACACACATATATAATCTTTTGCATCAGACAAATACATAGGACTCAAATTGTTAAACAAAACCTGTTAGCTCTTTAAGGATTATTCAATCTTCCAACTGCTTTGCCAAGATAAACTAGGACTTGCCTCGTTGTTTTCAGATAGACTAGAGTAGCTGTAGATTAGTGCAGAAATACCGCAGAAGAATTAGAAAGTTGAATTTTATTCCTTATTTTAATGGTGATGTGACATATGTCCCTGGAAAAGTTACTCAGCATAGGCTTTTCTACTTCAAAATGGATTATAAGCTAGTCTCAAAGCTGTTGTTTAAGAACTCATTTTAATAAATAAAAAGGTAAAGGCATTACTGGAAGAAATTCATAAAAGGTCATAGTATCATGGATTTTAAAATGCAAAGGATTTTGTAGTCATCTACTTCAACTCACCTCTTTGCCCATCCTCTCCTCTGCTCTAATTTACAGTTGAAACAACCAAAGTCCAGAAATTTTAAGTGACTGGTACAGGATAAATATCAGAAGTAACTGCAAGAATGAAAACCTGGCTCACTGGACTGTATGTAGCATTAGGGAGCAGCGGGCAAAGGTAGTGACTTAGTGATTAAAGGAATAAAATTTTTTCACAGGATGGTTATAAGTATTATAACAAAAACTGAGAAAGCATGAAAACACATAAACAGAATAAACATATAAAATAAAATCAGGAATAAAAAAGATTAGGGGAAGGATGATGGAAGATTAACAAAGAAAGCTATGGATTGCATAGAAAAAAGTAGTTTACAGGAAAAAAGGAAATGCCTTCTGAAGATGCATCCCATTTACTTTCTATATATCTTGTATGAACTTAGTTTTTTGCGTGTTGTCTACCCCAATAGAGTATGAGCTCCTTGACAACAGGGAGCATTTTTGTCTTTCTTTGTAATCTCTAACACTTCGCACAATCTCTGGCATATAGAGAGCACTTAATAAATGCTTCTTTACTGACTCATTAAACTGAATTACAAATTATTATATGAGGTTAATTTAGACAGTAGAGCTGGTACTTCAAGGAAAAACAATGTTTGCATGTATATATGTATTCCTCAGAGTGGAAACAGAAGAGAGGGTATTATTGGCAGAAATTAAAGATAAATACATTTAAGGCTGTTGTTCAATAAAATTGCAATTAGAATTTCCTTCATCCTGGGAAAATTCAGCTGAGGGAGTATAGGCAAAGATCCCATGGTCACTAATGGGAAAACTAACATTCATTGTTACTGTCACTAATCACAGCCGTTCTATGCTATGAGGATTCCCAAGCCAGACAAAACAATCTAGGCAATCTGTCTCAATTGGATACAATCAGACCACCAAGCTGGATGGAGATGGTGAGCTCAGAAATGAAAGGACTCTCAGTGGATAGAAACTCAGAATTGCAAAACAAAATTGAGCATATCCACATACTAAGACCTGAAGCCAGTAAACTTCTCTGTTTGGGAGGAACCTGGCTATGGGGGGAATCTCTTGTTATGCTTCTAGTACTTAGCTAAAATTTAAAATGCCCAACATTAATAGCTTTAGGTGTAGTTAGCATAAACACAAGTGATTTGAGAAATACAGCAAATTATTGTTAAAGTAATATAAATTATCATCATAAAAGACATTCTGTTGAAGTATGATTCTAACATCCTATGAACAAAGTCCTATAACTTTGTTCCCAAGTTAATAAAGAGAAGACAGTGGAAATAAACATTTATACTATGTGCTACCAAATGTTCCAGGTATTGTGCTGTGTCATTATTTGATCCCAATAGTAATCTGTGAGGTAGGTATTATAATTACTCTCATTTCACAACTGTGGAATCTGAAATAGATGTTAACTGAATTTCTCAGCTAGTAAATGTCTAAGGCAGCATATGAACTCAGGTCTTCCTGACCCTAGGCCCAGTTCTCAATAGAGCCATCTAGCTGCCTTCTGTTTGGTTATATGCCCATATTTTATAATGTAATAATGCAAAGAAATATATTCATCGAAAAAATACATATATACATAGTATATACACACATATATAAACCATAATAGTATATTTGAGGAACAAACATGTAAATATGCTTATAAACATACTTTAATGCATACAAATACATATTTATATGTGTGTTACCTACCTATAATGTGTATATACAGGTACACACATACACATAAATATGCCCTGTATGTATTGTAAGGGTCACAAAATAGGTGCCAGATTGTGAGTGGTGATGTTGAGACACGGGGAGGAATGAGTCCAGGGAATTAGTTGGATCACGTGGAAGTCAGAGCATATTGCACCATCCCTGGCCAGGGGATATTGCATTGCTCAGGACTCTCTTATATGGGAGACCTGAGGCTCCCGACTGGTGTCTCCACTCCCTGGGGTCTTCATGCCCTTGTGATTACCTCTCCTCTCACAGTCCCACTCAGCTGGGCTGTGTCATGTGTGGTGTGTGGATCTGGGGTAGATAAAAGGAGCCAAGCCTTGGAGGGATGAGGGCGGACCTTAGAGTCCTGCTCTAAGGCTTCCCCGGTGGACATCAATAAACCCTCTTAACATATACCCTCCAGCGTGACTTTTCTTTTCCAGGGAAAATGGCAGCATCTTCTCCTTTGAGGTAAGTAAATCTGCCCCTTCAGGCAGGGCTGGGGAACCCCAACAATGCATCAATATTTATAAAGACAAAGAGCAATCTATAGATCTATAAATAGTTCTTTCTATAGATCTATCTATATCTAGTCCACAGATGGCTCTTTATCTATATCAATATCTATACTACACCTAAATCTATTAAGGAGAAAACCTGTGTGTTGCCTGCCTATATATTGTTCATTCTTCATTGTCAGTTCTCAAACTAGTATCAGGAATGGAATACATGCATCTGAGACCATTCAAACTGAACACTCCTTGTTCATCCTTCTTATAACTATTTCATTAAGTAATCTTTCTAAAAGTATCATAGTAACATAATATGAAGCATTATATATATTAATGCACTGTGGGGTGAAATGTAGAAACATTTTATAACACCAAACAATTTGAAGGCATTAATTGATCTTTTCCCTTAATTTTTTTTTGCCATCTTAAAGAGTTTTCTTATAAATTTCATTTTATATAAGATCTTTCATTGTTGTATCCATTTCTTCAGAAACATGAAACATCTTGATTTCTTAAATTTCGAAACAAATAAAATGGTATGAAACTTTCCTTTTTTCATATGTACTCATACAGATTTCTATACTTATTTAGAAAACAACAAAAACATGAAACATTAGACTCTTTAGAAAAACACAATAAAAAGCAATAATATCTAAGGCCTGCTGTTTAGTCTCTTTTTAAAAGGAAATGTTCTTCACAAACTAAATTAGTTCAAGGATAGTGCTGTCTACAACTCATTTATTGCTTAGTGTAACAAGAGATTAGGGTCTATCAAGTCTCAGTAGCTGCTTTAGATATGTGGAAAAGTTTACCATACACCTTTTCCCCCCTCATTTTCATTGATGGGAATTTAATCAGACTGTGTAGAACACAAGGCAGTTGTCCCATAAGAGTTAGTTTTATGGGTTTTCTTATTTCTTTTTTTTTTGAGGGAGGGGTTATGGGGTGTGAGGGAAAGAAGAAGGTGAGGTAGGGAAAATATCTATGTACTAGCAAATAAAATCCCCATGTGATACTGAAATGTATAATAAATTGACTGTTATATCTCTATAAATGCAAATATGAAGACAATTAGGAAATTATTTAATGGAAAAGAAACATGTGTATGTCAATATGAGGTCAATTATACCTAGAGGCAGGGATTTTGGAAGATTATTGATTAGACATTGAAATGAGATAATTTTCTAATTCTCTGCTTAGCTCAACAACACAAACATTCTTGTATGATTTTTGAGTGATATTGGTTACAGTAACAGCATGCTGTAGAGAATAGCAAGAAATAAATGGGGGTGAGAGGAAGTGGAGATATATTTTGATAGCTAATTATTCACTTCTGAGATTATTTAAGAACAATTGGATGAGGATGTGGATCCAAGATGACAGAGAAAAGACATTGACTCCCCTGAGCTCTAAAAAAACAACAAAACAAAAAAAAAATACAAAACAAAAAGAAACCCAAACAAACCTAAAACCTAAAACCCTTTAGTCATGTTTAAATAATGCCATAAAACAATTCCTGAAGTGGCAGAACCCACAAAAGGAGGCTATGAAATTATTTCCCAGCCAAAGACAACTTAGAAGGTCAGCAGGAAAGGTTTGTCACATCTGGGAGAGTGGAGCACAGTCTAGCATGCCAGCACAGGCTAGGCCCTAACAAGCCAGGAGCAGGAGTCTTGGGAGCTGAATCAGCAGCTGTAACATTTGCTTCCAGAGCTCTCAGTCCACAGATGGTAAGGCAGTTGAACAACTGATTAGAAGGAGATTATGAGAGTCTCTTTGCTGATACTAGGGGGTGGAGGAGGGAGCAGCACCCCATAATAGGGTCTGAATCACAGTCTTTAATGGAAGTCCCGGGGTGATGAGGAACACTAACACACCAGAGCTTGGAGCCATGGGGTATGTGATATGTGTGTGGTGGGGGGGGAGTGATGGGGGACCTTCCTCACAGTTCCAGGGCAGAAAAGAGTGCTTGTGGTTACTCACAGACCAGAGTACAAGCCAGAATAGTAAACCCATGTCTCCTTAGATCATACCACCTTGGAAGAACTGAAAACTGAAAACAGGTCCCTATAAGTATTTCTGAAAACAGCTGTACAAGATCCCTAAAGTTTGGGACAATGTACCCTCCACCCAGGAAGCAGAGCTCCACTTTAGCAAAGAGTTAAAAGTTAAGAAATAGGCTGGAAAAATGAGTAAAGAACAGAAAAAAAAATCTGACCATAGAAAGCTACTATGGCAACAAAGAAGATCAAAACACACATTCAGAAGAAGAAAACAAAGTTAAAGCTCCAATTCCAAAACCTTCAAAAAAATAGGAATTAGTTTCAGGACATGTTGAAAATCAAGTAAGAGAGGTAGAGGAAAAATTGGGAGAAGAAATGAGAGTGATGCAAGAAAAGTCATGAAAAACCAGTCAACAGCTTGGTCAAGAAGACACAAAAAAATTACTGAAGAAAATAATACCTAAATAAACAAAACAGGCTAAATGGAAAATAAAAATACAAAAGAGTCAATATGGAGAAGAATGCTTGAAAAACAGAATTGGCCAAATAGAATAAAAGGTACAAAAATTCACTTTAAAAAATTCCTTGAAAAGTAGAATTGGTCACATGCAAAGAGGTACAAAACCTCAGTGAATAAAATAATTCCTTAAGAATTAGAATTCAGCAAATGAAAGCTAATGACTTTATGCAAAATCAAGCAAAAAAATAGAACAAAACCAATAGAATGAAAAAAAGAGAAGACAATGTGAAACATTTCTTTAAAAAAACAACTGACCTGAAAAATAGATCCAGGAGAGATAATCTCAAATTTATTATTGGACTATCTTAAAGCCATGATTTAAAAAAAAGAAAAAAGCCTAGACATCATCTTTCAAGAAATTATCAAGAAAAAACTGTGTTGATATCCTACAACCGAAAATAAAATAGAAATTGAAAAAATCCACTGATCACCTCCTGAAAGAGATCCCAAAATGAAAACTGCCTGGAATATTTTAGTCAAATTCCAGAGGTCCCAGATCAAGGGGAAAACATTGAATGTAGTCAGAAAGAAACAATTTAAGCATTGTGGAGCCACAGTTAGGATAACACAAAAATTAGCAGCTTATACCTTAAGGATTGGGGGGACTAGAATATGATATTCTGGAGGGCAAAGGAGATAGGATTATAACCAAGAATCATCTACTCAGCAAAACTGAGTGTAATCCTTCAGGGGGAAAAATGGATATTCAATGGAATAGAGGACTTTCAAGCATTCTTGAAGAAAAGATGAGAGCTGAATAAAAAAAAATTACTTTGCAATACAAGACTAAAGAGAAATATAAAAAGATATATAGGAAAGGAAAATCATAAGCAACTTAATTAAGGTTAAACTTTTTACATTCCTAGATGGAAAGATAATACTTGTAACTCATACAAAAACCTTTTCATTATTAGGGCAATTATGAGTATATATAGACAGAGGGCACAGTATGAGTTGAATATTAAAGAATGACACCTAACAAAAAAATAATAAAATAAACTCTTTTCCATGTTTGGTTTTGTTTTCTTTTTCCTATTGTCCACTCCACTGGTTACAACCTCTCTATACAACCAGACTAATGTCCAATTTGAAAGTATTTGCAGATTCTTTACTTGACTGCATGCCCCCCTGGGTGGTGGGGGAGAGGGAGGAGAGAAAACTTGAAACTCAGGGGACTCTGGAACTGAATCTTGTAAACTAAAAGCAAATAAACAAATCAATTTAATAAAAAAATAATAAAATAAAATGAAGGGGTGAGAAAGAGAAATGCACTGGAAGAAAGGGAATGTTAGGAACAGAATGGGGTAAATTATCTCAAGTAAAAGACACAAGAAAGTTTTTACAGTCAATGGGAAGTCGAGGAAGGGGTGTGTTTGTGTGAGCGAACCTTCCTCTGATCAGAATTGACTCAAAGAGGGAATAACATGCACACTCAATTGCGTATAGGAAACTATACGTTACCCTACAGGAAAGTAGGAGGGAAAGTGCATAAGAGAAGTGGGGAGGGAAATAGATGGAAGGGCATATTGGGGGAGGTGGTAGTCAGAAGCAAAACACTTTTGAGGAAGAACAGGGTGAAAGAAGAGAGAACAGAATAAAGGAGTAGGAATGGAATGGAGGAAAATACACTTAGTAATAATAATTGTGGAAAAAATTGAAACAAGTTTTGCTGATAAAGTATTCATTTCTCAAACACATACAGAGCTGAGTCAAATTTAGAAAAATAAGAGGCATTTCCCAATTGATAAATAATCAAGAAATATGAGCAATTTTCAGATGAAGTAATCAACACTATCCTGTAGCCTTATGAGAATGTGTTCTAAATCACTATTGACTGAAGGAGTGCAAATTGAAACAATTTTGAGGTACTATCTCATATCTATTAGTTAGCTTAATAAGACAGAAAAGGAGAATGACTAATGTTGCGGGGGATATAATAAAAATGAGACATTAATGCATTTTTGGTAGAGTTGTGAACTGATTCAGTTCTACAGAGCAATTTGGAACTTTGCTCAAAGGGTTATAAAACCATCTACAGCTGGTGAACTAGCAGTGCCACTACCAATTCTTTTTCCAAAAAGAGATTAAAAAGAGGGAAAATGACCTATGTGTACCAAATTATTTATAGCAGTTCTTTTCTGGTGGCAGGGAGTTGGAAATTAGTCGGATCCCCATATGCTGGGGAATGGCTAGACAAATTGTGCCATGTGATTATGATGGAATACAATTATTTTATAAGAAATTATTAATAGAGTGCTCTCAGTATGCTTTCTTTTTTTTGGAAGAAAAATAAATCTTTTCAATCCCTCTCCCTCCAAACTCTGTCCCTTCCCTAGCCTCCTTTGTCTTGCCTTCCCTTTCTGTTACTTCTCTTGCCTTACCTTGCCTTCCTTTCCCTTTCCAGGTGAAATTACATAAAATATTTGTTAATTGCATTTATTGATTACTCAGTCAATACTCTTTAGTCATCAATTGGTCCCTTCTCTCAGTGGTACATCAGAAAAATCTGATATGTTTTCATATCTCCAAAGAAAACTATTGTCACAAGGAAGATACATATGATCTCTTATTGAAAAGGACTTTGTGTATTCCCTAGTTAAACATGCTTCTTTTAGAGATAAAGAAACTACACCACCTAAATTTAATAGCAGATCTGCTGATTCCAAATACAGTGTTCTTTATACTTTATAACTTTGTATCAATAAGCATATCTATTTTTGTTTACCTTTTACTATAACTTTTGACAGCAGGGTAAGTTGAATTCTTTTATTCAGAGGTGAGAAAACAAGTTATAATTAACTTAAAGGGAAACACAATGCAGATCAGTCCCCTTATCTGCAATTTGTATTTAGATTGCTGCCTGGAGCAATAAACTGATTTTCTAGCTTTACATATTTAGTATTTGAGCCTATAGGAATGTATTGCAAAGAGAAGCTTTCACTAATATTGTGCCAGTATAATAGAGTTAAAATATTACAATATTACCTGGAAGTCTTGGGCTTGAATTCTTGTTCTGATACTGACTCCCTCTGTGATGTCGCATGAATCACTTAGATTTTCTGAAACTCTTTTTCTTCACTTGTAAAACTGGAGATTTGGATGAGATTGCCTGTAAGGTTACTTAAAGAACTAAGTCCTGTGCTTTTTTTCCTTACCTTTTCTTTTAAAATGACAGATGTTAATTGATTTAAGAGTTATGGAGGTTGAGATAGATATTTTTATCATTAGGTATATCTAGGAGACAGTGAATATATTACTAAATTTAGAATCAGGGCAATTTTAATTCATTTCTAGCCTCAGAAATTTATTGTACAATTCCTTCCTACATTTGAGCCTCTCATCTGCAAGCATTTCTTGAACTTTTTTTTTTTTTTCCCACTCACAACCCCTTCAGCCCTTCTTAAACTATGGGCCATGACTCCATAGGGGTAGATGAATTGGTTAGACATTTAGCCTCTATCAGCTCTAAATTTATGATTCTAGGACTTAAGGCTTAGAAGCAGGATTTGAAACCAGGTCTTATGGATGCCAAATCACTCTTGAGGAGTAAAACGACAGTACACAGATAAATATATTTAATATGCATACATGTAGATAGAGAGAGACAGACAGACAGACAGACAGATAGACAGATATAGATAGAACCATTTGGGTATTCTGGATTTAAAAAGTCTCTTATAGAGAGTGGCACATGAATTGAATTTCAAATACAGTTATGTATCATAGAAGCTAAATTAAAGCACAAAGGAGACAGCCAACGCACTGATTTGGAGACAGAAGATGGACTAACATTCCTGGAATGCAGAAAGGAGGCTATAGAATGTAGATAGATGAGGGAAAATAAGATGAAATATTTCTGATGAAATATATAGGAATGAATGGCATTGTAAATGGTTTCATATTTTATCTCAGAGGCAATAAGGAGGCACTGAATCTTTATCTGTCTATCTATCTATCTATCTACTTAGATAGTTACTTAATTATTTATTTATTTTGTGGTAGTGGAGAGGGGGAGGTTATATTTAATCAGACTAGTATGTGTTAGGTATGTGGATAACAGATTGGAGAAAAAAAGGAAATCAATTAGGGACCTCCTTCAGTAATCCTGGTGACTAGTGTGGTTATGTTCCGTGTCAAGAGAAGGGATAGATGTAATTGATGCTGTTCAGGTAGTGTTGTGAAGACTAGTCAGCCGGTCAGATGTAGTGGTGAAAGGGAGTGAAAAACAACGATTTTGAGCATGTGAACTCAGATGGCTGGAAAGATGTTTGTACTTTACATATAACTGGAAAAATAGGCAAGGTTTTACAAAGTCAATAATTATTTTTGTTTTAAAATATCATTTTATGATATAAATAGAAGAGAATGTTTTATTCTTATGAACCTAATTATCTGAGATGATTTTATGTTGTAGAGTTTTTTTTTTTTTCCCTTAATGTTTGAACAATATTCTGCCCTGGAATGAAATGCAAATGACTCATATGATTTTAAATCTGTTAGTGCCTGGAACTTAGAAATGTCCAGACCATCACTACAATCTATTAGTCAAGATTTCATCTAGTATTTGCCCATGGAACTGAAATTAATTTGTTTACAACAATATAAGAAATTCTTATATTTTACTCAGGGTAATAGCATTTAATTAATCTTTGCAAATATTTTTCAGCAGGATAAAAATATGTTTTGTTGGCTATCTTTGGAGGCAAAGTTCAAAGAAACTTTGATGTGTATTTAAATCTTATTAGACTAAGTACCGATTTTAAGAATATATTCTGAATTGGATAATGAGAGAAGGCAAAGAGCAATCAAGAATGGATTAGTTTTCCTTATTCCTTTCAATTTTCTTTTACTTATGCAGGTACATACTCATCTGCTTTTAGATCATCCTTTAAATAGAATTAATTTGTCCCTTTTATGTAATTAAGCTTAACAACACAAAATAACAGTATTTCCATAATTTGATGGCACATTCCCATGATAAGCCTCTTAAATAAAAAATCAATGGGTGTTTTCCACATCTCCATCTCCCTTAACACCAACAACCCCAATAAACCTTGTTTTCTGATAAGACTGGTGTGAGGGGAATAAGCTTCAAATCTGGAGCAAAGTAATTATGTAAAAAATATTTTGAAAGATATGGAGTTCAGAATATATCCATCTATAACTTTCATTTGACACAATACAATTTATCATTGTGATAATCATTCAATCAGAATAGATATTTTGGACATGTGTTTATATGGACCATGAGTTTAAAACACTTCTAAATTAAAAAATTGAGAATGATCATATTTAGGAAAAAGTAGTTTTTTGAAGAATCTTACTGCCACAAATATCTTAAAAAAGAAATCAAAACAAAACACGAGTATATTTCAAATAATGATATATAGCTTCTAATTCTGCAAAGCCACCATCTTCTCAGAAGCTTTAAAACAGCATACATACATACATACATACATGTATGTATGTATGTATGTATGTATATATATATAATCAGTTTAGAAAGAAGATATTTAACTGTGATAGAAAAGATTCATTACAGAGATCAAATTGAAGATCAGATTTCACTGAAACAAAATCCATTGTAGCATCTCCTCTAAGACATGAGTGGTAAAAGGACTTTGGCTTGTATATCCCCACAGGAAATATAAAGTGGATTAAAAATTTTTATCGCCCAGATTTCAATAAGCATTTGAATATAGGCCCTATAGAGCTAGTCTGTCATTATGTATATCTGAGACAGTACCGATGGATATTTCACAAGCAAAATTGAAAAAGAACAAAACAATTTTTAAAAATTCCTTTACTGAACATTAGCAAAAGTTCATTGATGTTGCTTGTACAACCATAAGATATGCGATAAAACTACTGCCAAAGAATTTTAAAAATAGCTTAACGTGGAAGGCAAAGAAGAGGTACATGATGAATATAAGCAAGTGGTGGCATAGGAGAAATGAGAAACTCTGAAGAAGAGGAGTAAATAAAATACATTCAAGGAATTATATGATAGGAGGGGAAAACAGGTTGGTCATATGACAAACTAAGTAGTAGAGATATAATAAAATACAAAAATAGTTCTTGCCCTCAGGGAGCTCACAAATGGAAAAGACAACATACAAATAATTATACACACACACAAACACACAGAAGATCGAGGTTAAATTTAAGGTTATTTCAGAGGGATGACAATAGTATTAAGAGTGGTTGGGAAAGGTTTGGAATATTTATCTTCAAATGCTTGAACGGTTGGCACCTGGAAGAGAGAATAGGCTTGCTCTGGTTCCCAGTGGTAGATCCCAAAGCAATTTGTGGAAGATACAAAAAAGTCACATTTCAGCTGAATTTAAAGAATAAATTCCTCACAAAGCTATCTCCAAGTAAAATGGGCTACTTTGTAAGTCTATGTATTCAGCCCCACTGATAGGTTTCAAGTTAAGACTAGATAATCTGTCAAGAATGTTGAAGAAGAGAAAATAGAATATCTGACCTCTGAGATCCATTCTGGTTCTATTATTCTATGATTATTTTTTTTATTGAAATATTGAACAGTTAATCCTTATCCCTACACAAGCATGGTAATATCCCTTCCGTAATGATTCTATCTAGGCAAATATTTGCCTTCTATTTTAATCCATCACACTTTTAAAAAAGACATGTTACTCTCTTTCTTCTGTTCCCATTTACTTGGAACTTTTTTTTTCTTTCATAAATTCTACCTTTCTACAAGAAGAGTTTTCATTGTCCAACACTAATGAAGGGAAGCCTATCAATTATGGAATGGTTGAAAAAGTTGTGGTATATGAATGTAATGTAATACTATTGTTACATAAGAAATGATGAGCCGGCAAATTTTAGAAAAACCTGAAAAGATTTGCATGAACTGATGCTGAATGAAGTGAGGACAACCAGAAAAACATTGTACACAGTGACAGCAACATTGTGTGATGATTATATTCGATAGCCTTACCTCCTCTTAACCATGCAAGGATCTAAGATGACTCCAAAAATCTCATATGTATGGAGTATGAATGCAGATTGAAGCATACCATTTGCTCTCTTTTTTTAATTTATTCTTTCTCATGGTTCCTCCAATATGTTCAAAATCTTCTTTACAATATGACGAATGTGAAAATGTTTAATATGAATGTAGAGATAGAGAATACATCAGATGGCATGATATCTTAGAATGGAGGGAACAGGGGAAGGAAGGTGGAGAAACTTTGAACTCTTGTAGAAAATCTTAATCATAATAGAGTAATAGGTATGTATGATAAATAGCTAGAAATAGGTTTCTGGAAATTGTTGTTCTTCATTTTCAAAGGGGACCAATGACATTATGGGTGATGTTTTGACTTACTAATATATTGGATTTAAGTGAGGCAGAGTTGCACAAAGTCATCAGCTTTACTATATCTTCCAGTGGCTGGACAGAAGTCAAGATGACTGGTGATGGGGATGCAGCGGATAACCTTGGAGTCTTCAGTTTTGGAACAAGCTCTAAAAACCTGTTTCAGCCACTTCCATGGATGTTGGTACAAATTGCTCTCATCCCTCCCTTCTTTCAGGGAAAGTCTTCCTATGCCTGGAGTATACATCCCCTACACTCTTCAACAGGTTTAAGGCCTTTTGGTTGCCCTCAACCTGGTTAAACCCATCTTCCAAGATGATTTTACTGAGGTATAGTTGATGCATGTACTACAGTTTCGTGGATGGTGACTTTACTAGGCCAGAATTTATTCCCCCTACAGGTCCTTTCCACTACATTGCCTCATGCTGCGATTCTATTGTGAAACCTTTTGTTTTTTATATATATATATACAATATATCTCAGATACTATTTTCTTACTGATAGTATCAACGGGAGTTTTTTGAGCTTCAGAAGGAAACATAGCATACATTATAGCTAAAGTAAAATAACTATGCAATCACAATACTTTCAGATCAACTTTTGATAATTAGAGGTTGGGCTGAAGTGCTAAAAATCATCATACAAAAGAATTGTTGGGGGAAAACAAACTTTCCTCGTTTGTTGCTTGTGAAAGAGGGAGTTCTTCACGGATCATATAGTGAAGAAAGAAGAAGTGAAGATGGCTTAGGAATATGTTTATAAATATTTAACAGATCAACTGATTTTTCTGTTCAGCTTTTACAATATTACATACATACACACACTCCAAAGTGAGCTCAATCCTGCTTACTTTCATATCTGTTACATCCAATTCAAAAATTAACTGTACATCCGAATTTCTTTGTGGATTATAAATGAGCTCAAAGCAAGACAGGTTGAGGATATGTCAGTAGTGCAGATTGCTTTATAATATTTCTATGAATCCAAACCTCCAGCCATCCCCGAAATACAGTCTCATATTAACCTTATGGTCTGACAGTAACAAGTTGTCTAAATGCGTTTTTGCTGGCAAAGCTGTATTCCAGGGAGAATGATGCTTTTTGTCTATCTTCCTTCTTTTCATCAAGTAATTTGCTGCACAATTCTAAGGCACAGTAAAAATTGATGCAAAGAGAATTGGGGATAAATATAATAATATACACACTAAAAGAAATATCAATTTATTCCCAATGTGATTCTGGTTGAATGTTTTATATTTAGTCTTGGAATAACAGCTTTATTGAGAAAATATAATATACAGGGTTTTATTTCATTGTTGCTTGCCATTCAAAAGTAATATTTGTTAGCAAATCATGGTAATTTGGAGTAATAAATTCTGATTCATATTTATCCTGTTTTCTAGGAATGTTTTACAATAGTTATTTCCACTGTTAGATGAACAGTTCATCGTTACATAGTAATATTACCTTTTTCAGTATCCAGTGTGCCTCAGGTTTAAAATGTGTTACATTGATCTCAAAGATATTTAATCTCTAAAAGAAAACAGTATTTTTACATGAGGAAAAAAGTATTGTCACCAATGGGCACAAGAGATGCACAGACCAAAGCAAGATATATTACTCCCTGTCATTTGTTTTGTATCCATCGGCCTTTATTTACAAGTTCACACTCTGAAAGAAATTGGAGTAGTTTTCAATGCTATCACTGGCATTATCAATTTGAATTATTTTTGCCCTCTCCTCCCTATATCTTACTCTTTTTGGAATTCATTCCAATTTGAATTTCTGATTTTCTCTACTCTCTTAGTGGCCACCATGGAGTAGTGAATTTAGGGCCATCTTTAGAATTAAGACATGCATTCAGTTTCTACCTCAGACACATTCTAGTTATACAGCTACAGGTAAGCTATTTAATATCTCATTGCCACAGACTAAGACTCACTAAGACTGTGAGCTACAGATGAGTTGTCAATCTGCTAGATAAAGTGTGAGTGTGTGTCTTTGATGAACAAACTTAAATGCAATTATTACAATATTTCTGAAAACAAATTCAAAGACTCTTGGATCTGTTTGTATTAGTAGGAGGATTTTCCATGCAAGCAGTTACCCACACTTATAAAATTACATAAAGATAAAATTATAGGTTCAGATCAAAATATCTTCTCATTATATTATATACCTGTGCTTCTTATTGCCCTGTCTTCAGGCTTTAATACTCATTTCTTTGCATTGGCTATTCTCCATGATTCTTCATGCTGACTTTGAACAATATTGAACTTAACTTTTTTCTCAATTAGACATAATCCTAGGGAGGTGTAATTAGGCTTTTAATTATGTAACCCGCACAAACCCAAAGCATTAGGTTTTGTCAGGGAAGAGGTGTAAGGGGTGGTGGTGGTGGTGTCTCCTTCATTAAATAACTCTTTTTGGCTTGTGCACTGTGGAAAAGTTTTCCTTTGCAATATCAGATTTAGGACCATATCTAGTTTTCCACACACTTATGCACACACACCTATGCACACACACACACACACACACACACACATATACATGCACACATGCAAATACACAACATCCCAATCCCCCAATCTCCCAAGCAAGCAATTAAGATAAGACATTTAATAAAGGGAGCTTTTATTTATTCTTACAAAACTATTAAAGGATCAGAGCATATCCCCTAAGATTCAATGGGCCTCTATATCCAGAGGCCTAGATAGTACTTTAGTTCTAGACAAATATCTCTAGTTTGTTACCCCCACCACAAGGGGAAATAATTTAAGGTTGCTACCCAGTCCATACAACGAATGTATCTTCCCCCTAGAGACTTATCCAGAGTCAAGGGAGATAATCATTGTAAAACACTCCACAAATCTTAAAACTTGTGATACATGCCGACCATTATTATGAATCTCAAGTTCCCTAGGTCTAAAACAATGAAGTTTCCCCACATTATTATCACCATAGGATTACCTGTAGTCAACCTTTTTGTGAGAGTGACAGTTCACACAACTTAAATTTTCAATGGAGTGGATGTTTGTTAATTTGTTTTCCTCTGCCATAACAGGCCTCTTGTTCTTAATGTTCATCATTTCAAGATCCTGCTTCATATGAGAATTAGGTATGATCCAGGAGCTATTTGGCTTGCACTCTTTTATCTGGCACCTTAGATAAAACTGAAACAAAACAAAACAGAAGAAAACTAGAAGACATTTCTTGACATAAAGTTCCAACATGCAAATGGTTCCTTAGCATTCTTAGCTTCTATGGTAAAGGTTCCATATAAATAACTGAATCTATTAGAATTTGACCAGCTTTAAAAAAAAAAAATCCATATTCCTCTTTTCTCATTCAGCTTTCCACCCCAATTTTAAGTGATGATAATGATGGTGATGATGATAATATTTATAGCAATTTATGGTTTGTAAAGCTCATTACACATATTATCTCATTTTTAAAGACAAAGTCCAAAAGTGTTACACAGATCTGTGAACTATTTATGAGCCAATACATTATTGTTAACTTGGTGTCAATAAGGCAAACATAAGCAAACAGTTTGACTTTCTATGGCCAATGGAATTTTATAACTGCTTAAAAAACTATAATCGGTGCCAGAACAAAAAAAATGTTTTCAATGTGTAGCATCAAACACTTTTGTACCTTCTAAATTCGGATAATCTCAATGGTAGAACAAATTGCTGATTCAAACAAGCACTGAAAGCACCAGAAAATAAATTGTCTTCAAACAATGATGTCTGAGCTTTGAGGGAGAAGAATAATACAATTGTCTTCATGTATATAAACAGCAACAACATGGAAGAGGGTTGAATTTGCTTTGCTTAGACTTAATGGGCCCTAGAGCAAAGAGTACGAGTCAAAAGTTTAAAAGTCAAATTGAATCTGTAGAATGATCTCACAATAGGATGGATTGCCTTGGGATGGAATGGGATAATCCTAGCTGGAGATTTTGAAAGAAAGGCAGTTTTCATGTTCCTAACTTCTACCTCCATGCAGTTGACTCTGAGATCTATGTATTGAACCATAGTTTCTCCTATATATTGAACCATAGTTCCACATCATGGTTTCCTTATGGACATTTCAATGTAGACTTCATGAGATATCTTAAATTTAACATGTCCAAAAATAAATTTGTTATTTTTCACTCCAAATATGTATAAGAAATGAGATACTTAATTTTTACTTCTAAGGCAAATAACATGTATTGGTTTTTTTGAGACATTATATGTTACTTTAAGACAACACTGTGCAGTAGAAATATCAGTGTTTCTGGCAGCTATGGAATTGGGATCAAATCTCATACCTGAACTAGTTTTATAACTGTGGAAAAGTCAATTAATGTCTATGGTCTTCCATTTTCTCATCATCATTAGACTAGGTGACCTAGGTTGTCATGTTCTTTTATATTATACTGTTATTAGGTTATATTAAATTATATAATGTTATATCATTATATACCATATTGAATCCCATAGCATTGTAATGGCTCATGTGTCATATAATGCTAGGCCATGTGTAATATATCATGTCATCTCATATCATACACATTATATTACATATCACATGTAATATCATGTTATACTAATCTATCCGTATCATATTATGCAATTCTATATTACCATATCATAGTATTATATTTTAATGCATATTGTATCATATCAGATAATTCCAATGGAAATATAATTGTTTCTGTGACAAAACAGTAAAATAATTTGGGCAATTAATTCCTACAGAACAAAGAAGCTATTAAGCTATTTTTTTAAACCAAATGGCCCTTTTAAAAATTCAGATAGGGTATATAGCATTCATTTCATGTACCACAGATTCGTTATACAATGAAAAGTAACAGGAACTGATTGAAGAATCTCCTCCCAACAGGCTTTATTATTCTTCCTTTAGCCAAAGAAAAAAATTCCTTATTCCATTATGTGAATTTAATGGTTGGCTTTTTGGATTTCATCAAATTCCATTTCAAGAAAATAAATAATTGAGGACAGAGCCAGATCCCAGCAAGCTCGGGTGTTGGCCTCTCTAGGGGGACGGCGTTCAGGCGGCAGAAGCTGGAGACCGCGGCCAGGTGCACGCGGTGACAGTGGTGACACTACTGAAGAAGCTGTCCACCATGCTGGAGGCGGTGCGGAAGCGCCATGGCATCCTGGCCCGGCGGCAGGGCGGCCTCACAGACACCATGTGCCGAGTCCAGGGCAGCCCTGGCGCGCTCAGCCGCAGCCACAATGACACCAGAAACACTGGCCCAGGGCTGGACGAGGCCGAGTGCTTCAGCACGCAAGCCGACGCCGCCCTTGAGCGCGCTGTCCACCGCACGCTCCAGGTGCAGCTGCTCGAGGTCAACCATTCTCTGCTGCTCGCTCAGGGCCAGCTGCAAGTGCATTTCTTCAAGGAAGAGGCAGAAATCCCAGCCAGAGATTCTTAGAAGGAGCCAGAATCCACAGAGCTGGAAGAGAAGGAACTAGTACCAGAGGCTCCAGAAGAGCTGGAAGAAAGGGAGAGCTCAGAAGAGGACCAGTGGAATCCGGGGCCAAGCGGCTTCCTTGTACTGGCCTAAGGAAGATGCAGAGCCTTCAAAGGGCACTGTCCACCCGAAACAGCAAGGGCCCTGCCCCACCTCTACCCACTCCTACCAAGTCTTCTCGATTGGGCCCTAGCCAGGGCATTGAAAATCAGCCCGAGACAGGGGTAGCGGTTGAAGCAGAACCAGGGTTGGAGTTAGAGCCAACAAGGAGCCTTGTGGAAGAGCCAGAGAGCCCTGAGGCCAGGGAAACGCTGATGCTTCAGGAACAGGGTACTGCCTAATGCTCCATCTTGCCTGCCCACTTCTCTGTGCCTTTATCTTTAAGACACCATCAGTTGCTAAGCAGCAGAGCCCAGTTACCTATAGATCACCTTTACCTAAGCAAAGAAAAAACCCTACCTTTCTCAGTAACCTCACTCGCTCTCTTGCTCCCAAACTGAGACCTCCACTCCAAAACCCTCCAATCCACCCGATTTTAAACCTCAAAGACCAATACTGTTACCCTCCCAAGTGTGCTTAAGATTAATAAATTTATTTCATTAAAAAAAAACAGAAAATAAACAATGTAAATTTGAAGTTCTTAAGAATTGAAAGTAAAACTAAAAAGGATAGATATTATTAACATTTAATTATTAACCTCGTATTTTATTCATATAATTAGTAAGGGTGAGATGGACATTTTAAATGTTCTGTTTCCCATAGTAAAAAAGTTTTTCATCTGATGGAATAACATTATCTATCTATCTATCTATCTATCTATCTATCTATCTATCTACCTATCTTTCTCTGTATCATCCCGATGATATTCAAGGATACATACTCACACACATCTAAAATGATTTCTCATCTATGATATGTGTATATGTGTTTAAGTATCATTATGTGCTCAATAGAGTTACTTAGATATAATTGCTTGTGGATAATACTTTTAACTTTTAATTTGGGAAGTAAAATGTCTTTTAAGGACAAAAATTGTGGTTCCTACCTAAAATGGTAACTCTTTCAAGAATGAAGTTATTTTAGTAAGTCCCTTATATTTTTCCATTTTTGAAAGTATAGTTTTGTAACTTAGGAAACCACCAAAACACACACACACACACACACACACACACACACACACACACACACACACACACCAGAAAATGTGTCCATTAATCATTTTTGAGAATAAGAGTTTTCCTTCTGTTATTAGATGCTTAATGTAGCTGCTGTCAGGTGTGTATAATGAGCCCTATTCCAAGTCTAGTTACTTGGTAATGTAACTATCTTTCATCCACTAATCCAAAAGTATGGCTACAATAAATGGAGATTTTTTTTCCCCTCTAATCCTTTTAAAAATAAGTGTAAGATTACACTTGCAACAAAGCAATTATCATGATTTGTTTACTTTAATGAGCCTTAAACAAATGCTAATTTTCCTTTGTTAATGAAAATAAGAAAGCTTATTAGAGGTTTTATTACCTAGATGAAGAATCTGAGAATTAAAGCTCAAGTGTATTGAGAGTTGTACTTGTTGGATAAAATTTTATTGATCTATTATGCACAAGATTTTCTCTAATGAAGATATATGTCTATGTTCCAATTCTTCTTCAAATTCTTTCTCCTTTGTGTGTGTGTTCAGAACTTATATGTTGCATTATTTCCTCCAAATCAACCCTGTTTTGCTAGCTTACTTCATTAAAAATCAAATGAAAGAAGCCTTCTAATAATTTAGAAAAGAATAACTAAATATTCCGATGAAGACAAATATTCTAAGCAATATAAATATTTATAAAAATATATTTTTCAGAATTTCCTAATGCTATTTTTCTGCCCTAACATTATTCCAATTTCACCAAGTGCAGCACTAGATGAGTAGCCAAAAAGAACTCATATTTCATATTAAGGAGATAACTATACTACCATCTGCAGAAAAAAAGGAACAAGGCATTTGTCAAAAATTTGTATTGAATCTGTGAATGATGTTAGGGAGAACAATATTCTATCATCACTGGAAACATATTTTTATGCTGATGGCCATACCTTGATGATATTACTTTATAAAACATTTATTACCACTTCAAAGTAAATAAAAAGTCTCTAGAACTCAGAGAATTTTTTTTTCCCCAAAATCTTTTAATGGCTCTCCTAAACCAAGGCTCAAAACACTTCATTCTCTCAGCATTGCTATACATTTTAAATAATCACCTAGGTGAAATAATGTAATTTATGTGAAAATATGAAAAAATAGTTTAGTATATTTTGTCTTCAAAATAAAAGATTCATCTAGAAAAGAAGTAGAAGAGTGGCTTTGGAATCAGGTATGAATTAATCAATAGAGTCTTTATTCAACAATTACACCAGTATCAGCCTAGTATTGTGTGTACAAAGACAACAATGTAATAGTACCTACTCTCTTGGAACATAAAGGAAGGATAAGTTAGTCACTATATTGCATTACCTGTATAGAAATTCTCTCACACAGCAGAGAGGCTCACATATTACTAAATAAATCCTTAGGAGTTTTCTGAGGCAATACTTCATTAGGGTACAGAGTTATGTGAGAGATAATGCCAGCCACTGTATCCCTTACCTGTTTCCCCTTGTTTCATTTGCCATTCACTATGGAAGTTATGGGGATACAAGTGGAAGTGTACCTATTCCTGCTTCTGTATAAAATAATAGCAGTGAGGTGCAAGATAGCCAGACAAGAAGGAACAATGAAAGGAACAGTAAGAAGATTTGCATGAAAATGGCAGAGTAGAGATAGGTCAGTTTATTAGCTCTTTCCTAATCTTCTCACAGATTGAAAATCCTTGCCAACACTTCTTGCCCTGAAAAAAAAAATAAGAGAGAGAGAAAAAAAAAGAGAGAGAGAGAGAAAACAATAATAAGCAATGGAGCAGACAGTGGGGTGGACTGTTATTGGCAAAGTCAAATGAAAAGACTGGGAATATTACAGCCTGTCCCATTGGCATGGAATATGAGCCTACAATGATTCATAGAGCATTATTCTGTCCTTTAAGTTATTGACTCAACTGCTCAAAATTAAGTTAATTCCTGATCACTTTTCACACACATCCCACCCCTAATTAGTTGAGAAACTCTTTCTCAGCTCCAAAGCCCCAAACTTCCCACCTCAATGAAGAGCTATGCCAGGTTCTAATAGATTAACCAAAAATGCTATTTACTCTTGTTAAGGGACACTGCCTAGTTATATCTACTATTGTCTCTCTACCACTGAGCAAAACCTTGTGTTAACCAGAACTCTTTTACCCTCCCTAGAAAGAGGAACTTCATCATACAACAATATTTCTCTTACTTTCTTCAAGAAACTTTCCCCAATAATCCTTAATGCTAATACTTCTTCCCTGAGATTACCTCCAATATTTCCTGCATGTATTTTGTTTATAAATAGTGGTTTGTATCTTTTCTCTCCTATTAAACTGACAGCTCTCTGACATCTGAATTAAAAAAAAATACATTAAAAGTTATAAAAAAAACCACTTTTACTCTCTTAACCAATGATTCCTTTATTAGCGATATATCCTTACATTGAACAGTAACAAGATCAAAATATCTGTTCAAAGATTTTCAGAGCTGCATTATATGTCATTGCCAAAACCTGCAAGCAACCTAAATGTTTAGTAGTAAGGTTTGGTGAAATAATTTGGTGAAATAAATTCATGAATACAACTTCATTTGTCTGTCCCTTGTTCCTAATTTTGCTTTCCTCAGTAAATCAGCAATCATTTATGAGGTAGATGGCCCATGTATTTGTATGCTTCATTTGCATTTGCATTAAAAAGATAGACCATTAGTAAAGTGACTTGATCATGACCACATCAGTGTTAAAATGTACAATTTAGACCAGATCTGAGATCCTAGGACTACAAATTGCATGATTCTTTCATTGCAATAGGTAACATTAATTTGTGTAGAAGGGAATGCTTTGAGAAGAAACTTTGGATTTTGGTTTTGGTCTTGCTAGACAGATTAGGAAAAAAACAACAATAGGTTTTTCTGAAGGGAAGAGATATGGCATTAGATGACTCCAATATTCTGGTAGAGTGCAGATGAATCTGTCATCCACATAATGCAGATGTTCTTCCTATTGCTTTGGTCAAATATCTTCCTCTTTCTATTTCTTCCCCAAAGCAGCAGTCTAAAAGAAGGCTTCTCCATCCAAAATCTCCTATATGTTGTGGAAAATTTTAAATCAACTCATACTAAAGTATCTTTGAATCCCTTCCTTATGCCTAGTACTGTTAAGAACACACAGTATTATAAGAGGATAATACAGTTTTTAAAATATATCAAACTATAATCACCTGTGAGTTATTATCAGATTTCATTACAATATGGAATTTCAAAGATGAAAAAGTAAGAGTTTAAATTTTGTTCCTTGAATAAATTATCGGCATTTTTCTCTAGCCATAGGAATAGAGTCATGTATCTGGAACAGACAGTGTTGATTCAGAGATCATCAGACACTGTCAGAAGAACCAGCTGGAGGGCTGTGAAATCCAACCACATATTCAATGTTGACAGTATTTTTACAAATTGATGCCAAACAAAACTTTGACATTCCCTGGGGAAATATGCCATTAGACACTAAAGAGTGACATTAACCCATCTATGCACAGGGGATTAGAACATTTATGGAAAGAAGAAAAGAATCTCACAACATACACACACACGTACATACACACATGCAAATATATATATATATGTGTGTATATATATATATATATATACACATATATTTATATATATACATATATACATATATAAATTGTAGGGCCCAAAGTATAACTTAGACTTTAGATAGATCTTCCTGATAAAACAATATTTTACTGTTTCTTTTCCAACTCTTTGACTCTGGTGAAAGAATAGTACCCTCATTCATTCTTCACAAAAAAAAAAAAACAGATTAGTGTTTCTTATATATGATGTACACAACTTAGATACTGCTTTCTTTGATATAGTCTGTCCCTATGACAATGGGTTATAATGAAAGATTGCTATTCTGGGGTCAGAAAAACTAGATATTAATTCCAGATCTGCCAGTAACTAATCATGTGATGTTTAGTGACAGGATGAAGCCAATACCTCCAAATTATTAATGATTCAAATGTGGGGAAAGATGCAAGAATGTCACCTGCTTGCTTTGTGACAAATCAAATTTATCACAGGAATCAAATTTGTATGTGTTCCTCTTCCCCAGTCTTAAATACTTGACAATTAACAGGACAAAGTACAACTCAAGAGCCTCTCCAAGAACAAGCTAATACTGTATCAACTGAAATTTCCATTCATTTGAATCACCTTTTGGTGTATAAACATGATGATAATAACCAAATATATTCTTTTTTTTTTAAGTATAATCTCAGCATAATAGCTTTTCATAATGCTTCATGTATTTAGAACTGAAGGAATCTCAAACATTCTCTCCAATTCATTTCATTCCTAGATGAGGAAAAAACTTTGAAGGAAGACTAGCCCAGGGCCACAGAGGTAGTATCCATTCTAGCAAGAATTTGAACTCAGTTCTTCCAATTAGAAGCTAAACACCTGTGCAACAGTTACATTCTCCTCCAATCTCCAGTTACACCTTTTCATCTATTTTAGCAAGAACAGTTACTTATGACATCTTTGAGCAATCTCAGCGATTTGTGAGGAACGTTGGCCATAAATAGAGTTTTTATCAATAACTTTGATATATTTAGGGCAGCTAGGTGACACAGTGAATAGAATGCCTGATTTGGACTCAGGAAGACACATCGTTCTGAGTTCAGATATGGAATTGGCTGTACGAACCCTTGACAAATCACTTAACCTTATGTGCCCCAGTTTCCTCCTCTGTAAAATAAGCAATAGAAGAAAATGGCAAGCAACTGCAATATCATTGTCAAGATAATCCAATTAGATCGAGAATTGTTGAAGATGACTGAAAATGACTGAATAGCAACAATAACCAAATTGTTTCTGTAAATGAACAACAGAATACATCCCATTGTACTTATCTTTATGTGTGTTTATCTCTCTGAAAAACTTGACGTAGTCTATGTATTGAGCACTGAAATACTTGTGGTAGTAGATAAGTAGGATGAAAGAAAAAATGGATTGTTTTCCCAATGACTTATCATTACATTGTGACCAAGAAGTATTTAGTTAAGGGTTTACTATATGTGAATCATTATGTTAAGCACTGGGGCAACAAATAAAGTTGAAAAAAAATATAGATCTTGTTCTCTAGGAAGTCACTTATTTTTTGTGTGTTTTATTTAAGATTTTAGTTTTAATTCTGAAGAAAGAGGTACATTTCCTTGTTTTTAGTCTTAGTGTCAGGTTATAACCATGTTTATATTTCTTTTTTTGCTGTCTTTTCACTACTGCACAAATATCTAGAAACTACAGGGTTAAGTAAAAGCTTCAGGCAGAGGAAGTCAAAGGTTTTGCTCCTGATGGTGATCATAAGGCCCCAAAGCAGTGCTATCCTAGAGTGCCCTCCTCAGGTGAATTTAACTTTAAAAAAAAAAAAGGGGGAAAAAAAGAAAGACAGAGAGGAGACAGACTAAAAAAAAAATCACTTGTATTTAAGCTGCTTATAATTATATTGTTTATATGCTAGGCATTAAATTGAAAACTTAATTTTTTTTTTTACCATGAATAGAAAGCCAAAATTGTTTAAATCTCATTTTCCCCTTCTTTATGAACTCTTGAGCCACAGGCCAGTTACTGCTACAGATCAATTTGTCTTTCCATCAACTCCCATGTCAACTCTCTTGCTTAAAGACAATCAAGTCCCTCCTGACAACTTGGCAAAAAAAAATTTTAAATAAAATAAAAGAAGAATTTCCCTGCAAAGTGATATGCTGAATGTAAGACAGATGCCTAGACCACTGTTCTCCCCATATATTCAGCAATCTCATTTAAATTAATTTGGTTTTCAAACTGCAGCTGATTCTGCATTTACTCATTTACATGACCTTCCCTATAGATTAATCACCATTTTCTGCTATGCAGAAAATGTCATTATTATGTGCAAAAGACAAACATTAATTTTCTAAGTATTGAGACTGCCCTTTACTCTCTCTCTCTCTCCTCCTTAAAAGGCATTTTAGGAAACAATCAACAACGTTGGTTAAACAATGGATCAGCAAAAACTCTTATGACAAAAAAAAGATGGTAATGACATTGTGATCGCATTGCATCTGAGTGTGGGAAGAAAGGGAAACAAGTTGATCAGGAACTGGATCAATGGAGAGGGAGGAGACAGGGCGGGGCAATTCCTGTACTTCTAATACTTTTTTTCTCCTTCCCTAATGACGGTCTGTAGTAAATCTGTCGGGCTTTTGCTGGGTAGTCTGAAGGCCATCTGAAAGCCTGGGGATGGAGAATGGAAACCGCTGGGATTTGAAGGGAGAGGGTAAGGATTCCAGTTGGCTCTGTGCAGAGGGATCTGTGTGTTGAAGGAGTTACTGTGGTGGGTTTGTGACAGAGCAGCACTGAGGCTGTCCATCTCTGTGAGGTCCTGAAGGGATTTTAGCCGGTGTGGAGGATTGTCATCTTGAAGAGAGTCTGAATTATTTCCTGTTGATGCTGTGATACCTGTGATGATGGTGGGGTCCATCCAGTTGCCAGGGCTGTCCTAATTCAGGCTGGCAATGGTGGCAGTGTTGGACATTGGTGCACTGTGGTTGGAGTTGGAGGGAGACAAAGCATTGGGGAGTCCACCAAAGTTGATGTTAATGTTGGGTAGATGTGCCCTTAGCCCATCTTGCCATTCCTTCATATTTAAACTCTCTACAGAACTGTTGTCTATTATAGGGATCCCTCCCAGGCCTGTGCTGTGTTGTGGTGGGAGATTCAAGTCCAAGAAATTACTATTTGAGGTGGGGTTTCCTGTGTGGTTCAAGTGCATGATGCTATTTCCTGGAAAGGCCATCCAAGGATAGCGGGCTGCCTTGCCTGGAAAACTGATTGAATCATAAACCGCTATTTTGAACCAGTGTTGCTGGAACCTCTGTAGCAAGACTGAAAAGGTGCTGCCAAGAGAGCTGGCATTTATGGGTGCTGCAGGACGCAGAAACCCAGAGCCTGGCCCTTTGGCAGTTGTAGCGTGTGAGGAAGGGTTCTGAAGAGATGTGGGCGAAAGGGAAGTTTGATCTTAGACTGACAGTTCCTTCTCAATCAGGTTTGCTAAGCCTTTGTGAGTGATGTCAAAGGGGTCAAACCCCAAGTCATCCTCTTGCTGTTTAGAGGAACTAAAGCCAAATGCTGCTTGCCAATCTGTAGAGGATGACACTGGGATTGTTTCTGATGTGAAGAGGCTCTGCAGTTCTGGTGCTATTGGCTAGTCATTAGAAATCTGTGGGGACCTGGAGAAAGGAGGTAGCCGGCTAGGGATAAGGTTGGGGTACCCGAAGTTGTCCAAGAATAGTCACTGTGACTCTGTTACTGTCCCTTCAAAAGAGGACCTTGCAGTATGATTAGATGAACTGATGGGGATGACTGGATTAGGCTTTAATAAACCAGGAGATGGTGACTGCATATCACTGTTAGATATCTGTTGGGAATTGTCACCATTCCCTACACTGAGGGAATCTGAAGGTTTGTCAGTGGGGCTCTGCAATGGTATCACTTTGTTCTTATTCTTGTCAACAGAACCCATAGATGGCTGAAGAAAATTGGGGTTTAATGTATATAATTCTTGAAGTAGCTTCTATTCATACTCTTGGTGTTTACATGCCTGCATTTCCTCTTTTGTGAAGCTAGCTGCGTCCTCCCCCAATTCATGTAGATACATGCAGTCAGGTTTTGGACACTGCATATTCTTTAGGAAGTAACTGTAGTATTTTGTTGTACCTAGAGAAGCTTTGAGTGTTCTGCCATCTAATTCTACATTGTTGACACACTCTATGGCTCTGAGAGCATCTTCTGACCGGATGTAGGTGACATAAGCACTGGCACTTGGACTCTGTGAGCCTGCATATGATGTGCTATTATAGATGACAATTTTATGCATTTTACCAAACTCCCCAAAATATTCTAGTTGCTTTAAAACCTCTGGGTCTGCTAAACTCTGGGAGTCCTACTGTAAAAATGAGGTTCTTTGTATAACAGGTACACTGGCCAAGTGTTTGCAATTTTCTGATATCTTCTGTTTTCTTTTCATTCTGCTTCTGTTTTTTCTCATTCTTTGTCCTTTGCGATTCTTCCTGGGAGAGTGGTTTAGACACTGCTGGGTCTTCTGGATATGGCTTTCTGCAAGCCGGACAAAGTCCATTCTCATCAGTGTGGATACAAAGCCAAAAAGCGGCAAATTTGGTAGCCCCAAGTGCAAGGGAAAAAGTTGGTTGATCTCTAAGGGCTCCATGCAAAGGGGGCATTCCAAAGGGTCTTAATTTGCATCAGGACTTTGAGACATTTTCACGTGTATATACAGCAGCAAAAAAAAAGTTTATACTAACTAAAGGGAGAAGGAAGGTCAGCACTGAAAATTAAAATGGAGCATTCTGAAGACCTTGCTTTCTCCTCCTTCTGAGCCCACCAGCTTGCCCTTCCTCGTCCTCACAAGTGACTGCTGAGTGGCTGCCAGGGGAGGTCTGGTTGGGACCAGGCTGGATGTCTCCTCCAAGTTTGACCTTTGTGGCTGAGAGGGAGACTCCTGGCTTGTGGCGGGTTCCACAGCCAGAAGGGCCACCATCTTACATTAGGGTAAGACTGCTCCCGGAAGTCACTTTTAAACGGAGAGACAACATTAAGCAAATTGTGTGAATACAATATACATACAGTGTAAATGCGAGATTATTTGGAGAGGGAGCAATGAAGGGAAAAGAAGAGATGAAGGAAGGCCTACTATAGATAGTAAGGTTTGACTTGAGATTTGAAGGAAATGTTGAGGAAAAGGCAACAAGGGGGAGCAATCCCGTTATGAGGAATGGTCTGTGAAAATACAAGCAGGCGTGAGTTTGAGTGTTTTTTGCAAAGAACAACAAGAAGGGTCATTCTGTTGATCACCAAAGATGTGGAGTAAAGTGTAAGGAAGACTGGAAATAGAGGAAGTAACCAGATTGCAAAAGACTTTTAAATCTATATAGAGGGTTCTATATTTGATCTGGGAGATTTCGGGGAGATATGAGAGTTTATTTATCAGTAGGATGATCAGGTCAGAACTTTAGTATAATCACTGGCACAAAAAGTGGAAGATGAACTAGACTGGAGAGAGATTTAAAACCAGGAGATCAACCAGAAGAATAATGCAATGAGATGGCAAAGGCTTCCATGGGGGTGGCAGCTGTTTGAAGAGAGAGAAGGAAATATATACAAGGGATATTATAACTATAGAAACAATAAGACTTAGAAACAGGATATTAAGTTATATCCGAATTAGAAGTCAAGGATGACAACTACATGGAGAGTCTGGGTGGTTGACAGTTGGTGATGCCCTAGAAGGCAATAAGCAATTTTGGAAAAGGAGTTGTTTGGGAAAAAGATAATGAGTTCTATTTTCAGGGTGTTCGCTTTAAGATGTCTACAAGACATCTAGTTTAAGATGTCAAATAGTAAGTTGATGAGGAGAGCAGAAGATAGTTAAAATATATAAATTCATATGAGAATTATCTGCCTAAAGGTTACCATCAAATTCTATATACCATTTTTGTAATAAAGGGTTTTTTAAATTATCTTTTTATATAAGTGTTTCATTAACTAAGCACTGACATGATGCCTTATGGCACAATTAATAAGAGTTCTTGGACAAAAAAATATAATGGAAATATTGTATTTAGCTGTGTCAATAAATAATTTTGATTTTTTGAAGTAGAAATATGATAAGATTAAAAATTTTGATTGTTTCAACTAATCACTTGGAAGAAATTATTTTTAAAAATTCAGATGAAAAATAAAAGCTAAAATTTTATTTTAAAAAAAGGAAGGTTTCTACTGACATCTCTGACACCACCCTTAAGCCTAATTAGTCATGTGGTATTTTCATTCCCAAATTGTAAAGGAATATAAAAATAAAATTGATTTTTAAAAGTTAATCTAACAGTGAAGAGGCCCACAAGACTTTTGATTGAAATATTAAATTAAGTAAAATTGTTTTATTCTTCCCCCTTGCTTACCCCTCCCCATGTATCTTTAGAGAGTACTTAGAAACCTTTGATAAAACTAAAATTATTCAAGCCAAATATCTTCATTTTGCCACTTTAATTTTTTTATATTAAACTGTCACTCATTCAGGAGGTAATTAATTGAAATGTCAGACCGAAAGTTTTGGTGCAGAATATCTCGTTGTACCATCCATAGCTGTTTATAAAGTCAGGACCTTGATTACAAAGTTGCTACTCTTATATATACTGCATTTCTTTTGTTGTTCTTCAACTTTTGGATTTGTTTTCCTTCTTATTCCTTTGAGACATTGTTTTGGAAATCTTTCATCAGTTCTTCATTCACAGCATCTCCCTCTCCCCTCTCAGAATTTAATCCAATCTTTTAAGAGAAAACATCTTTTCCCAGTATATCACAAATCAATTTTCTGTTTGTCGACAGTGAATTCAAAAGCTCTTCACCAAACTTGCATTGTTTTAGAATTTATTATGTTGACTCTTTCAGAGCTGGCACTGAATTGTATTTTTAATGGGTGATATGTTCTCAAATACTGGCAAGATATATCCATATTTATATCTGTATCTATAACTCCCAAAAGTCATAGTGAAGTTTAAATCTTTCTGTGAGTTTCAAATTGTGTTAAGACTTTTGGGATACCTTGTATCTATCTGTCTCTATCCTTTTGAAAAAATAAATTATGAAATTTTAATGTGCAGAAATCTATTTTCTTATCATTTCACTGCAATCTCAAAAATAAAAAAACTCTTTTAACAAATATATGTATATATGTGTGTATATATGTATACATATGCATGTGTGTATATATACATATGCATACACACACACATATACATCAATCAATCCAAACAAATTCCACTCACTGGCCTTGTTAAAAAAAATGCACTTCTCATTCTGCATACTCTATTTGTCACTTTTCTATCAAGTGGTGAATAATATGCTTTTTTGTTGGTTGTCTGGATTCATAAATGGTCATTGAATTTATCAGAGTTCTTTTTTTTAATGTGAATGAATAAGCATTTATTAGGAACCAACTATGTGCTAAGAACTGAGCTAGATATAAGGGATACAACTGCATAGGTAAGACAGTCTCTGCCCATATTTTAATAGGGAAAGATAACATAAGGAAGTAGTAGCCAGGAAAAGGAATAAAGGAATTTTGGTCTAGGGGTTTATAGTGCTTTTAAATGGAATATTCAGGTGCAGCTATGTGTTACATCAGACAGAACACCAGGCTTAGAATTAGGAAGACTTCTTTGTGAATTCAAATCAGGCCCCAGACACAAGATGCTTGACCCCTTGGCAAGTTGCTTAACCCTGTTTGCCTCCCTTATCCCATCTGTTAAATGAGCTGGAGAAGAGGCGGAGCTAAGATGGCGGAGAGTAAGCAGTGACTTGAACAAGCTTCCCAAGAATTTCGTCCTTGGGAACTAAAAAGTAAATTTGAGCAGATTTAAGAGTGACAGAACCCATTGTGAGACAGAGAGTGACAGATTCCCAGCCCA
>CM053591.1:118746572-118781770 GCA_028646515.1 Pseudochirops corinnae | reverse complement strand
GATGCAAGAAAATCATGAAAAGAGAGTCAACAATCTGACTGAAGAAAATAACACCTTAAAAATAGACTAACTTAAATGGCAAAAGAGGCCCAAAAAGCCAATGAGGAAAAGAATGCCTTAAAAAGCCAAATTTGCCAGATGGAAAAATAATTTCAAATACTTACTGAAGAGAATAATTGTTTTAGAATTAGATTGGAGCAAATGGAAGCCAATGACTTTATGAGAAAACAAGATACTATAAAACAGATCCAAACAAATGAAAAAATAGAAGGCAAAGTGAAATATCTCATTGGAAAAACCAATGACCTGGAAAATAGATCCAGGAGAGATAATTTAAAAATTATTGGACTACCTGAAAGCCATGATCAAAAGGAACCTAGAAATCATCCTTCAAGAAATTCTGAAGGAAAATTGCCCTAATATTTTAGAATCAGAGGGCAAAATAGAAATTGAAAGAATTCACCAATCACTTCTTAAAGATACCAAAAAGAAAACTCCTAGGAATATTATAGCTAGGTTCTGGAGTTCCCAGATAAAGGAGAAAATATTACAAGCAACCAAGGAGAAACTATTTGAACATTGTGAAAACACAATCAGGATAACATTGAATCTAGCAGCTTCTACATTAAGAGATTGAAGGGCTTGGAACATGATATTCAGGATGTCAAAGGAGCTAGGATTAAAACCAAGAATCACTTACGCAACAAAATTGAGTATAATGCTTCAGGGGAAATATGGTCATTCCATGAAATAGAGGACTATCAACCATTCTTGATGAAAAAACCTGAGCTGAAGAGAAAATTTGACTTCCAATACAAGAAGCAAGAGAAGCCTGAGTGGGTAAACAGGAAAAAGAAATCATAAGGAACTTACTAATGTTGAACTATTTACATTCCTACATGTAAAGATGATATTTGTAACTCATGAGACTTTTCTCAGTATGAGGATAGTTGAAGGGATTATATATTTTAATCTCCCTTTCTGTGTGTGTGTGTGTGTGTGTGTGTGCATGTGTGTGTGTATAGGTGGGTGTATGTGTGTACATGTATATATGAGTTTGTGTATATTTATGTACATGTATACATAGATAGAGGTCACAAGATGAGTTGAATGTGAAGGGGTGACATCAAAAAAATAAAGTCAAGAAGTGAGAGAGGAATATATTGGGAGAAGGAGAGGGGGAGAGATAGAATGAAGTAGATCATCTCATGTAAAGGAAAAGGCTGTTATAATGGAGGGGAAGAGCAGGAAAGTCAAAAAGAATAAGTAATTGTAATGTCAAGCAAAGGCAACTTCCAAGGTTCTGATTACCAGCTTAGCAAACCCCATTTATTCAGCAAAACATTCACAGAATAGAGAAAGTCAAAATACCGTGTAACTCACTCTTTTGGCAAGTAAGTTCTCAATTCAATTGCAAAGTACCAAGGTCCAGGTATCCCACCCCTGGATCAGTAGTCAAAGTAGCCCACTCCTGGGCAGTACATTCATTTAGTCTCTTCTCAAATGGAGAATAGTTTTCAATCAAAAATAAAGTACATTCATTTAGTCAATCACAGACCACAAAAAGGCCAAAGGTTTCCTACCCCTGGACACTACTAAATTACAATACCATTCATTAACACCAAGCACTTTCTCAACAGTGGCAGGGAGGACACAAAAGGCCATCTACCCTTAAGTTACAACAAGGTTAAGATATCATCTCAGTATTGAAAATGCAAGGAAATGCCCTTCTTTCTTCTTCACTGGAGGCAAGCCCAAAGCAATCTCAGTTGCTGGGGAGACAAGGCTCAACAAAGCCATAGCCAGTGTCCTCATCAAGTCACTCTCTGCTTGTAGAACAGTCCCAGAACCCCTTCTTCCAGGATTTCTGTAAACATACCACAAGAAAATCCTCCTTCAGGGCTTCTGAACCAACTACAAGATTCAAGGACCTCTACAACAGCAGCACTGTCCTTCCCCAGCAGGTGAATCTGGCAAAACAACTTCAAAACAGACAGACAAAATACTGGCATCACAGCCATGTCTCCTCAGTTCTTGGCAGCTCCAGGTGGCAATTCTCAAAAGTCCTGGGCAGCTCCAATGGGCTCTCAGCTGTCTTTCTCTCAGCAACTCAGGCTCCACGATACTGAATACAGCTCTCCCAAAAGTCCTTATGACCTTCTCTCAGCTTGGGCCTCTATCCCAATTCATGGCTCCTCCCAGTTCATCTCTTTCTCTTCCTGTCAACAAGTCCATCCCACTAATGGGATTCACAAGCTCTGGGTTTTAACATTCAGCCCCAAAACCAAGCCAATACAGGGGCATCTCCAAATTCCATTACCATTACAGTAACCTTCCTCACACTGGATTTGGCTTAAGGTGGGAATAACACACACACACACTCAATTGGGTATCTTACCTTACAGGAAAGAAGGGGGGAAGAGGATAAGAGGGGGTTCTATAGAAGTTAGGACAAATGGGGGGAGAGGGTAGTTAGAAGGAAACACTTTTGAAAGGAGAGAGGGTCAAAGGAGAAAATAGAATAAATGAGGGGGATAGGATGGGTGGGAATATTGTTAGTCTGTCACAATATGACTACTATGGAAATGTTTTGCATCATTACACATTTATAACCTATATTGAATTGCTTGTCTTCTCAATGGGGGTGGGTCAGGAGGGAAGAAGAGAGGGAATCTAGAACGCAAAGTTTTAAAAACAAATGTTAAAAAATTGTTTTAAACATGCAACTGGGAAATAAGATATACGGGCAATAGGATATAGAAATATGCCTTACCCTACAAAAAAATAAGGGTGGCATTAGGGGGGAAATAAGAGAGGGCAGATTGGGGAAGGGCTGTTCAGTATGCTTGCCATTTTGGGTGGGGGATCAGGGAGAGATGGGAAGAAAATCTGTAACTCAAAATATTGCAGAAATAAATGTTGAAAACTAAAAAATAAATTAAAAATATTAGGTCACAACTATCTGCTTAAAAGGAAGAAAAGTAAAGTTTATTGAAAGTTTGCCATATTAATTAGACTCTTAAGGAGCCTAGGTATCTGTGATGCTTGCATTGGGCAAGCAGGACAGAGTAAGTCTGTCACAAAATAAGTCTGTGGTAAGCCATTCTACAGAGCTCTCACACCACATGGAGGGGAGATGGGATTCTATATACAGAGAGGTTGTGGGAGGAATCTAAGGGTGGTCTAGAGGAGGAGTTTGGGGAGGGTCTTCAGCAGGAATCAGATGAGGTCAGACTCCAGTAATGAGTGATTAAGGGTGAGAAGTTGCTGGAGGCTACGGGGAGATCACAGACAATGGTTGGCCAGGCCAGTTCAAGGGTGGGAACAGGAACATCAAGGATGGGAAACTATTGGTACAAAGGAGGGCTAAAAACTTGGGCAGAACCACAACTTAAGGCCCATGACCTCAGGCAAATGCCTTCCCTTTGGAAGATTTACTTCAAGGGGTTTCCCAGGGTCTGTACCTCAAAGATTCAAGGAGAACTCAAGGGGGCTCCCAAAGCCTACCCCTCATCATTCCCCATTAACAAATGGGACCCAAATTCCTCTGGGGTAAATGGCAAAGGTCTCAGCTTCTGAAAGTGCTTCCTGCTGGCAAGGGCCATACTGCTGTCCCTGACTCTCTGGGTCCCATTCAAGGGGGTCAGACTTCACATCCAAGGGGGCAGACTCCAGAACATGCCTGACACCAGGTCCAATGGGCTGGAGAACTTGGGGCTTAAACCCTGGAGGAGACAAACCTGGCAAAAAGGTTAAGCCAAAAAAAAGACCAAAATAGGCACAAAAAAGTATAGTGAAAGAACAATTTCCCTGGTAGGAATTAAAGACAACTATGGCAAGGCCAAAATGCTGCCAGATATCCCTTTCCTTTCCAAATTGCTCCATGGACATTTAGCACATGGAAAACAATAGCAGCCACAGAATCTAATAGTTTTCAAAAACAGGCAACAACTCCCAGTGCCTGTTCTCTCCTTCCTTCATCATAGAGAGTAAAGTTCCTTTCACCTGTTCTAGGTCCTGTTACCAGAGCAACTTTTTCCCTTAAGGGAAGCAGCTCTCTTGGCTGGTGGGACAACTAGAGTGCATGTCCCATTCTCCATTTAGGGAGATTGGAAGTCCCACTTCCTGTGAGAGAGTGACTGGGGGGTGCTGGCTGAACTGGATCAGACTGCAAGACTGAGGGATCTGGCTGGCAAGGGGGAAGGTCAGCTGACACCTGAGGAGGGGAAGGGGTCAGAAGAGAAGATACCCCTAGTGCTGCCATGGGGGTAGGACATGAGGCCTGAGTGGCTGTTGCCGCAGGGGAAAGGGCTACAGAGAGAGCCACTTCAGCCAGACCAGTGGCTGGGACCTGAGTAGGGTACCCTGAGCGGGGAGGGGCCATGCTGAGAGATACAGGGCAGTAGATATGGATGGTATAGGGGGTAGGAAATTAGGGGTGTTGAGCTAGAGGAAAATGGAAGGGAAACGAGTGGGAAAAGAGTTGGGGTACAGCAGAAGGGGCTGGGGGAGCTGCCTTAGTGGGACCAGTGACTGGGACCTGAGCAGGAGTTCCTGAGGGGGGAGGGGCTGGGGCTGAAGGCATAGGAAGGGTGTCATTTAATTGGTCCCCATTGCCTGTGGAGAGGCTCTAGCTTTAAGCATCTCACAATCTTTCCTGAGAACCATGTTCTAAGAAAGTTCAAAAAATGTCATTAAATATGCTACTTCTATCCATCTTCCTTCTCTGTGACAGTATAATTCTAACTGCAAGAGAGTATTATCTTTTAAACTCCCCAAAACAGGCCACAATTCATGGTTTTCTAGGTGATAGCTAGGCCAAACAATGTTGCAGAAAAACATTAGCTTTTCCTTTTTATGGTCTCCAGAGAAACTAAATTTTCCCCAATGTTGTAAAAGACAACCCAAAGGCAAACTTTTGGGAGCTACAGGCATAGGACCTGGAAGTCCCTTCCTCCATAAAGGAAGGTTTGAGAGTAAGCCTCGAAAAACAAACAAAACAAAACAGGTCAAAAAACCTACAAAAAAAACCTTGAGTTTTTCCCAGTTCCCTAGTGCTGAGAGAATTGAAAGAATCTTGTGAGGGTTAGGAAAAATATGCAGGCTGCAGGCATTTATGTTTGAGGCACAAGGTGTGTCTGAGGCCTTGGAATTAGCTGGATCATGTAGTATTCAGAGCATACTGCACCACCCCTGGTCACTTAGAGGTCAGGGCGTACTACATTGCTCAAGGTTTTCATACGTGTGGTTACCAGATGTTCCAGATAGAATTTCCACACCCTGGGTTCTTCATGCCCTTGTGACTGCACCTTTCCTCTCCCATTTTTGTTTCATCCTCTTTTAGGCAGCCGGGCTCTGTTGTTTGTCATGTGTGGTATGCAGGTCTGGGTTAGATAATACTCAAACTGATGAGGCAGATTTGAAGTCTGCCTTAAGATCTGGTTGTAAGACTTCCCTATGGAGAGGACTCAATAAACTTTCTCTGCTTGCACCTCTGAGCCTTGACTCTTCTGTTCTTGAAAATGCACTAGTGCCTTCTCGATTGAGGTAAGTAACTGGCTGCCCCTGCAGTCAAGTTAGAATAAATCTTGACAGAATCTGGTTTACACTTCCAGATGGGGCATCTGTCCTTGTCCTCCATTCTTCAGAAGCTGCACACATGTTCATGTTCTCCAACATAACCAAACAGGACCAAGAAGTACAGGTCAGACTGAGTACCTACCTATCTGACCTAATGGGACCTGAGAGGTCAGGCCCACAAAAACAAAATAAACCACAAAAAACATGCAAAAAAAACCATACCTCCAAGGTACTTGGAGAACAAGAAGGCAATAGGGAAAGAGAGGCTTACATACCTTCCAGTCCCAGCTGGAGAAGAGCTTGAGATTAGCAGTGTTTACCAGTGTCAGGGAAGCATAAAAATGAAGAGGTTTTACCCACAAAGAGGGTTAGGGTTGCCTGAGACCCCAGAATACCAACATGCTGTGTCCTGCTGAAAGAATTCGACTCAAGTCTTCTCAGCCAAAGAAAAGTAAAGTTTATTGAAAGTTCGTCATATTGAGTAGACTCTTAAGGAGGCTTGCATTGGGCAAGCAAGACAGAGTTAAGTCTGTCACAGAATAAGTCTGTGGTAAGCCATCCTATGGAACTCTCACACCACATGGAGGAGAGATGGCATTCTATATACAGCAAGGTAGTGGGAGGAATCTAAGAGTGGTCTAGAGGAGGAGTTTGGGGAGGGTCTTCAGTGGTCAGATGGGGTCAGACTCCAGTAATGAGTGATTAAGGGTGGGAAGTTGATGGAGGCTACCTAGAGACCATAGACAATGGTGGGCCAGGCCAGTTCGAGGGTGGGAACAGGAACATTAAAGGTGGGAAACTATTGGAACAAAGGAGGGCTAAAGATTTGGGCAGAGACACAATTTAAGGGCTATAACCTTAGACAAATGCCTTCCTTTGGTAAGATTCAAGGAGAGCTCAAGGGGCTCCCAGAACCTATACCTCAAAGATTCAAAGAGAGCTCAAGGAAGCTTCCAAAGCCTGCCCCTCATCATTGCAACTAGAAAAATAGCAAATTTGAAAATTCCCAAGTAAATACTAATTTTGAAATTCTGAAAATCAAAAGAGAGCTTAATAAAATTGAAAGAAACAGAACTATTTAACTAAAAAAAAATTGAGAGGTAGTTTTATGAAAAAATCAAGAGACATTTTGTAAATTTCGTTTAAAAAAAGAAGAAAGTTAAGTTACCAGAATTTAAAATGAAAATGGTGAATTCACCCCCAACAAATGAAAATTCATCAGTGAACTCCCTAAAAAAATAGCTCTAGGGCTAGTCATATTTACAGGTGAATTCTATAAACATTTACAGAGCAATTAATTCCAATACTATGTAAACTATTTGGGAAAATAGGTGAAGAAGGAGTCTTAGCAATATTTTTTTTAATGACACCAATGTGGTGCTGATACCTATACCAGAAAAAGCCAAAACAGAGAAAGAAAATTATATATCGATTTGCCTAATGGATATTAATGCAATTTTTTTTTAAATGAAATATTAGCAAAGTTACTACAGTAATTTGTCATGAAGATACTACATTATGACAAGGTAGGATTTATACCAGGAATGCAGGATTGGTTCAATATTAGGAAAACTATCAGCATAATTGACCATATAAATAAGAAAATAAACAGAAATCATATGGTTATCTTCATAGATGCAGAAAAAGCTTCTGAAAAAAAATACAACACCCATTCCTATTAAAAACACTAAAGAGCATAGGAATAAATGGACTTTTTCTTAAAATGATAAGTAGTATCTATCTAAAAGCGTTTTATGGAAGGGAATAAGCTGCACATATTTTGAATAAGATCAGGGGTGCAACAAGGAAGCCCATTATCTACACTATTATTGAAAATTGTACTACAAATTTTAGCTTTAGCAATAAGAGAAGAAAAAGACATTGAAAGAATTAAAATAGAAATTAAGGAAACAAAACCATGACCCTTTACAGATGATATAGTGGTATACTTAGAGAATCCTAGAGAATGAGCTCAAAGCTACTTTAAATAATTAGCAAATTAAGCAAAGTTGCAGGATATAAAATAAACCCACATTAATTATCAGCATTTATATATATTGCCAACAAAGCCCAGAAAGAGGGTATAGAGAAATTCTATTTAAAATGATTGTAGACAGTACAAACTTTTGGGAGTCTACCCCTCAAGACAAACCCAGGAACTATATGAACAAAATTACAAAATATTTTTTTGCACAAATTAAGTAAGGTCTAAACAATTGTAAAACTATCAACTGCTTGTGGGTAGGTTGAGTTAATATAATAAAAATGACCATTTTATCTAAATTTATTTACTTATTCTCTGTCATACCAAGCTACCAAAAATTATTTTATAGAGCTAGAAAAAATAATTACAAAATTCATCTGGAAAGTAAAAGATCAAGAATATAAAGTGAATTAATGAAAAAAAAAAGCAAAGTAAGGTGGCCTAGCCATACTAGATCTAACACTATATTATAAAGTGTTAATCACCAAAACCATTTGGAACTGGCTATGATATAGGGTGGTGGGTCAGTGCAATAGGTTAGGTACACAAGACATGGTAGTCAATGCCTAAAGTAATCTTCTATTGGAAAAACCTGAAGACTCCAGCCTCTGGGATAAGCACTCACTATTTGACAAAGACTGCTGAAAAAACTGGAAAATAGTATGGTAGAAACTAGGCATAGGCCAACATCTTACATGTATACCAAGGTACAGTTGAAATGGGTACATGATTTAGACATAAAGTAAGATGCCTTTAGCAAACAGGAAATTAGGAGATCAAGGAATAGTTTACCTGTCATATCTATCGAGAAGGAAAGAATTTATAACAAAAGAAGAAATACAGAACATTTTAAATTTCAAAATCGGTAATTTTAATTACATTAAATTTAAAAAGTTTTGCATACACACAAACACACACACACACACACACACACACACACACAACCGAACAATGCAACCAAAGTTAAAAAGAAAGCAGTAAGCTGGGAATCAAATTTTACTGCCTGTGTTTCTGATAAAAACTTCATTTCTCAAACATATGGAGAACTGAGTCAAATTTATAAGAATACATGTCATTTACCAAATGATAAATAGCAAAAAAATATGAGCAAGCAGTTTTCAGATGACAAAATTAAAGGTATATATAGTCATATATAAAACAATGCTCTATATCACTATTGATTTACAGAAATGAAAAATTAAAAAAATCCCAAAAGAGATCATAAAACCTCCCTAATCTCACTTGATATGAGGGATTCCTCCTACGTCTCAACCTCCTCCTGAGATGAGATAACCTCTTCAACCTCTCTCTGTTGCTTCAAATGCAGATCCGTCAGTTCTTCCCTCATCAGCTCCTGGCTATGTTCCTTTGTTTGACATGAAAGTGAAAAAAAACATAACAAAACCCAAACCATTGCCCTAGTTGAGTGGCATCCCTCAGCAAGCTGTTCAAGTCCAAACATAATGTCCATATTGCAGATTTTTGTTTGTCCTGCAAGACAAATTTTGTGAAAAATTTTTCCTTGTCCAACGAAGCATATGTAAACCAGATTACTCCTAAACCAAGGTTCTACTATACAATGATCAGAGACAATTCCAATAGACTCATAATGGATAATGTTCTCGCTATCAAGAGAAAGAGCTACGGAGTCTGAATACAGAGTGAAGCATACTATTTTTACTTTTTTTCTTTCTTATGTTTTTTCCTTTTTGTTCTGATTCTTCTTTTGCAACATTACTAATGTGAAAATATATGTAACATGATTGTACATGTATAATATTAGAATGCTTGCTCTCTTAGAGAAGGGGGAAAGGAGTGGGGAGAGAAAGGTTGAAGAAATAAAAGTTTGAATCTCAAAAAATTATAAGAAATTATTGTTGAAAACTATCTTTATATGAAATTGAAAAAATAAAAGTGGAAAATAAAGAAAGAAGGATAGACTGTTACAAGGGGAAGGGAGAGGAAGAATGGAAAAATTATCTCAAATAAAACAGATGTGAGTGAAACACCTTTTAACATGGTGGGGAAGATAGAGTGGTTGGCAATTCTTGAACTTTACATTTAGCTGACTTAGTTCAGAGGGAATAACACACAGTTTAAAAAAACTAGTTATTCAGTGCCATACTAATTAAATTACATGTATATATGCCTATATATATATATACATATATATAGGTATATATGTGTATATGTGTGTGTGTATATATATATATATATATATATATATATATGAATTAGGAAAAATAAAAACAAAATTCATCTGGAAAAACAAAAGGTCAAGAATATCAAAGGAATTGATGTTGTTTTTGTGTTTCATTCACAAAGGGGGCCTTGACATCAAGGAAATGATGACATGACTTGCAGTTGATTTGGATTTGAGTGAGAGAGGACTGTGCAAGGTCACCGGCCTCACATTTTCCTCCAGAGCCATCTGGGTCCAGTGGCCAGATATTCATCAGGATAATTGGAGATGGCTCAGGATGCATTGGGAGATTTTGCCCTTGTAGGCTCTTTTCAGGTTCTTACTTTAAGTGAGGTAACATCCATTAAGTGAGTAGGCCTCTTTACAATATTAGTCTAGGGCATGGCCCATTTAATTGAAACAAGAAAAAAAAGATCAACCTGGGAGGGGAAGACCCTCAGTCCTCCTGGCCAAAAGAGAAACAGTTATTATTTAGTACTTGTAAAAACCTACATGAAAGAAAGTGGCTTATCAGTACAAGATCTCAAAATGTATTAGAAAGTGGAAATCATAAAAATAGTCTGCTACTGCCTAAAGAATAGAGTCCAGTCGAATAGATTAGATATACAATACACAGTAGTAAGGGGAAACTAGATGCTGCAGGGGAGGAAGCACCTGGCCTGGATTTAGGAAGACTTAAATTCAAATCCAGTCTCAGACACTTACTAGTTTTATAATCCTGAGCAAGTCACTTAACCCTGTTTGCCTCAGTTTCCGCACCTGTCAAATGACCTGGAGAAGGAAATGGCAAACTATCCCTGTATCTTTGCAAAGAAAAACCCCAAAAGGGATCACAAAGAGCAGGACATGACTAAAAAGGAACTAAACTAAATATGGTAGTAAATCACCATAATAACCTGGTGTTTGACAAGCCCAAATATTTAAGTTTTGGACGCAAATACTCACTGTTTGACAAAAATTTCTGTGAACATTTGAAAGCAGTTTGCCAGAAACAAGTTATTAGACCAATATCTCACACCATAAACTGTGACAATGTAAAAATGGATACATATATTAAAAATAAAGGTTGGCATCATTAGCAAATTAAGGGAACATGTAATATATTAACTATCAGATTTATGGGTAAGGGAGGAATTTGTGACTAAGTAAGAGAGAGAATTATGAAATATGAAATGGATAATTTTGATTACATCAAATTTAAAAGTTTTTGCATAAAGAAAATCAGTGTAGCCAATATCACAAGAAAAACAGGAAATTGGGGAGAACCATTTTATAGTGTTTCTTTGATAAATCACTCATTTCTCAAATATATGAAGAAGTAGGTCAAATTTATAACAATGCAAGTCATTCCTTAATTGATAAATGTTCAAAGGATACAAACATACAGTTTAAAACAAAAGAAACAAAACTATGAATAGTCATCTATGAAAAAATGCTCTAAATTGCTGTTAATTGAAGAAATGCAAATTAAAACAATTCTGATGTACCACAACACACCTTTTGGTTTACCCAATATCACATAAAATTGAGATTAAAAAATGTTGCAATTGATGTGGAAAAATTGGGAAAATCAAGCATTGTTGGTGAAGTAGTGAATGGCTTCCAACCATTCTGGAGAAAAATTTGGAACTATTCTCAAAGAGCTATTAAACTGTGCATACCTTTTGATCCATAAATACCACTTCTAGGTTTGTACCCCAAAGAAATTTTAAAAAGGGAAAAGGACCTATATGTACAACAACATTTATAAGAACTCTTTTAATGTTAGCAAAAAATTGGAAATTGACATGTTTACTATCAATTGGAGGATGACTAAACAAGTTGTGTTTTTTTTTCTTTTTTATTGTGATGGGAGACTATTGTGCTATAAGAAGTGGTGAGCAGGCTGGTTTCTGAAAAACCTGGAAACATTGTGGAATGAGGAGAATATGTACACAGCAACAGCAATATTTTATGATGATCAACTCTGAAGGACTTAGCCATTCTAAATAATATAATACTCCAAGACAATTCTGATGGGCTTTCAATGTTACACCTCCAGGGAAAGAAGTAATGGGGGCAGATAGGTAGTGCATTGAATAGAACACTGGCCCTGGAGTCAGAAGGACCTGATTTAAAATCTGACCTCAGACACTTGATCCCTTAATATTTATCAGCTGTGTGATCCTGGCAATTCACTTAACCCCAATTGCCTCAAGAAAAACAAAAAGGGATGGAGTCGGAATGTAGATTTAAGCACTTTTTAAAAATTTATTAATTTTTTGGTCTTTATTTTCTTTTGCAACATGGCTAATATGGAAATGTTCTGCATGACAGAATATACATATGCATATGTATATTCTGTGTCAAATTGCTTGTCTTCTCAAGTGTGGAGGGCAGGAGGTGAAGGAGGGAGAAGGAGAATTTGGAACCAACTTTTTAAAAAATGAATGTTAAATTTTTTTTTAATTTAATTGAGAAAAATAAAATATTAAATATATTCAGTGTAAAAAATGGGCTTTACATGCAATTTAACATGGTAATGATTCTAAATCCTAATTACTTGCAAGTAGTTTCTTATTTTTGATTTCTAATTTTTTAAATTATATGACAAATTTAAATGTGAAACAGATAGTATAGTTGCACATTTTCTACTGTATAATGTTCTTCTTATAAGATCCTACTGACCCAGCTAAGTGGCACAGTGAATAGAATGCCAGACCTGAAGTCAGAAAGGCTCACTTTCCTGAGTTCACATCTGACCTCAGACATTTACTACTAGCTGTGTGACCTTAGGTAAGTTACTTAACCATATTTACCACAGTTTCCTCAACTATAAAATGAGCTGGAGAAGGAAATAGGAAGCCACTCTTGTATCTTTGCCAATAGAACACCATATTGGGGTCACAAAGACTTGAACACAACTGAAACAACTGAACAACGAATGAAAAACTAACCTAGAATAACAGTGAATAGAAATTTGGCCACAGAACTAGGAAGATCGAGATTCAGGGCATTTCTGGTTAGGAGAGGGCAGGCTTCAGAACTCAGACTTTAAGGCAGCATAACTGAGGGCTCTTTCTCTTGATCCTATATCAAGAATTCTATCATATCTGAAAGATCTTAGCAGTTCTCTATTCACAGATTTTGGCTGAGCCAGAATTTACAGGGAGCAGATATGCTCCCAGATACAGGGAGCAGACTATGAAAAGAATAACATATTCTGAATAGAACAGACCCAGCAAGTCCAACAGAACACACCCAGTGAAAATATCTTGACTAGCTGAGAAGTGCCATGAGTGTTTTACAAGAGGACATGAGGGCATAAGTAACACTCCAGTAATACATAATGCTTAACTCTACATTTTTTATAAATGTGTACCTCTCTACTTTTAAATTTCATCTTTGTTGATTTTATGCATAGATGCTGAATATGTTGGGGAGAGATTGTATGCCCTATGTTTATGGAAGAGATGTTATGTTTCATATACTGTCATTTTAGAAAATAACTTTACTGTGACTTAATTGCATCCTCTGATTATTGAAAGATAAATACATTGATGGGGGCTTTATAGTTTTAGGAGTGAAAATCTGTGGCCTATCTTGAAACTGGGTAAAATCTTAGTATTTATGAGTCTAAATTGGTGAGGTAGAGGTAGACTAAAGTAAGATTTGAAAGATAATACCAAAAAGTCAAATATTTCAAATGTTTTATTTAAGCCAAAGATACTATTTGTTTTATATTCTTAAAAAAATTCCAGGGAAACGACATGTTTATTTGTTTAGGTAATCTAAGTGTTGCTTGATATCTCTCATATTCAGTGATCTTTTTTTTTAATTGATCTCCATAAAATTTAGCTTTTTTATTTGCTAAAATAACTCAGATTAGTAGCCTAGTCTTCTACTCTACATATTTTTTTTTAATTTGCATTCAGCTCAAAGAGGCATTAACAAGTGTATCAGCATATGGAATTTTTCTTCTCAGATAAAACTCTAAATATCTTTTTAATGAACTACCTAGTTAGCATTACCACTTCTATGTTGCTCTAAACTTTTGCAAAATTAGAGACATTTGAGAATGTGATGATGATAATGATGATGTTCCTGAATTAAGCAAATCATTATAACATGTAGGTTTAGTTTACATTAAAAAAAAAATCATTCCTAGCAGTGCTGCTCATTTCTTTTTCATCGCTTATTACCTCACTGTGAAGGTCCAACCTGCTTCTTAAGAATTATTTTATAGAATTGTGTTTATAATGTAAAAATTTCATGGTAAAAGTTGTTTAGTGTTGTAGTAATATCTTGCATTTAAATATATGTGTTTTACACACACACACACACACACACACACACACACACACACACACAAGTGTATGTTGTCTCCTCCACAGAATATCAGGTCCTTAATGTCAAGGATAATTTCTTTCCCACTTTTTTCCCTTTCTTCCTTTCACTTCCCCCTTCCCCCCAGTGACTGGAACAGTGCATTTGAAAGCCAGTTGATTTATTAATGTTTAAGTAAACATTTATGGAGGGAAAAACAGACATAGAAAACAACAGGTGTAGGAAATTTCTATAAAAAGATGTCCAAGAAATCACAAATACACCCACATCCCATTTTAGGCTTAGTAGAAGAGGTTGAATGTCACAAGTCTTGAGCAAACTCTATGGAATATAATGGGAAACAAGAAAATAGAGACTTTGGGAATATGTCAAAAGAGTAATCACTGGTAGGACAAACTAGGCTGATTGATGTTAATTTGATTTTTGCCTTCAAGAGCCTTGCTTTGTTGGATTGACAGCCACAAGAAATTAAGTGCATTTTTCTATCCCTCAGAGAATCTGTATGCCATATTTTAATTAATCAACAAGTATATGTATATGTGTGTATCTGTATCTAGACAGAGAGAGAGAGAGAGAGAGAGAGCACCTACTATCTACTATTTGCTGTGCACTATTCTAGGGGCTGGATTTACAAAGGGAAAGATGAAATCATCCCTTCCCTCAAGAAGTTTATATTTTATTGTGGGAGATGACATGTGTGTGTGTATATGTAGCAAGAAATTAACGTTATGCTACATGCTAAAAGCAGGTCTGTAAATATAATGTCCTATGAACCATGACCCAAGTTTTCCTGGCTATTTCTTGGAAAATGTGTTCCCTTCTCTAAATCTTTGGAAAGAAGCAGCAAACTCTTTCTAATCCCAGTTTTTTCCACTGTATGAAGGCTCAAATTGGAGGGAGATTGCATCAAAGTTGTATCCTATAAGATTGGACAACATACCGAGAATAGTAACCCACTCAGTCAACCTAAAAAAAAGGAGCATGACTCTGCCTACTGCTTCTTTCTCCATTTCCTTCCCTCATCTGGCAAATAATTCTCCATAACTAGACTTTACATGTAGGGATTAGAAGGGACAGTACCCATTCCAGTATCATTATTTCTACAATCAAATGATAAGTAAAATAAAGACTTAACTAGAAAACAAAAATAAGTCTTTGCCTAAGCGATCCTGACTGGTTTTTGTGCTTTGTGTTTCCACCCCTGAACATAAGATATTGAAGAGCAGTTCTGAGATGTGAGTGTCTTAAACATAATCTTGTGAGTTAAAGAGGTCTGGGTCTCTCATTCATAATTGAATGGCAACAGTAATTTCTGAATTAAACTGGATTACCATAAAACAACAATAAGAGCCTATGCCCTAGCCTGGCTTACCAGAATGCTTGCATTTGAAGGGAATTATTTGAATAATCCAAACCAGTTAACAAACTTCACTGGGTCCCTGTGATTTCGGGGATCAAATTAAAATTCTACAGATCATATTCAAATACCTTATTAATCTGGGCCCCTAACTTTTACAGTCTTTTTTACCTTATACCCCACCCATAGGTACTTTGTGATTCAGTAACATTAGCCATCTTGCTAATCCTTAAGTAAGTCACTCCATGTAAGTGAAATTTTTTTAATAGAAAGACTATTAATTCCCTCAATGACAACTTTTCAATTTTGTTGTCAGAATATCATTGAAGTCTAATAATTGTTCTCTTTATTTTACACAGAGTGATTGGTTTGGGTGTAGACTTCAATAATTATCAAGTTTTAATAAGTTAAACATTTAATACCCAAGTATAGTTTGAATACCATTATGTGAAACAGTCATCTCATTTGGCAACCACATTCTGTATTTCCAATCCAAACTATTAATATCTCTACTATTTGAGTGTTAATTCAATAGGTAGGAGTAATCTTGTTTGATTTATTTTTTTCAGTTTTGTTCCAGGAAACAGTCAGACAATGAATGGAGCATTGGACCTGAAGTCTAGAACACATGAGTTCAAATCCAGCTTACTGGTCATGTGGAATAGTCTTTATTTGTCTGTTTCCTCAAAGATAAAGTAAGGATAACAATAGTACCTACGTTGAAGGATTTTTTGTGAGTATCAAATGAGATATTTTTTAAAGTGATTAGCCCAATGCCTGGCACATAGTAGGAACTATATAAATATTTGTTCTATTCCCTTATTATGTTGATCTTTCTACCTGTATTTATGATAGAGTTGAAGTTTTTCTCATTCATGACATTTTTACTTAGCTTCCTAATTATGTTCAAGATATTCTCAAGATGCTTGGTCATAAGCTTCTAAGTAGCTAATATTTATGTATTTGTTTGGTAGAAACAATTAAAAGACAACAAGGATTATATGATTATAGTCCTTTAAATATATGTTGATTATATGGAATGGGGTATACTTCAATATTTGCCTTTGTGGTTACTATATCCACTGATAAATCAGTACCAATCAATTAATCATGCATTTATTAAATGCTCACTATGTGCCAGGCACCACACTAAATGCTAGAGATGTGAAGGCAGGCAAAGGTTGTATCTGCTTTCAGGGAGCTTATATTCCAATGTTAGATATAATCAGTAAATAAATAAGTGCATAAAACCTATATATGATAAAATGGAAGCTAACATTTAGAGGTTCAGGCTTTAATAGTTTAGGGTACCAAAAAAGACCTCTGGTAGAATTTGCAAATGGATGTGTGTTCTGGTGGAAGCCTAGGATTCTAAAAGGTGGAGGTGAGGAGGGAGAAAATTCCAAACATGTGAGACAGTCAGTTCAAAGGCATGAAGATGTTAGATGAGGTATCATATATGAGGAAAAGTAAATAGCTTGATTATAGAGAGCATGGCAGTGAGTAAAGAGTAAGAAAACTAAGTTGAAATGGTAGAGGCTTCTACTATCCTTTGTAAGAGGTTCATGGTCTATGCACATTGTTGTAGGTGAAAAACGCATCACCAGTGGTTAACTGAATAACAGACCTCTCCAAATTCAGTTGTTATCCCTCAACAGAAAGAGAGTCCATCATTGGTCATACGCTTTAAATCATTCAATATTGACCAGATCTCCAGGGACTGGTATTCTTGAGGCATCACCTTCAAGAACACAGTAAAATGTGAGAATTCAGGGACTTAAATGTGATCAAATGAAGATAATAACAAAAGGCATTGTCATCTCCGTAGAAGTAAAGAAAATCACTGTGTTTCATCATCCAAACTAGTAGGATTTTCAAATTCCCGGTATCGTAGAAAAGTAGATCATATAAGTTATTTGCCAAGGGGAAAATATGACCCTGTGAAAATGTTCAAATGTCCATAAAATGTTCACTGCTTTCATTTCTTTCTCTCTGATTACCCCTCTTCAATTTACCTTTTCATTTGGCTCACAGGCCTGAATATCTTTGAAACTTTATTTTAAAAGGTAATAGAAAAAAAGAGGAATATATTACATTTCTGTTAACTCCACCACTTGGATTCCTGGATTCCCTAGTTGCAAAGTTATTTGCATGGTCATGAGAGACTATGACTTTTCCTGATACTCCTAAGATAAAAAGAAAAGATTCATCACAGAAAATAGAAGTGTGCCATCCTCTTAGGACCTATTGAATTTCTCAGTTCTATTCCTCTTCCAAGTTAATATCAAATCACAAATTCCCGAGTGATTAATATTGCATTATAGTACAAACAGGGCTAATGTGCTCTCATGCAGACAATCTGAGGAATATTCTTCAAGGAGTTCATTATAAAAATAGAAACAGATCACCTGCAAGGCAACTGAATAATTTCCCCCTACCTTGCTATTTGAACTTTAAAAAAAAAAAAACTGATTCAAGAATCTAAATCTCTTTTTTTATAGATTATTTCTATCTAAATCATTCTAAAATAATGACCAACAATAGTGTTATTAACCAGGTGTTTGTTTTTAATGATAAAAGTGATTTGGAAATAGGGTTAAGGTAGAACATAGAGCTTTTGAAAAAAATCTAAGAAGACAGTACTTTCAAAAGACTCCATTCTTTTGAGACTTATGTAGAGGTTAAGGGACTCAGCATAAATTAAATACATGAAAACATATTACTGATAAAAAGTAATATATTAATAATCCTTTTAATGGGTCAGAAATCTGACTTTAAAGCAATAATTAAGAATTAGAAAACCCTTCCAAACTTTAATCTTAAATATAAAACACATAATTATATTATGAAGGTGCTCTAGGATTGTATTATTTAATTGGTGTGAGCAGCTCCATAACAGCTATTATTGAGACCCAAAATGTCAGCAGTTGGAAGCCAATCCCCTGGTGATAAGCCTCTATAAATTTAGTTAAACTGGACATCAGCCAACAGGTATGTAGCCTGTCACCACGCCCATACTCAAAAAATTCTTAGCTTTGTGAGTAGGAGTTGAAAAAAAAAAACCAAAAAGCCTTGAGTTCCACCAGCAAAGTTCAAGAACCTAGGGTTATGAGACATCAGGGTAGGACTTTATTGGAGTATTAGGAAAGGTTTAATCTTACAATAAAATTTTTTATTGTAAATCCTGTATTCTCTCTGTTAGAATAGTGTTTCCTTTTTTAATATATTACAGTGATGTTTTCCCACATATCATGCTTGTTTTAGAAACCTATTCACTGAGAGAATTTGGGTCCCTCTCTCTGTCTCTCTATCTCTGTCTCTGTCTCTGTCTCTCTCTCTGTCTCTTTCTCTGTCTCTCTCTCTCCTCTCACTCTCTTTCCACACAGATATCTGAAGTTTGGAGGGGGAGAGGGGGGAGAAGAAGGCTCTTTCAACAGTACAATTTTGAAATATTCAATCATTTTATTTGAATAAGAATGTTAACCTTCTTCATCTAGAACCACCATTGGATCACCTGCAGCTTAAAAAGCTTATCTGGCAAATTTAACCCCCTTCAAGGCAAGTGTTTCAGTAATATTCCTTTTCCTTATCAGGTTAGCATTCTTTTTTTTTTCATGGTTTGTATTTTACCATTTAAAAAATTTGTTAATTGCCTACTTTTCTTTGTTTCTCTAGCTTCCCTTCATCTTCCTGCCACCCTGAAAACCTCCCAAAACAAAATTAATTGTATTATAATTATAGCTTTTAAATCTTTATGTTCATTTTTATGTAGATAATATGCTGCTTGTGGTTTAAGTGTGTTAATCAATCAGACTTTGGTAGTGGTGGTAGTGGTGGTAGTGGTGCTTTGAATATTTACCGTAAACTTTAGAACTTAAGAGATGTTGTCTACAAATGAATTTATGTAATTGCCACCATCACACATTTTTATTGGCATACTTCATTTAGAAATACAAATTGTATTTCACTACAAGCATAAGTACAATTTTAGTTCAACTTTCATACAGTTATTACTCCTGCTTCCAGGAAAGTTGGCAAAAAAAAAAATCATAAATGTTATCTGCTCTACTACCTTGAACCCATAGTTCACGAAAATGAGTCTTTTGAAGTTTTCTTAAAGAGATTATTTTTAAACACTGTAAAGAAAGCTTAACCTCTTCCTAGTTCTGCCAAGATTGACCAAGGACATATATGTAACACAGAACAAATTGCTTTAAAAGAACAGATTTAAGTACAATAAGATTCTAGAGAAAAGTATTGCTATGGCAGTTATTTAAGGACAGTGAAGCAAAATGAAATAGTAAGAATTTATGGTTTTCTGTGGAGGTGCTTTGCTCAAATCCTCTCAGTCCTGTAGAAGCAAGATTGAGTCACTGCTTTTGCTGTTTTATGTGTCAGGTAAAACATAGCAGGGGGTGAAATGAATTCATCTTTCTGTCTTCAAGTAAACTGAAAGCAATTTCCGTCTTCCCATGTGGTCACTTGAGGTGCTTGTCATGTTCAAGCTAATGATATCAGGCACCCTCAGGTTGTTTAAGTATTCATGAAGTAATTAAATTCTCATTAACATATAAATAAAAGAAAACTGAAAACAAGTTTAGCAGGCACCTAACATCTGTTCTAATGCTTTTAAGTATTAAAATGTGCCACACACAGAAGGAAAAGTGCATTCTGTTCAGGCAAGTATTTTGCATAGATTATTTATAGAAAGTGTAATTAAACTGATTTGGCATATTAAAGAAAGTTAAAGGCAGAACGTTATTTAGGTAGTTTGTTGGTCTCTGTCACCTAAATAAGGAATTAAACATAGGAATGGGAGAAGTAAAATTAGTTTGTGTTGGTTTTGTGATTCAGAAAAAAATTACAAGAATAATTGAAAATCCATTCTTTCCAGAAGTAGGCAGGTTAAAAGTCTATTTCTATAGGCAAACTTCCAGTTTTGCAGCTGTAACCCACAGGCCCTTCTATTTTGAGTCATAAAATGATTTGAATGCTTTGGCCAATCAATTCTGCTCACTCATGATCTATTCACATGAATAGATGTGAATTCACATGAATCCAGTAATTATTTTCTCTGGTATCTGGTGTATTGTTTAATATACAGTTTAACTAGCTGGGAAACCCTATATACAGAAAAAACACCTGGCCTTTCTCAATTAATCTGTCCAATGTAGGAAATGCAAGAAAATATTGCATTTGTTCCTGCCATACTATGCATATATTGTGACTATCTGTTGTTAACAAAACTAGGAAACCTCTTCATATAGTGTTTTTTCACTTTCATTCTTGTTATGCCAAGAAAAATCAAATCTTCACGAATCATTTAGTTAAAAGTCTGAAAATGAAACCAAAGAAAAACTTCCAAATACATTGCAATACTTTGCCCTCTCAGAAATGAGGTAATAAAAATAAATTTCCTTTCAATGTTTCTGAAAAAATTCCATCAAATTCCTTTAAAAGCTGTACTCTCTATGTATTCATTAATTCCTTTTTTCTTTCTATTACTTACAATCTCATTATTGTTTCTGAATTTATAAAAGTTTACATTATTAGGAAAACTGTCCCATTTATGTCATAAGTGACATATTCACTTACATGATTTATGACTCTTCATGTGGGTCTTGGCTCTCCCATTAATATTAATATGTACGTCATTGAAAATGTTACTGGAGCACACATTAAGATAAATTTTAATCTTGTTTGTATGAAAAACCCTAACTACATTTTTTCATCAAAATTATGAATTAAGGTGCTTATTCTTCTAAAAGGCCATCTAAGGGAGTAAGTGCAATGTATGAGACATGCTCAGATAGGGTTTTGGAAAGCAGATGATAGAAAAAAAGAAAGCACTAAAAAGCCAAAGTCCTAACTTTCTTTTATCACCTTCGAAGAAAAAGAAGTTGGCTAAATGTGACTGAAGTCAGCTACATACAACATAGTCTCATATTTTAAGCACATTTATGCTTATTAAAGTTTATGAGTACATAACTTTCATTGATCTTACTGTGACTGAATTCTATGTGGAATTATATAAAACCCAGTTATAAATACCTTGCTAAAGTTAATACATTCCAAACACAGGTTATAATCATTATTTTTTAAAAATGTTTCTTCCCTTTCCCTGAACCCATGAATTTTATATTAATCACAACTATGTAGAGTGGAGCACCAAGGAAGCAAAGAATTGGATGTACCACAAAATAAAACTAATAATATTGTTGATTTAGATATTGCTGAAAGGTACCTGCCAGTTTAGATATACTTAGGTGGTAGTCATGTGACATCAAAATAGTGGATGAAAAATACAGAACTCAATCAATCTTCCAAGGTCATAGGATTATAGGATCATAGGATTAGAGATGACCCAATATGGTTTAGCTGGAAGGGAAATAGATGAGACTGACTTCCAGGTTTATTCTAACATGATGATTTTATCATATCAAGAAATGTTTTAGAATAATTTTCTAGGATACCAACAAAATCTGAGAGATGATTAATTACAGAAAAAAATGATATTGTTTCTTAAACAAGAAATCCTGGGCTTTTTTTTTTTTTTTGCTATCTTTGGGTATTGAGAAATGCCACATGTTGCTTTGTATACAACTCAATGAGTAATATTGTTGTTAAAGTCAAAAGGACATTGCCCTCTAGAGTTTAACAATCTGGTAGATCTGTCACTCTTATTTTAAAGTAGCTGCTGGATTCAGAATTTTCAAACCAGTATCAATTTCTAAATGGTAAGAGCAGGTAAGGAGAATGTGTGTGTGTGTATGTGTTTGTGTGTGTGTGTGTCTGTGTATGTGTGTCTCCATGTTGTTTTTATAGGGGACATTGTTTGCTTACTTCCTATTATTTGGGGCCAGGAACAGAAAAGGGTAGATAACATCAAGGATGTCCAATTACTTGGAGACTGAATAAAATAGGGCATTCCAAATGTATAGCACAGCTACCAAATTGAAAAATAGAATATTAGGATGTCAGAGGGTTTTTGATCTAATCTGTCATTGGAGAGGAAAAATCTGTTAGCATTTCTGATTAATGACCATGCATTCTGCACTGGAGGAACACCTGTAATGTGTTACTTCTCAAAGCAATTCATTCTACTTTTTTTTTTTTCAGCTCTAACTTTTAGGAAGTTTTTTTTTTTTTTTAAATCTTTGAATCCAGCATAATTCTGACTCTCTGCAACTTCCATATGTTATTGCTGGTTTTGCCTTATGGAGGCAAGCTAAAATAAGGGAAGCTTTTGGGGTTGCCTTATTATGCTGTTCGCTCATATTGAGCTATCAAACCACTAAGAGTCTCAGGTCTTTTTAGATGAATGGTTAATCAATGTTTACTCAATTCCATAATTGTCCATTTGTTTCTTTTGTTGCTTTTGACTCGTGTGTAGGATGTTATTCCACTGTATTCAGTATTTAATGGAATAAAAAAAGGATTAAGAGTTGGGAGGACTGGACTAGATTTAGTGCTTTGCTACTTATTTGCTCTGTGATTATGGGAAGGTCAAGATTTTTTGTTCTCTTAATCTAAACCGGCAAAATAAGAGAGCTTTCTATACCATGCTATCTTTATAGTGTGTGATTGTAATCTAATTTCTTCTTGTAGGAAACTTCAATGGTAACTACAAGTACTCTTGGTTCTGATGGGGTCATGTTTGTCTTCTCTAGTTTGGATCAAGGCATCCATTATACTTTATGGACATCTCCATACAATGTCATTGTGTAATGGTTTGTAATCTTCTTTTTATGTTGTCTTCCCCCATTATAATGTAAATTCCCTGAGGTCAGGAACTGTCTATCTTTTATTTATATCTCCAACATTTGGAATAGTTGCTGTCATTTAGGGAACACTTACTAAATTCTCTCTAATCACTTTATCTATCCTCTATCAATTTTTAGCATTAAAATTTTATGACATTCCAAGTTATAATTATGTTTCCTACTTCTGATTTTTATGGCAACTATATTTTGTACCATATGATATAAATTATACTCTTCTATCTATAATTATCTGATTATTATATTCAGCTTACAACTGAATTGTAAGGTCTTCAAAGGCAGAATTGAGTCTTTTACTTTTTTTTTTATGAATCTCCCTTATCATCAACCGTGGTTCTGACAAGTGGCAGGTGCTTTTTACATGCTTCCTGATGATAACTGTGGCAGTGGTAGTGATGATAATGATAAAGATAATCAATTTGTTATTGATACATATGTTAAATGTTAATGCCAATGAGGTTTATCTATAGATATCTAAATATATAGTGAATTTAATGACTAAAACAGTCATTCTAAATTCTTTGCTAAGACAAAAATGGATTCTTTTTTAAAGTAATATTTTATTTTTTTCCAATTACATGTAAAAAGAATTTTTAACATTCATTTAAAAAAATGAGTTCCAAATTTTCTCCCTCCTTTATTCCTCCCTTCTCTCCCTAAAAAGGTAAGAATTTTAAATAGATTATATACGTACAATTATGTAAAACATTTCCATATTAGTCATGTTGTAAAAAAAAGACACAAACCAAAAGGGAAAAAAAAAAAAAAAGAAAAGCATAAAGGAAGTAAAAATAGTATGATCTGATCTACATTCAGACTCCATCAGTACTTTTTCTGGAAATGAATAGCTTTTTCTATCATTAATCCTTTGGAATTCTCCTGGATCGTTATATTGCCAAGAATAGCTAGGTTATTGAAAGATCATCATACAATATTTCTCTTACTTATGCAATCTTCTCTTGGTTCTTCTCACTTTGCATCAGTTCATGTAAGTCTTTCCAGGTTTTTTTTGAAATAAAAAAGATTATTAAAGAGTTAGGCAAAAAAGGGTGATCAAAACAGCTATTTATTGTGCAGAAAGAAAAATTTCACTTGAGTATAAATGTTATATGTTATAGGGGCCACCCTAGAAATGGTTGTTGATGTAAATGATCCACAGATTTCTAGTACAAAGACAACCAAAGATCAGGAAGTCTATTTCTTCTCAGGGGAATTTTTCTATTCTCTTATGATCATTATTTGATTTTCTTTGAAAAAAAAAACCCAATAATCATCTACCTTCTGCATGTAATTTGTAAATTCAATGCAATATGTACATATAAGCCATGTGATAGGACAATGTTAAAATAATTCACCAGTCAAAAATGCAAGATAATACTGAGTTAATTCTAATTAACTTTATTCACTTGTCATATTTTACTTGATAAATTAGGATTAAGAAAAATATTCATAGAATTTGTGGAAAAGATTATTTTCTTTATGACCACTAAAAAAAAATCTGACTCATCTAAGAAGAATGCATGGAGACCAGTACACCAATGGGGAAAATGTGAATTTCCTATGAAGCACTCTTCAAATTTGGCAGAAATAAATAATTTCATAGTTTTGTCTTAAAAATTCAAAATAGTGGAGTCTTAGTGTGTGCCTCCTCCAAATTCTCTGAGTAAATCTGCATAGGAACATAAACTGTAGCCCATGCATGAGCTGAATTCAATCAGCGAATAATGTAAGGGTTTCATTGTATTATCCTTACTTAATAGTGATTTTTATACTGATTTTGATTACAGGGCAAGATCTAGTTTTTATCTTACATGCTAAGGGTGCAAAGGTTAAGTATCTGAATTTAATATAAAGCAGATTCCCTTTTCCATGCTGTAAATTTAAAATGGATGCAGAATAAAACAAAAATATTCCTTTTAGGTACCATTAAAGGCAAGTAGAATCTCATCAGAGACCTCATCAAAAGGTCAAATGCTTGTGTCTATAAAAGCAAATTTCAATTATCTTGGACATACTCACAGCAATTGCTGCCACTTTATATATGACCCTTGACTATTCGGGCTAAGGAGGAAAAAAAAATCACAACTGTTTTTGTGTGCTTCATTAGACTGCTCTCAAATTTGAGAACATTTGAATGAGAGAGGGAGAGAGAGAGAGAGAGAGAGAGAGAGAGAGAGAGAGAGAGAGAGAAATGCTAAATTCATTAACATTTTAAAATGTATAGTTATGCTCTCCAAGGCTGTCTAAGCTGAAAAACTTGTGTAAGCACAAATATGGCTATGTATATATGTATACATAGTACACACACATACACACAAACACACACACACACACAGAAAGTGAAAAAATGAGATGGTGAGCAATTTCATTTTAGCTGTATAAAGTAATAGTTTATTGAAAGTATTTTTAAGTAGCTAAATTTCATCAAAAGACAGTATAATATGGTAGATAGAATTCTGGCTTTATAGCATAGAAGACCTAGTTTCATGTCTTTCTTCTAACACCATTTCATTACCAACTGTATGCCACTTAACAACACTATTCTTTAAATACCTCCACGTGACACAAAAGTGCAGAAAATTTACTGACCTACAACTTTATAAAATGTTTCCACTCTAGGATTTCCCTATGCCAATGAAATTATGGTTTTAAGCTTACCCAATAACATATTATATGACTTGTTTTGTTACTATTAGTTTCATGTTTAATTTTAATATTGAAAAATTATTGGTTTTTATAAAAATGAATTAAATAATCTATGATAACTGAACTATTTTAGGAGAGTTTCATGATTTTACAACATAGTAATTCATAAATAAAAATTCTATCTCTTCCTCATTATTATGCAATTTAATTAAATAAATTATCTTACCCTAACAATGAAACAAACAAATTCTTTTTATATTTAAATAACTGAATTGTAGAGTTAGATTATGCTAGCTTTGAATCCTTAGCACTGTTGCAAGTTACAAACTTTGGAAAATGGAAAAAGATCCTTTATTCACGGCAGAATGTTATTTGGTGCACTGAAACATGAAAGGCTGGACCAAAATTTCTCCGAGCTTATATGGCAGTCTACTCTTTATCTATCTATCTATCTATCTATCTATCTATCTATCTATCTATCTATCTCTATAGACATAGATCAATAAGAGTAGACTGCCATATAAGCTATTTTTTTTGATGATCATCACAATGAATACTGAACACTTTTATTGAATCAATCATCTGAAAATTAGACTGGTTCATGACTGAAATGAACAGATGGGACCAGGACATGGTCCACTCATTCTGTGCATATAGATGCAGCCTACAGCAGCCAGTCGTAGAAGCACACTGACTTTTCAGACCACTAGGGGACAATTTAGTGCTTATAAAAATATATTGATATTCAGTCATATTTTCCCACTGGCTAATTATTCAGTGGCTGAAGGTCAGATTCTCTTCCATTTAACTCTTCCATTCTCAGACACAATTGTAATTTTGCTTTTGTAAAAACAAACAAACAAAACTAAGTGAGAAAAGTGCAATGCACAAACCCCAGTGGTCTAAATGTTTAAATAAATTTGGGTTGGTAACTTAAACACTGAGACCATGTGGTTCACTTTGCAATCATATCACTGATATGCCATTTTCAATAGATAACAATCCAGTTATAGGTTTTTAAGTGACTTCATTTACACAGCAGATTAATGGTGCCACTGAGCACTTAGGATCTTTTGTTATTGTTTTAATTTTTATGGTATGGAAAGATAGCTTTTTTAAACTGTGAAAAATTTTAGAGAAGTCAACTTTTTCCCTTCTTTTTATTCTTGTATGAAAACTCTATTTATTCAGTATTTCTATCTTTTTATTTTCCAGCTATGGCTAATGGATTAATAAATACTAGATAGAAAAACTTAGAGATAACTAATACCAGTTTAATGGCTGACTAGGCCACTTAATTACTTTTCATTCAGTCACTCATTCAAAAATGTTAGTAGAGCTGCTAAAGGATGTAAAACACTGAAATGGAAACAGTAATACTAGCTGCTTCCTGAAGTACATGGATTGTAAAGAAAATGAAATAATTTAGACCTCTTTGCCTCTTTAAGTGCAAAAAATTTATATGCAAAATACTGATAGTAATTATATACATGTTGCATTTGTCTGGATTCTAGAGTTTACTTTAATAATTGACATCCTTTATTTACAAAATTTTTTTTTCCTTTTCTTTTTGAGGCTTGCTTGATTTTGGCCTGGCATGAATGCATTTGTTTAATTGATTCTTTAAATGTTGACATGTGATAAATGAGACACTGCACATTGCCTAGGGTAGCTAGGTGGCTCAGTGAATAGAACGTCAGGCCTTTACTGAGGAAGATATGAGTTCCAACCTAACTTCAGATATGTACTAGCTTTGTGACCTTGGGCAAGTCACTTAACCCTGTTTGCTTCAGTTCCCTCATTGGTTAAATGAATTGGGGAAGGAAATGGCAAGATAACACTCTTGGTACTAAGGGGATGCCCATCAATTAAAGAATGACTGAATAAGTTGTGATATATGAATATGATGGATAATTTCTGTGCTTATACAGTGAGGAAATAGACAATTTAAAAGAAGACATATTAGGTATTGAAGTGAGCAAAACCAGAAGAAAATTTTATAATAAAGCATCATATTATATAAAATGAATTTTGAAGACTTTTATAAACTGATAAAGAATGAAATAAGCAAGACTAGAAGGTCCATTTATACAATTAAAAAAACTCTAAAAACAGCTAAGTTTGAAAGCTATGGGAACTCTGATCAATCACTGACCATTCATAATTACAGAGGATTAATAATGAAACATACTAACAGAGAAGTTATGGATGACATGACAAATGCCAAATTAGAATCTTATTTATCCTAAACTGCTGCAGAATCCTAAGGATTAACTATGTACTCTTCATGGGTCTGAAAAATTATAAAAACTACAACTGATGTTTAAGGTCCTGAAGGTATTATCTGTGAGTAGTCTTCCTGAGAGTGCTAATAAATCTTTTTTGGTGTGGCTAGTCATGTCATTCGAACCCGAGTTGGCAGATCCCAGTGATGGGTGAGATTCTTACTGAGCTCTCTAGAAACCTAGGGTGAAAAATTCCCTCGAAAGATCTGGGCATGTATTATATCTACTGTCACATCCATAGTGTACACATCTGGGCCTTGAAACCTCCAGTGGTTTAAGCGATTGCTGAATTGCTTTGAATGTGAATAAACATTTAAACATTTATACAAGATGTCAAATTGTCTTAGTGAAGTAAAAATCTTTAATAAATTGGTCATTCGTGCTTAATGTATGGCTTATAATTCTTACAGCTCTCAAAGTTATTTGTTTTTATAATATTGTTATTGTAGATCAGTACTGTAAAACTATTTTGGCACACTTTGGATTTATTAAAGAGGCATTAAAGACTTGCTTTCTGTCATAGAAAAATAAAAAAATAATATTTTGATTTTATTTTTTTCTATAATGCTCTAAAACATAAAGATAAATAGTGTATTTTGCCATGGTTATACTAATTCTTAATTTTATTGTATAATGATAGGGAAATTAATCGATAAAATAGGATTTTGACATATGTGGCTAAGTTTAATTAATCTGTAATTAGATTATGAATGTGAAATTTCTTCCATAATAATTACTGATTTTTACAAAAGATGAAAACTCATGCATTTCCCAAGTTATTGAAATATCCTATATATTCTAAAATGTTCACAGCAATACTTTTTTTCTTGAAAGCATAATTCTGTAAGTAGTTTTGGGGCAGTTGTCCATTGATGGGTGGATAGCTTTAAAAAATTGTGGTACATAAATGTAATGGAATGTTGCTGTTTCTTAAGAAATTAGGAATATGAAGAATTCAGATCATCCTGAGAAGACTGATATGAACTAATGCAAAATAAATAGAACAATGAGAACAATAAAGTGAAATTGAAAGATGAATAAATATAACAACCAAGCTTGATCCTACAAAAGAATTGAAAAAATTGACTTCTTTCTGCTTTCATTATAGAAGTGGGGCACTATGGAGGTGGAATTTTTTTACATTGTTGGGCATGTCATAAGTGGAATATGTGTAAGTATTTTTTTCCTTTTTTTAATATTTGTTATGAGCAAAGGGAAGGGAAGGGGGCTGTATTCATAAATGAATGTGACAAGAAAAAAAGGCCTAAATATATGTGCTCATGCATATAGAAATATATACAACATATACATATGCATGTATAGAAATATACATTTGCATATAGAAGTAGATACCTAAGTATATATACATATATATGCTGTGCTTGATTACATACATTTTAAAGATGTCAACTGTCTTTACATATTTTACAAGTAAGGCAAGTAATATAAGATGATCCTTTAAAATTTAGCCAGATCTGTTGATGCTGCATAATGTGATACCACCTGACATTATACACATGGCCACATTTTGGTGGCTGCTTTTTTTAGGTGTTTTGTAGCACGTGATTATTCAACATGTGCATTTGTCTTCATATTACAAAGATAATTTATTTGTAAATCACTGAACACGAAATCTCATTTGCATCTTTTGGTAAAACAATAGTTATGTTTTCTTCTTATAAATTATACATTCTTATGCATATATAAATTTTCAAAAATCTAGGTTATTTGTAATTGCACAGTTGTAAAATTGATGAAGGAAAACTGTGATAATTGTTTAGTGCTTTTAATTTTTTTTAAAAGAGCTTTTTTTTTTTTTCAGTATGGGTTCTCCTACTACTGCAAATCAAAACTCTTCTATGACTTCATGTGTTGCTATGGCTAGAAAGTTTATCCCCTTAGGGCTATTGAGGGACAAACTTTCCAAGCACAGGTATGCTGCTTCTCAGATAACAGACACGGAGTATTTCACTGTGTCTATATATATTTTCTTATCCTTTGGGTAAAATTTTCCAGATCTTATGTTTTTAATGATAGTAAAAATTGTAATCTAATGTTATACAAGAGCATTAATATTTTTTCTTTTTCATTTTTGAGAATATTAACTCTTTCTAGGCCAATTGAATCTCAAGAATTTCTGGAGAATTTAGTTCTATGTGGAATAAATAGAATTCTACAAGTCTGAGAAAAAAGAATACTCCACATTTGGGAGAATGGTTAGAGAGAGTAAACATTTTCAACTCTATTCTCCAACTCTTCAAAACACTCTTTATCAGCACACAATCTCATCTGTCTACCCCTTTATCAGAGGATAAAAATGTTCATATTGGGGCAGCTGGCTGGCACAGTGAATAGAACACCAATCCTGTGAAGTCAGGAGTCAGTTCAAATTCGGCCTCAGACACTTGACACTTACTAGCTGTGTGACCTTGAGTGAGTTACTTAACCCCAATTGCCTTGCCTTCTCCCCTCAAAAACAAAACAAACAAACAAACAAAACAAAAAAAGTTCATATTATTTGCAAAGTTACCACTTTTACCTCTTTTTTAACTCTTTTTTATCCTTCCTTTTCTCCTCCAAGAGACTTTTCTGTCAAACATTCCATTTAAACAAGTGGAATCCAAACTAATTCAATATGACCAACATTTGTTAAGCAGATGCAATGTTTAAAATACTGTATTTGTTTTGGATATTCAAAGACAACTAAAATAGTCTGTGTATTCAAGGAATTATACTGAAAGATACAATAAATAAACAGGTAAGCAAATGCAAAATAATTTGGAGAATGATTGAGCACTAACCACTTGAGGGATGCTGAAATGTTAGCTGTATGATATCGCACTTGAAACAAGCATAGAAGGCATTCAGGAATGATATGATAAGAAGCAGAGATGGGAAGGTAATACATTCCAGACATAGCAGTCTGTATAATATTTTCTTTTATTTTGAGAGCTTTGTCTCAACCTATAAATATCTTAAGCAGAGTTTACATTCAACATCCCTCTCACTCCCCCATTCTAGTAAAAAAAAAAAATCTTCTCTGGACCTTGGACCTTTCCCCATGATTTTGTCCTAAATGTTCTTCTTTTCAATGACAATTTTTCTGAATAAGTATTCTACATTCGCTGTCTCTCCACCAAGTCATTTGCTCTATTAATATGGATTCTATCCCCCTACTACAATGTTTTTTATTTCTATAATGGCTTAAGGTCTCAAAGATTCTTTCCCAATGATGATCGTGAAAGGCACGATTATAAGAGTAACAAAATCTTTCTTGGGCTTGGGTGTGGATCAAGCATCCCACACTTTCTATCTATAGAGTGACATCTCTCAGCTCTGAACCTTACCAAATGTATGGTAAGTCCAGGTGGAGTCTTACCATACGAAGGAAATGTCAGACTTTTTTTTTTTTTACCACACTGTCTTTGGTACATATCTGAACATGTAATTTTCTTACATAACTAATTCCAATGACTTCCTTATGCCTCTAGAATAAAATATATGTTCCCCTTTTTTAGAGTATAAAGCCTTTCACAACTTTGCTCCAATCTTTGTATAAAACTTCATAGGATATTACCCACTTCCATACTCCATTTCTGAATTCCAAACAGACTCTCTATTATTCACATTGCTCTCTATCTCCTATTTCTGTACATCTACATTGGCTATCTGCCACACATGGAATTTATTCCCTCCATATGTCTCATGGGTTTTCTCTCTTCCTTTAATATTCAGGTCAAATGCCTCTACTTACCTGCTAATGCTCACCCTCTCTAGCTATATTGTATTAACTACTTTCTATTTATCAGTAATTTATTTTTATTTCACATATTTTAGATGGGGTCTTTTTATCTCTTTCATTAGAATGTAAACTTTTGTGAGTATTAGTTATTGAATTCACATGTCTAACACTTAGGAAACTGTATGGAAATAGTTTGCACTTAAAAATTCCTTCTTAGTTGAAAGATTTATCTCCTATTTTGGAGCTCTGGGGAATGACTTAGAAGCTTAGGTTTAGACTTATGTATAGAGTTTCCTGAATTTGTGACATCAATGGCATAATTGCTGGTATACTCTTCCTAGAAGTTACAGTTCAAATAATCAAGAAAAGCATTATGCATGTCTACTAAATCAGAATTTTATGTTTTGCCTTGGCTCTGCCTACAATGTCTTCTGGCAAATAAGATTAAGGGTTACAGTCCTTTCTCTGTTGGTGGCTACATTCTCTTGTGTAGAAACTTGCCTTATTGCAAGTTAGTTTTGAAGGAGTAATCCATGATTTCTGACCTCTGGACCTTATAAGGTTGTCTTAGACTATAATTGATTATCTTGTTATGATTACCCAGTTTCCTATATTAGGGAAATAAACAAATTGAAGAGATAGCTTATAACATAAAGACCAGACTCATGATCACCTAAATTGACACATTTAACTACCAGTTTGCCGTTTCTCCTGAAGTGAATGTGGACATGAGACACTCACTCATTCCCTAAGCCCATTAGAGCATTAGAGACAGGCTTAATTAGTCCTGACAAAATCAGCACTTGGAAGGATAGACCAAGAGAAATTCACTCACTTTAAGGATCCACTGAGTCAGTTGCTCGTCCTGATCAGTGACCAAAAGGACAGCTAATTTCAACGTGACCAAGGGAAGAGAAGGAAACAAGAATTTATAAATTGCCTATAACATGTCAAGCACTATTCTAACTATTTTAAAAATATGTTATTTGAGGGGCAGAGCCAAGATGCCAGCGTAGAAGCAGGAAAACTCAGCAGCTCCCACATAACTACCTCAAATAGCTATAAAATATGACTCTAAAGAAATTTTAGGGCTCCAGAACTCACAAAATTACAGAAAAACACACCTCCCACTGAAGGCAGCTCAGCAGGTGGGACAGGAAGGGCTCATCACAGTGTGCTGGGAGCAGAAATCAGCCTGGCCTGAAACTGTGGGTTGGCCCCAGGGCTGCCAGGACAAGCTGCAGCTGGAGCCTTCAGGAGAGGAGATCAGTGGCAGCTGTGGTGATTTCCAGAATTATCAAGCCATAAGAAATAATGGCTAAGTAGAAGGTTAGTAGAAATTAGCTAATTTTGGGGGAGAGGGTCTGGTTAAACTGCTTCCAGGGCAAGGAAGCAACAGAAGCAGTGGCCCTGCAGCTGCTTCCACATGGCTGCTTCAGAAGCTCCTGACCTGCAGATTTTAGGGGGACCAAGCAATCAGTCAGAGGCTAAGGGCTCTTACTTTAAGTTGCTGGATTGAGATTGTGGTCTTGGGTGGTGGTTCTGGGGTGGCTTTTCAGTGAGCCAAAGCTGGGGGGGGGGCTGCAATGGCCTCCTAATAGCTCTGGCAGCTGTGAAAACTCTGGAGATTTGGGACAGAGCTTTCCCCTCTGGAACCAGAGTTCCACAGAGCTAAAAAGTCAAGTAATTGACTGGCAACATGAGCAGGCAAAGGAAACAAAGTAAGAATGGCAATGCAACTTTAGATTCCTTTTTTGGGGACAAAAAGGATCAAAGAATGGAACAGGAAGAAGCCAACACAGACAGAACTCCTACACCAAAAGCTTCCAAGAAAAATGTAGACTTCTTACAAGCCATAGAGAAGCTTAAGAAAGATTTTGAAAACCAAATAAGAGAAGTGTAGTAAAAATGGGAAGAGAAATGGGAATGATGCAAGAAAATCATGAAAAGAGAGTCAATGACCTGACTGAAGAAAGTAACACCTTAAAAAATAGATTAACTCAAATGACAAAAGTGGCCCAAAAAGCCAATGGGGAGAAGAATGCCTTAAAAAATTGAATTTGCCAGATGGAAAAAGAATCTCAAAAGCTTTCTGAAGAGAATAATTCCTTCAGAATTAGAGTGAAGCAAATGGAAGTAAATTACTTTCTGAGAAATCAAGATACTATTAAAAATAGGTTCAAACAAATGAAAAAATAGAAGGCAATTTGAAATATCTCCTTGAAAAAAAACAATGACTTGGAAAATAGATCCAGGAGAGACAATTTAAAAATCATTGCACTACCTGAAGATCCATGAACAAAAAAAGAACCTAGGAAGCATCCTTCAAAAAATTCTCAAGGAAAATTGCCCTGATATTTTAGAATCAGAAGGCAAAATAAAACTTGAAAGAATTCACCAATCACCTCTTGAAAAAGATCCCCAAAGAAAACTCCTAGGAATGTTATACTCAGGTTCCAGAATCCCCAGATCAAGGAGCAAATATTACAAGCTGCCAAGAAGAAACAATGTGAATACTGTTGAAACACAGTCAGGATAACCCAGGATCTAGCAGCTACTACATAAAGGGATTGAAGGGCCTAGAATATGATATTCTGGAGATCAAGGGAACTAGGATTAAAAGAATCACCTACCCAGAAAAATTCAGTATAATGTTCCAGGGGAAAATATGGTCATTCAATAAGATAGAGGATTTTCAAGCATTCATGCTGAAAAAACCAGAACTGAAAAGACAATTTGACATTCAAACACAAGAAGCATGAGAAGGTAAACATGGAAAAGAAATCATAAGGAACTTATCAAAGTTGAACTATTTACATGCCAACATGGAAAAATGATAATTGTAACTTATGAAACTTTTCTCAGTATGAGGATAGGTAAAGGGAATACAAATATGTGTATACATATACATACAGATATGTCTATATAGGAGTGTATATATATATGCGTATGAATACCTATCTGAGTATATATATATATGTGTGTGTGTGTGTGTGTGTGTGTGTGTATGTTTGTGTACATAGAGGGCACAGGATCAATTGAATAGGAAGGGACAATACTTTAAAAGGTGAAATTCTGAAGTGGGAGAGAATAGAATGAGAGGAGACAGGGAGAGAGCAAATGGGGTTAATCATTTCATATATAAAAGGCAAGCGATAACTGTTACAATGGAGGGGAAGAACAGGAAGGCAAAAGGGAAAGGGTCAACCTTTCTCTCACTGAATCTGGATTAGAGAAAGAATGACATAATTCTAAAGTGGGTATTTTGCCACACAGGAGAGTAGGGGGGATGAG
>CM053591.1:118716999-118746072 GCA_028646515.1 Pseudochirops corinnae | reverse complement strand
TCTATCAGTGTTTTATATTTTATATTTTAAAATATTTTTATATTTATATTTTATATATTTATATATATTTTATATGTTTTATATTTATATTTTATATTTTAAAGCAATGAATTTGAGTGAATCCAGTACAAAACAGAGGCTTTACATGAAGAAAAAAATGTTCATTTCACTTTTCCACAAGTACATTAGTTCCTATGGAAACTGACAGAAACTATTCTTTCATAATTTAACACTTTTTAAGTAACTTTTCATAACTTAGAATTCGTATTACTAATAAAAATATATCTTTGACTTTCATTATAGACAACTCTCATACAGAAAATGAAACTGTTTTTCATAATAATTCTTTCAAAATTAAAATATTTGTTCATTAGTGCTAGTTTTATTTTACAATAATAATAATTTTAAAAAAGAAAATTCTGTTCCATGGTTAGCCCTTTAAGGCTAGCTAATAGCAAATTCACTAGAGTGAGAAACAACCTCATGACTCTTGAACTTTCTTAAGCTAAATAAAATTGTTTTGGGTGATCCCTTGATAACTTTGTCTGACACTCAACACCAGCTGAAGTGGAAAAATGGTGGTTCAAATTCTATAATACCATAAAGAAGAAATTGGGTCATATTGGCTAGGGTTATTAAGGGCATAATTGAAAGCTGAACAAAAGTAAGGTTTGACTAGGCTGAGGCCTTACTGAGCTGTTAGGTCAATTGTATGGTGATAGGGAGCTGTAAAAGAGAATGAAATAGGATTTTCAAATTGTGATTGGAGATTGTAACTTCGTTTGCCCAGACATCTAGTAGACATCTAGTAGAGAGAATTTTTAATATATGCATAGAAAAAGAAATTGAATCCAGGTAACAGATTGCTTTATAACATAAACATATTTTGTTCCCTTTTTACTCGATAGAACTAATCTCACTTTTACTCAATTTAATTATATTAACAAATATTTCTTCCACTAATGTTCTACTTCCAGTCATATGTTTAGAATGGTGTTTAAGCAAAACTACTTTAGTAGCAATGTGTAGAATTAACTGGAGTGGAGAGAGACTTGAGAAAAGGAGACTAATTAGGAGGATGTTGTGATAATTGAGGTGAGATATTTTGAGGGACTGAATTACAGCAGTAGATATGTGTAAGATTGGAGAGAACAGGTCAGATATAAGAGAGACTGTGAAGACAGAAACAGCAAAATTTAGCAAGTGGTCAGATATGTACAGAGAGGGATTGTGTGAATAATGCTGAAGTTATGAACCTAGGACAGTGAGAAGATGATAGTCCCTTTTATGCTTTTAAAAAGAGAAGATTGGAAGAAAGGTACATTTTAGGGGAGAGATAATTCCATTTTGGAAATGTTGAGTTAGTTGTCTCAGACATTCATTTTGGGATATCCACTAGGCAACTGGGGCAGATAGACAGAAGAGAGAGCTGAATATATGTGGTATACCTACATACACACATATAAATACATACATGCCAGAAATACACATTTGTATGTATTACATATAATTTGTAACTCTGTATTTATATATACATACATAAATATATAGCATATGCAAATATGTATGTGTATGTGTGTGGTGTGTGTATATATATATATATGTATATATGACATGAAATAATAGATAAATGATGGGTAAGTAGACTAGTGTATAGATAGACAAACAGACTTGAGTCAGCCATATAGATATGAGTATTAAACTAATGGGAGTTTATGAGATTACCAGGAGAGTTAATGAAAAGGGACAAAAGAAGAAAAATACCTACAATAGAATCTTGGGGGACATTACACATAAATACACACATATGATATAATTTGTATGTATTTCTATGTCATTTTTATGATTAGGAACATGGAATAATAGATATAGATCTGGAAGGACTCTCAGGGGTCATTGAGTCCAACTCCCATATTTTACAGAGGAGGAAACTAAGGCCCCAAAAGGTTAAGTGACTTGCCCAACCTCACACGGGTAGTAAAAGGGATGCAATTAGAATATACAATATCCATGTACTTTATTGCCTTGTATAAACTTCCAGCATCCAGAAATATGCTTTTCATAATGTAAATGATAAATAAATGTTTTGTAATGAATATATGATGAATTATTGGCCAATGGGGTTTCCATCCTCAACACTCATTGTATACTTTCTCTATTGCCATAATGACTTATAATGCCTTCCACTTTAGTATGTGGTCAGGCTTTTTTCACCTTCTGACTGCTTCTGCCTGATTTGTCCAAACTGAGAGTTATAATGAAAGACACTAATCAGGCAAAACCTGCTCTGTCTCAGCTAATAGTAAATGAGGCAGTAACTACTATGAGACTGCAAGTAGGGAGAAAGATACTAGTAAGGGTACAACTGTATCTCCCTATGTAGGTATGAACATGGCCATGAAAATGTTATTTTTTTCTTTGGCTTCTGTATACTTTCTTGCTTGTAGGTAAAGGAATATTGGAGATGAAATGAACTAGGGTTTGACATTATGAGTTTCAAAAAAATCAGTAGAGCTTTCAGGAATGCAAGAACAGGCTTCTATTCCAGTTTGCTGGAAGCTGACATACATGAGGTGCTATTGTACACCCTGAGGACTGACATGCTTAACTTAACCCTTTAATATATTGAATCAAGATGATGTGTTCTTTTGTCTATTGTATAGAGACCATTTGGAAGTGAACTTTGTAAAGCAAATATTTTATCACAACCACTTTATGACTGAGCCTGTTTTCTTCAGGAACTTAGGTGGGAAAGAGGAGAGTCCCCCTATCCTGCCCCTATTATTACTTTTTTTTCTGTATGTTTTCAAGAAATATCCTTTTTTTAAAAGCTAGCTGATAATTGGTCAAATGCTATTGGGACACTAATTATGGATGATTGATGGTGATGATGATAGTCTCATATTCATCAGAATAATAATATTTACATTATATTTTGCAAATATTATCTTATTTTATCCTCATAACAGAGATAGGTATGTGAAATAGGTATTACTATTATTTTCATTTTATTAATGACAAAACTGAAATAGGCAGAGGTTAAATTACTTGTCCAAGGTCACACAGATAGCAAGTGTGAAAATCTGTAAGCCCATCCTACTTGCCAATTAGAGTGGAAAGTGGGAGAAAAATAAAATCACAGAATCAGTTTATAGTTAGGCTTCTGCTAGGACCTGAAATGCCTGTCAGAGTGGGAGCTGGGAGAATGACTCCAAGAGTTTACAAATAGTACAAATAAATAAGTGGCCAGATGATAAGAAGTTAGACTAGATTTGACCTGATTTGTACAGAACTTATCATATGTCACACTTGGAACTTGAATTACCAGGCATGTTAATAATTCAGTATAGCAAAATGTGTTTACTTTCTACAACAAAACATCTTGCTTTTTACTGTGTACATTTTTAGACAAATGACTGACTTAATAAAAATGGGAAAGAATGTTCTCAGGTTCTAATTCCCCTGTTTTGAGATTATCAATACAGTGCTTCCAGCGTAATTATTTTCATTATATTTCCAGCTACTCTATATAATTAGATGTTGTTATTAGAATGCTTATAGATTAGAATTTAACAATACAGTTTCCTCAAACTGCTACAACTAACTCACAGGCCCTTGGGTAAAAATTTTCCATTGAAACTTTCCATTGTATCTGATCTGATTTGAATTAGAAATAATGCCACCTAAAAGTGGCATGCTCTATTTCCTATTCCATTTATTGCTTTTAGAAAGGGAGGATCAATAAAATTTCTATGAAGATTCAAAGATAATTTACAGAAATATAATGACAGCTTTTACATAAGGAGTACTTTTAAGAACCATTACACCCTCTAACTATGTTGGAGTGGTATTTTCTGCAGATGTCATAGTAATCCTGTTCACTGAGTGTACTTCTTCATTTTAATCATCTTACCTGAACTTTCACAGTATTCAGATTGTCACCTACAGTTTTAATGGCTCATTGATTTTAGAAGTCATAGTGGTTTCCTCTTTTGCATTTCTATCAGAATAGCTATGGAGGATAATAAAAATTAGTGCAGCAAAAGAAGCAGCTGGCAATGAGTTTATAATTCTCTCTCTTTCTCTCCCTCCCTCCTTCACCTCTCCTTTCTTTTCATCCCCTCCCTTCCTCTCTCTCTCTCTCTCTCTCTCTCTCTCTCTCTCTTCTGTCCTCTCTCTCTTTCTCTCTCTCTCTTTCTCTCCCCTACTCCTCCTTCCCTCATGCTCATTACACTATAGTGTTACATACTCATTGTTCCCAAATTACTGGATAGCAAAGAAGACAGAAGAGTCAAGTGGAGATATTTTGGGGGCAAAGAAAGCTAGAATGCCAAGAACACATTTTCTAGATAATTTTAGAGGGTCTTTTTGAGAAGTTGTCAGGGCTAAAGTGTTAAGGATAAGGGCAATGCTTCCCTTAAGCTTCCCTGAAATGCAGGATGATTAACCCACATTAAAGTCTATTCATTTTTAAATCTTTAGATTTTTGGAAATGAAGACTGTACACCTCTTAGCATATCTCTTCTCCTTACCATTTCTCCTTGTTCTCAAGAACTAAGTTTTGGTTCAAACTATTTGTTATAAAGCTCTTTTGCTTAGCAACTGAGTATATTCTAAAGAGATTTCCAATTATGTATTTAAGGTCTACAATCCTCTTAATGAAGCCAGATATTGAGATGTGACCTATATTAAATTTTAATATGACATTTTGATGTATTCCATAGGAAAGAAATATTGGGGACCAGGGGGAAATGAAAAGAAACAATGATCTAAAGGCAGATACTTAGGAAACAGTTAGCCAAGGTAGCAAAGTCAGCATGAGAAAATAGGGAGATGCATGGATCCAAAGACTAAGGGTTTCAGTCTGAATCCTGTTTCTCCCACTTATAAATTGGGGGTAATTTGAATAAATAACTTAACTTTTCGCTTCACTTTGCTCAAGTTTAAAATAAGAATTGTGGAATACTATTTGTATTTAACTCCCAACTTTTGATTCTATGAGCTCTGTTCTAATGTCCCTTTCCCTGGCACCACAAAAAAAATAATGATTAATTTCTCCTAAATTATTGGGTCCTTATATCCCCATTTCTCTTCCTGCTTTGAGACAAATTATTAAACTTAATTATTGTGAAGAAATTAATCTGATTATGTGAAAAAAGTTGGAGGTACCATCTTCATAAGGCTTATTATTAATTTTACTTAATGTAGAAACAACTAAACAAAGTATGAGCTATAGCTTTCATTTTAATACTATATTAAAAATTAAATTAATATTTATTGAGCAACTACTAGGAGAATGGAACTTATGGTCAGAGGAATTGTCTGGAATAGAAATGTCAAACATGTTGCCTAATACCTGTAATATAGTCTGAAAATATAATTATATATGATGAAAATATAATTGGAAAAATATTTAATAAAATACTCAAAAATACAATAAGACAAAGATAATGTTAATTTATGGTTTTCTAAGCCAATATACAGCTATAGAGGTCCTTATGTCTGTTTTTGTGAAGAAAGTTTCTATTTGAGTTAGACACCACTAATCTACAATTTACTTCTTTTTACTGAATCTGTGATACTAGTAGTATAGATTGCAACCAAACAGAACTTTTTATTTCATAAATCCCAGTCCTGGTGTTTCTCTTGAACTGTCATGGATTGTTTTCTCTATAAATCATAATGTTTCATAGAAAACAGTGAAACAATTAAACTGTCCATCCTTATTTTTGACTCTCACTATATAACCGAACCATCTAATTTTCCCACCATATCTGTCCCTGCTAATGTTGCTTCACATAATTTTTCATGGACATCACAGAGTAAAGAAAAAAGTATTTACTTCAAAAAAGAATGCCAGGATAAATGAATACTTATGTTATTGTATTTAAACATGTATGTATTTAAACATGCATGTATTTAAACATCCAGAAAAAAAAATATATATATATTTTTGTCAAACGAACAAGCAATATACCATATTATGATAACACTGGTCTTCTTTCCATTCAATCAGTCCCTTTCTCTTTCCTGTTTTCCACATAAATCACAAATATTTTGAAGCTTCTCATAGGCAATATAATAAAGACCCAAATGAATAAATAACTTTGCCAGAATCTCATAATTTTTGGAAGTGTGATCCTGAAGTCTTGGATATGTTTGAAATTCTCAGCAACAACATAGTAACATTATAAGCTATTTTATGAAAAGATTGAAAGATAAAAAGACAAGAGGCAGAGAAGATATTTAAGGAAAAAAAAATACTTAATAAGAGCTCAAAGGAGAAATGACCAGTTGCTGAGCAAGGAATTAGCTGGTAGATATGGGAAGTCAGGGCTATTTAGAATGATATTTTGTACAAGGAAGCAACAGACCTTTTTGAGTGGACATAAATGATAATGGGGAGCAAAGACAGCATCAAGGTTGGGGGTCCGTTATTTTTCAGTTTTGCCAACCTTGCTTCTCTTTACTCCAATTCTGAGATAGAAGACATAAGAATCTTCCACTATTTTCTGTCCCTAGCTTTTGTATTCAAAGATGACACAACTGTTGGTGTTATCTTCTGACTTTCTGAGTCTAACTCCCCAGCATAATTAATGTCTGACCATACTAATCACAGGTATGATAGGATAAGAAGCTGAAAACCCTGCTGCACTCTCCTATAGGTTCCCATTGCTGTGGGATCATCTTTATGGTGGCTCAGTCAAACAACATTTTTGTTCAAACTGAGCTGTCTTATCTCTGAATGCCACATACCAGCACACTGTGACTACTGTCATTTCCCAGCAATCAGCACCAATATCACATTGCTTACAATTGTGTAGTATCTTGTCTTCAGGGGTATGAGCTGCACTTTTTAGGGGATCATTTCCCTGTTCACATAAGCTGGATGGCTATTGCCTTTTGTTGTGTATTTCAAAGATGAAAATAGTACAAATATTGAATAATTTCAGATAAAAATGACTTTAAAGCACATTTAGTCCATGTCTGTAATTCTATAGATATGGAAATTGAGGCCAAGTGTGGGAAAATAAGTTGACCAATGTCATACAGTAAGTTAATGGAAAAAGCAGAAGTAAATTAAAATCAAGCCAATAGCCATTTATTTTATACTTACTATGCTATTCTGGGTACACAAAGAAAAGTAAAAATATAGTCCTTGTCCTCAAGGAACTTAAATTCTAAGAGGGGAGAGAATATATGAAAATGAGGAAAGCACAGTATATAAACATAATACAATTATCCCTTCCACATTGTGACTTTCCCCCATCATGGTTTCAATACATTGTGAGTTGATATAAGAAATTGAATGAGAACTTTGGGGGAGTTTTGTGGAAGTTGCAGATGAAATGTAGAGACCAGCACACAAGATAGAACCTATAACCAAATGCTTAACCCAGAAAAAGTTTAAAACATCAGAAATGCATAAAATATATGTATCATATTGCATAACATCAACATATTTTATGTTTTAATAGCATAATAATTCAGATTTCTTTGCTACTATGAAGAGAGGGTCAAACATTTTTATGCAGATTTTCCAGATCACAGGGGTGCTGTGCCCTTCACCCCTAGGATTTGGAAGGGATAATTATAGATAGAACAGACTTTGAGAGATAGAAGGAATTAGCTGGGAGAGCTAGAAAAGATCTCCTGTAGTAGGTTGAATTTTAACTTGGACTCACAGAAAAACTAAGAGGAATAAGTAAGGTTGAAAATCATTCACACATGGGTGATAACCTGAGGGAAAACACAGAGCTTGGAGGTGGAGTGAATGATATAATGAATATCCAGTAAATAGACTTTAGATCCCACCGTACTTGGATCCCAAAGGGTGTAGAGGGAAGTAAAGTTGATGAAGACTGGAAATGCAAGGAGGGTCCAGTTGATAAAGTGCTTTGAGTGGTCCAAACCTGACTTTACTTTTGTTCCGATGGATTAAATGGAACCATTATATTTTATTCAGTGGATGTGACATACTTTAGAAAAATCAATATAGCAGTTGATTGAATGATAAATTGGAGTTAGGAGAGATGTGAGATAGAAAGAACAGTTAAATAACTATTCTAATAATTCATGGAAGACTTGATGAACATCTGAATTATGGTTATAAAGAGAAGGATACATACATAAGAGATGTGAAGGTTAAGACATCAAGACTTGGTATCAGATTGGATATTTGAAAATGAGTGAGAAGCTACAGATGGCATCTAGTTTGTGGGCCTTGCTGACTGAAAAGATGATGGCATCTTTGACAGTAACAGGGATGCTAGGCAGAGTAGAAGGTTTGCAAAGAAATATAATATTTTCTATTTTGGATATGATGAATTTCAGACTCCCATAAGATTTCTTATTATGAGATGTCTAAAGAATAGTTAATGATGCAGCACTAAGATTCAGAGAGAAGAAATCCAAGAACAATAAGCATACGGATAATAACTGAACCCATGAGAGCTAATGGGATCACAAAGAACAATGGTACAGATTGAAAAGAGAACGCATGGATAAACTGTCATAGAAGCCATTACTGGTAAAAAAGGAAATATTTAGGGTCTGTAAGTGCACTGAATTATTATAGAATTCTTCTTTTAACAGTATGGTGACTCAGTCATTTTGGTGATATAAACATTACATCTATGGTCTCCACACAAATTAAATCCTTTATGAGGGAATATACTATCTCATCACCTCTACTTAAGTCCCTAGTTTCCTTAAATGTATTCTCAGAACACCTATAGGAGGCCTTATCTGATGGCTCCAGATGATTGTACCCCGCCAAAAAAATTAATTTGTATTTGACTTGTGTGTGTATATGTACAAATATGTGTAATATATGTATATATATATATAAACTTAAAATTTAAATAAATACATAATATATTTATACTATGTATTCTAGAAAAGTATGGAAATATAGATACAGATATAGTGGTTTATATATTATCTCTCTCTCTTTCTCTCTCCATTGTGTGTGTGTACACACACACACACACACACACACACACACACACACACAACCATAGTTTTTCTATCTATCTCTTTATCTACATAGCTAGGAAAGAAAGAGAAAATAGACAAAAGAGATTCCTGCCATCAAGGAGTTCATTATTTAATAGCTGTTCGCAGCATCTAAGGTATGGTCACCAGTACCTCCATCTCTCATACTGCTACCAAAAATATCTTCCTTGTGCATTGAACCGAACACATAACTAATCAACTAAAAATCCCTCAGTTGGTGCCCATTGTGTAGAACTTTCTGATGCTGACATTTTAGTCCTTGATATTTTGACTCCAACCTGCCCTTATGGTTTTGTTTCAAGCTCATCTTTATATGATATGAACCATTGCACATACTTTGTTCCTTGCCTGCTTATCTCATTTTCATATCTGTGCTAAGGAAAGTCACCTTTATGGGAAAAGGAAAAGGAGGAGTAGTATTGTAGGACTGAAATCTGGAAGGAAAATTCTAGTCTAACCTCATTTTTTTTTTTTTTGTAGAGGAGGAAACTGAAGCCTACAGAAAGAGTTAAACGACTTTAAATCACATATAGATATTAAGTGGAAGAGTCAGCAGTTGCACATAGTTATTTTGACTCCTCTTTTTACTGCATCACATTACCTCCTGTATAATATCTTGCCTTAGCCATGTGGCAACGATAAAATGAAAAGGTGTCAAAAGACTTCCTCCTTTCACACAAATACGGTCTTCGGAATATGGTAAGACAGGCAAAGCCTTTCTATTGTTCAACCTACAAAATATGGGGCTAGATTTCATCAGTCCTATTTCTCTTCATGGTCAGAGAAGCCCAGACCAATTCCCCAGTTTCTTCTTGCTTCCCACAAAGACTAGCATAATTTCTAGAAAGTATATGATTTTTCTGAGACTTGAATCAAATGAAAAGGATCAAAATAAGACACAAGTTCATATAATGTGGAATAAAGGATAGGAAATTGTGGATTGCTGTACATAATATCCAAAAAGCACTAACTAGCCAACACATTTTCTCTTTCTTTCCTGGTTACATTTGAGTGAGAGAGACATGCTATAAGCCTCTGAATGGGGAATATTTTTAGGTTTTCCTCATGCAGAGAAAACATATGAACCATGAATACATCTTTTTTTTTTTCCTTTCCTGCTTCAAAGTGTAGGATTACAAGAGCATAGAACACATTAGCAGAGACAATTAAGGCCCTATAAGCTTTGAACAGAATTGTGAACCATGACAAGTCCAAGAGCTATAGACTATGCCAGATACTGTGGCCAGGCAAGCTGAGCTAGAGAAGTGACTAAGATCCAGAAAAATAGTAGATTGACACAAAAGCAAGAGATTGATGCTTTCCATTAATTTTCTGAAATTCTGAAGTGAACGCAATGAGGCAAATGCTTGTAGCACCTGTTTTGAGGGATTATCCAAGGAATTGAAATTGCATAGGATAGAGTATATATACAGAGGTTTATGACTCTGTGTGTGTGTGTGTGTGTGTGTGTGTGTGTGTGTGTGTGTGTGTAGGAGAAACTGATCCTTTTTAATTTCCATTTTTTCTCTTTGTTCTCAGTAAATAGTCCTTGGTAAAAAGTAACCAATGTTAATTGGTTAAATGATACTGGGGCACTAATCCAGGAAGATATTGATCATCTAAAGGACATACTATTGATTTACATTGGGGAAAATGCACAAGAATTAGGGATCATTCTGATTGCATTTATGAAGAAACATCTTGATCTCTCAAGGGATACACACTAGACCCCTAAGGATGAGTCATAACCTTGTTCTAGATTCATTTTCTGGAAACTCTTCAGGAAGAGATGGGATTGGGAGAAGTTGCTCCATATTTTATACATGCTACATTGGTATATCTAGTTATATATAGACAGTAGAAGCTAAAATATAAGCATTATTACATTGTTTTATGTCTTGGTTTTCCTAATTACAATTCTCAATATTTCCTTCCGTGATAAAATTATTAGAAAAACATAAAAAAATTGATGAGGAAAGAATTAATTTACTTCCCATGTGAGACAATGAGCAAGTATTGAATGTGGATGATGAAGCATCACTTTCTTTTTGCTTCATGTTTCATGGGAATCTCTCTATAGCACTGAATGGCCAAAGCTGCTTTTGGAGATTAAACAAAATTCTATCAGACACATTAAAAAAAGGAGGCACCACAAGGTACAGAATTATTCCTCTACCAAAGGATCATATCCTCCCCAGTCCAGAGGTGAATAGATATCTCCTGGCATGTGTAGTTTCCTAGGATATCATTTCTTGAAAATTCTGTGGAGTATCTTACCCTTCTGCACCCATGGAGAATGGAGAGGTTGCTCATTGTCACTTCTATGAAAATGTAGTACCAGGGCAAATGGAAATGGATCAGAGAAACAGAGGAAATGACTAGGGAAGAACATTCTTTTATTATCTGTGTGAAAAGTCAGATTAGGGAATGTCAGATTTAAAATAAATAAAACTAAATAAAACTTTTCAATTATCATCACTGCCATTTCTGTGGTTAACCCCCTCCACCTCACCAAAAAAAAAACAAAACTAAAAAACCCAACACACTTCACACACATGTAGAATTGTAATAAATAAAAACTATTAAGAACAGATTACATAAATAAAATGATACAAATACCATATCTGAAAATGTGTGCAAAATTCTGTACCTTTGGAATCCTGCCTCTCTTCCTAGAAGAAGGTCTATTTCATTTTATAGTCTTTAGAATGATTATTTGTTTTTTTATTTTTTACTGTTATTCAGAGTTGGGCTTCTTTTTAAATAATTTTTGTTTAATGTTTTCTGCCTTTTGTTCTTATGGTGGTGTTCATTATACTGTGAATCAGTTCATGTGACTTCCCATTTTTTTCTGAATTCCTAATTTCTTATTATGTAATAATACCTTAATATGTTTATATGCTACATTTTCTTCAGCAAATCAGTAACTGATGAGTACCTTCTTTATGACCAGTTTTTTTATTACCACAGAGAAGCTTCTATAAATATTTTCTTGCATATTGGTGTTTTGTTTCTCTCTTTGACTTTTGCAGAATGTGTAATAGAAGGATAGCTTTCTTGAGCCAAATTTTCAGAGTCCTAATGAAATTCTGATGAAGTTATTGCCCTATGCTGAGTAGCTTTGGGAACTGTGAGCAATTAGTGATGAAAGTAAATTAGCTTAGAGTTAGATAAGCAATAATTATTGGCAAAGAATAGTGAATGGGGGAAAAGGAAATAGATAAGTATTGGTTACAGATTTATCATCATTAATTATTATATTCTTTTGCTTTTGATACTTGATTCCTCTAGTAAGTCATAATGCCTACAGAGATAAGCCTTTCATGGATACTCAAATAATGGCAGTAAATATGATGATAATAATGCAATGAAATAATATTTTAATTGGGTCATTTTACCACTATAAATAACATTTGTCAATATAGAAAACTTAGTCATTTAGGAACTTGTCAGGCCTTCCACTACATTGCAAACTCTGTAAGGGGCAAGAACTTATTCTTATCTAGTTTTGTAGTAGTTTCTGGTCCATGGGCTTTATATATAGCATATACTTAATTTATACACCCCCAACCTGCCAAATTGATTTTCCTAAATTATAGGCTTGATCATCTCAGTCCCCTTTTTGACCTTCTCCCTCAAGGAACTGCAATGAAACCCTATTCTATCTTGGATTAAATTTAGAGTCCTTCAAGAAAATAATAGCATATGATTATAATACAATACTGTTTTGCTCTAAGAAATGATGAAAGGGAGAATTTCTGACTTGTATGAACTGATGCAATATAAAGTGAGTAGAAGCAGAAAAATAAATATTTTTTTAACAGGAATATTATGAAAAAAGAGTCTGAAGGACATGAACTCTTATAATACAGTGACCAACCATGATTTTAAGAGAAAGATGATAAGGAATCAAATGGATTCAAATATTTCCTTCCTTTTTTTTTTCCCTTTGTTTCCCTTTACTTTAGTGGAGGGTTAGAAGTGGGAGGGGAAAATGTTTATTAATTGAAAAGAAAAAAAAAGAAAGAATTCTAACCGCTTTTTGATATAACAGTGATTGAATCAAGATAGTGGATGAGAAGTACAATTTTGGACTTGAACAATACGCTCATTTGTATTCCTTTTTCTCTCCCCCTCCATTTTCCCCACTCTTTCTTAATGAAGAACTCAGTGGGGTGGAGAAGATGAGGAGATCAATAAATGCTTGCTAATTAAACAAAATAAAAAAAAATTTTTATCAACCAGGCCCCTTAGTAACTTTTTGTTTCTTAACAATATTTTCCTTTTTTCCCAATGATATGTAAAGATTGTTTTCAACATTCATTTTTGTGAAATTTTGAGTTCCAAAATTTTCTTCTTCTTTCTCTTCACTCCTCCCTCTCTAAGACAGCAAGCAATCTGATATAGGTTATACTTGTGCAATTCTGTTAAACATATTTCCATATTTGTCATGTTTTGAAAAAAAGAATCAGAAGAAAAAGGAAAAAAAAAACACAAGAAAGAAAAAAACAAAAGTGAAAATAATATACTTGGTCTGCAATCAGACTGCATAGTTCCTTCTCTGGATGGGGTCTAGTATTTTCTATCACAAGTCTTCCAGAATTGTCTTGTATCGTTGCACTGCTGAAAAGAGCTAAGTCTGTCATAGTTAATCATCATACAATGTTGCTGCTGTTGTGTACAAAGTTCTCCTGGTTCTGCTTACTTCACTCAACATCAGTTCATGTAAGTCTTTCCCAGTTTTTCTGAATTCCTCATGCTCATCATTTCTTGTGGATAAGTGGTATGGTAAAACCTTGGTTTACAAATTTAATTCGTTCCAAGATTCTGTTCCTCATACTATTTGTTTGTCTTGCAAAACTAATTTTCCCATTGGAAATAATGTAAAGTTGGATGATTGATATCACAATTCCCCAAAATATTCATATAAAATAATTATTATAATTATAAGTAAGGTTTTCTTTTTTGTCCCTAATGCACCTGAAATGTAAAAGCAATGATTAAAACACAATATAAACTGAAAATAAAACAAATTGACCTGAACTTTACCTTTGAGAAAAGTCATGGCTGACATGAGGGAAATGAGGGGTAGGGGTAGAGGGAGGTAGAGTAGGGAATTGAAGGGCTCAGGATGGGGGTGGCCTGGGGTTTAGGAATAGGGAAAGGGATTTTTCTTCTATTGGTGCTACTCACTGCCACCTCCAGCAGGAGTGGTCAGAATATAGGGGAGGCCATGGACCTGGGATATCTGATAGACACCTCCCCTGAATTCCAGAGTCCCTGGGGCAGTTGCTGCTGCCCACACTTCCCACACTTGAGGCTTTAGGCTTGAATGGGGAAGCCATCTATGATCTCAAGCCTCTGAGTCAAAATAGCAAGTATGTGAAGCTGAAAGCCATTCTGCCATACCCAATCCTCCCTCCAACCCCCATCATACACTTATCCCTTTCCACCTTTCAACCTGTGGGAACCTATGGGGAAATAATCAAATCAAATTAAAAATACCATTGCTTATGAAAAACATAAGGAAATTGGCTGCCTTATATTTGCATTCACAATTCTTGTGAATCTTCAGGTGAAAACTCCCTTCCCTAAAATGTAAATACCATACCTTTCAAAGGCAAGTACTTTTTCACTTTATTTTTTTGTACTTAACACAGTACTTGTAACAGTGTGCATTTGATAAATGCTTTTTTATTCATTCATTCATTCATTTCTTCATAAATTTATTCATCCCATCTTTGAGTTTTGTAAGATACTCCTAACTATTTCTAATAGGAAGAATTTTTTTAGTGCAACATCCTAATTCTATGTTAATCAAATTCTTATCAATTCCTTGGTTGATTTCTTACATCTCTTCAGAAATGATATAGGAAATTTTGTGATTTTTAAAATCCTAATCTAGCCAAAGGACGACTAGGATACTAATTGCAGTGACAGCAAGCAAATCTTTGATAGAATATGTCATAACAAAGCTTAGGTTAAATAGCCATAGAGATATAAAGTCAAAAGTGCTTTAGAAGACAAGAAAACAGGGAACTTAAAAATAAAAGAGAGAGAGAGAGAAAGAGAGAGAGAGAGAGAGAGAGAGAGAGAGAGAGAGAGAGAGAGAAAGAGAGAGAAAGAGAAAGAGAGAGAGAGAGAGAGAGAGAAAGAGAGAGAGAGAGAGAGAGAAAAAGAGAGAGAGAGAGAGAGAGAGAGTCAGAGAGTCAGAGTCCAGAAGCCCAGGTATAGCAAGTGAACCTGAAGACAGGACTTAAGAAATGAACACATAAGTTTATATTGTTGAGAGAGGCAGTTGAGATAATTAAAGGATGTCAGTGATTTTCTCAAGTCATTTTGCTGGGATTATCAGGATGTGTCATTTAAATAAAATTAATCTATATGTGTGGTACAAAATATAGTTGAATTAATTCTTCTCAAGGAAAAAAATGTACTGTTCTCGGTTTTAATTTAAGGTGCACTTAATGGATATCAAACTGAGCTTCTCTTTAAAGATTACATTCATCTAATTGACAAAAGTGCTGTTCTTTATAGTCATCACAGTGTGATTCAATTTGCTGGGAAAGTCAGGAAACCATTATAAAGAATTTCACAGTAGGGTTGAAAACTTATTCCCAAACAGTCAGTATCTATATTTGTACCTGTGTGGGATCTAAGCAAAAATTCCATAAAAATGGGAAAATCATGGGTAAAAAATACTTAAAAAGATGTAATTTATTGCAATATTAATGCTTTCAATTAGAACTACCCAGGGAAGACCCCTTATCCCACCCCCCAAAAAAATTATTATTGGGCAGCCATAAAGTTAAAAACTGATTTTCAATTCAAGTTATAAAGCCAACTCTTTCTTTTTTCTTTTTTGAAAGGAACCTATAAGTGGAATAGATTAGGGCACTTTAAGTGAGGAAATACCCTGTACCAAATACAGAACTTAATCTCCTTTACTACTTGTATAAAATAATTTTTGGATGGTATAGTGGCAACTACCCTGGCATATACAGGATGGCTGGTACAAGAGGTTCTTTGATCTGATTTACTAGGAAAGACAGCTGTTTAAGGGGTCAAAAATATTTTTTAATTGCTTTCACTAGTTCAGGGGAAAAGTCAGCATCCTGAACTTCAGAGAAAATACAAACAGAGAAAATACAAGCAGAGAAATAAAGAACAACCAACAGGGTTCTCACTGCCTGAATCAAAGCAATGCTGCTATACACTTTACATACATTCCTGGATTGAGAGGGCCTTTATATCTGAGCAGTTGGGGAGCTCTGAACATACAGCCACTTAGACTCTCAACCAAGGAATCACAAGATCCTTCTCATAAGTGAGACCCCTGAGGCAAAATATCAACTCACATTACATATAAACTTCTCAGAGCCAGAAGGCATCACAAATATCTTGCCTTGGTGCCTAATTGGACATTGGCAAAAGGTGTGAAAGTCTTCCTAGGAACAAGCTTCTGCTAAGCAAGTTTCCCTTAATGGTCTTCACATGAGGCCTATTAATGGGCAGGGAAGATCTTAAATCCTATTCAGATGGTCAGGTATGCATTTGGGAGTTTAAGTGAATTTTCTAGGGCTAAACAGTCCCTTTGTGTCAGAGGTGGGACAGAATCCAGGTCTTCTTAAATCTGTGGCCAGTGCTCAATTCACTATATCATTTTGACTGTCATTTTGCAAGATAGGTGGCACATTGGATATAATGTTGGATTTATAATCAGGCAGATCTGACTTTGAATACTCCTAGACACTTAAGAGCTATGGGATCAGGAGTGGCTAGGTGGCACAGTCAACAGAACATCGGCTCTAGAGTCAGGAAGACCTGAGTGCAAATACGGTCCTCAGATATTTAACACTTACTAGCCATGTGACCTTGCGCAAGTCATTTAACCCCAATTGTCCTGCCTTCCTCCCTGCAAAAAGAGAGAGAGAAAGACAGAGAGAGAAACAGAGACAGAGAGAGAGACAGAGACAGAGATCTATGGGATCCTGAGCAAGTGAATTAACCTCCCCACCTTAGGTTCCTCATATGTAAAATCTTGATTATAATAGCACCTATCTCACAGGGTTGATTTGAGTAACAAATGAGATGACATTTGTAAAGGCCTTTGCAAAATTTAAAGCACTGTATAAATGCCATTATTGTTATTACATTAGTAAAGCCATAGAAGACATAAGAAAGACTTACATAGATCTAATGGGACTACCAAGACCAAATGAGTGGGATAAAAACTCTCCGAGAGGAACTGACTGTCAGATTAACTGGACAAAGATGAAAAGAATTTCAGAGGATACTAAATGCCAGTGTTCAATCAATCCATCAAGTATTTTTAAATGTCTGTTTTGAGCAAGAACTTGTTCAAGGTTTGGAAAACAGATGGCTCAGTCAATACAATGTCAGCCTAGAGTCAGGAAGACTCATTTTCCTCAGCTCAAATTTTGTCTCAGTCTGTGACTAGCTGTGTGACCCTGGGTGAGTCACTAACCCTGTTTGCTTCAGTTCCCTCATCTATAAAATGAACTGAAGAAGGAAATGGCAAATCATTCCAGTATTTTTTCCCAGAAAACCCCAAATAGATCATGAAGGATTAGATACGACTGAAAGGACTGAACAATAGTAATAATAATATATCATATCCCTGCTATCATGGAGCTTTTGTTCTACAGGATTCAAAGGTTCCATTGTCTATATCTTCAAGAGAATGCTGATGAGGGGAAATAGCAAAATAAAAAAGCAAAATCCTTAAGTGTCATATCCACAGCACACAACTTTCTGAGTGGGATAGTTTGGAACCACAAATTCATCAGTGTTGAGGGTTCTTTATAAAGAAATTCATAAGAGATACAGACACATACCTCTCTACTTTATATGCTTTCCACATACTTAAAAAATTGTTTGGAGACATTGAAAGCTATGATCACACAACTTGTGTTATTATTTTTTTTTTTTTTAGGTAATCTGGGTTAAGTGAATTGCCCAGGGTAACACAGTTAGTAAATGTTTAGAGTTGAATTAGAACTCAGTTCCTCCTGACTTCAGGGCTGGTGCTCTAACAGCTACCCCATGTGTATCTTTCTTTCTTCCTTTTTTATTATTTGAAATTTCAAATTCTCTCCCTTCCCATATCCCCTCCCCAACCCATTGAAAAGGAAAGAAATACAATAGCTATTATATATGTGAAGTCATGAAAAAATGTTTTCACATTAGTTATATATCAAGTGGAGTGGGGGACAAGAAAAATAAAGGATAAATATGCTTAAATTTGAACTCTGAGTCTATCAGTTCTCTCTCTGGAGGTAGAAAGTATTGTTTTGCAATTGTTTTATTGTTGGTAAGATATGGAAATTTTGATGATTTGTATGGGTTTATTTTATAGCCTGTAACTTTGTTGAAGTTGTTACTTATTTTGGCTAGTTTTTAGTTGACTCTCTAGAGTTCTCTAAGTATATCATCATATATGAATGTAATCCCATGAACCAGCAGATTCCCAAAAGAATGCTACTATGAACAGCTTTTAGGATTCGGATTACACAATATAGTGAACACTCTGTTTATTCCATTACAAATCAAGGCCAACATTCACAATATAATATTCACAACATTACATGGTATCACAGAAAATGGCCACACAGGTTTCACTACAGTGGCCACAATATTTAGATCACAATAGAATAACCAAACTTCCATTCATGGGGCAACTCAATACTTAATCATTCAATCAATTCACAACAGAATAATCAAACTTCCACTTATGGGGCAACTCAATACTTAATAATTCAGTCAATTCACCATAGAATAATCAAACTTCCACTCATAGGGCAACCATTAACTGAATCAGTCACTAATCTAGATTCACAATTACTAAATATCATTAATCACAAATATAATCATTAGAAAACCACACAAACCCTCCACCCCTCAGTGTCCAGAAAACCTCAATTTCATTCAAGGGGAGGCCTTTTCTTCATCTTGACTTTGGGTGGTCTCTCTGATTCTCTGGATCCCCTCCAATGGTCCCAGCTCCCTCCTGAATCTACCAAACAGTCACCTGAATTCAGAAGCAGACAGCTCCCAGGTCCTTGTACCATCCTCAGGGCAGTCCCTGGCACACACTGAAGTTCACAGGGTCCAGAACATCTCTAACTCTTCACCAGATCTTTTGCCTGGAACTCAAGATCATCCAGGCCACAAACAAACAATCTTATCCTGGTCGTGCTTCTTCAGTCCTCCAGCACTTCAGCTGGCCATAGGACCCCAGAAGGAATATCAGCCTTCCAGGTGGCCTTCACCAGATTCTGGTCTCAGGAAAACTCCATCTCAGTTCTCAGTCAGCTTCCAGATACTGGGAGAGAAACTCTCTCTCTCTCTCTCTCTCTCTCTCTCTCTCTCTCTCTCTCTCTCTCTCTCTCTCTCTCTCTTTCCCTCTCTCAGCAGGCTTCAGTCTCCATGATTCTTCCTTCACCAGGAGCAGCCTTCCAATTCTGTCTCTCTGTCTCTGGAATTCTTGCTTATATACACACTCAGTCAATCCCCTTCTTCCAAGGCAACAGGGGAGTTCATGTCCTCTCAATAGTGGGACAGAGTTTGCACCTTCCATACTTAGCCGGAAGGTACTAAGTGCTAAGTATCTACTAAACTGATTGCTATCACAATGAGAAAATGAAATTTTTTATTCTACATTGCTTATGCCTGTTACTTTAATTTCTTTTTCTTGCTTTATTGCTATAGTTATTATTTTTTAGTATGCTGTATAACAATAATAGTGATGATGGACATCCTTACTTCTTATCTGATCTTATTGGAAAGGTGTTTTCTTTATTGCCATTACATATAATGATCTTGATTTTAGATAAACATTATTTATTTTTTTAAAAGGTCCATAATCCCTATGTTTTCTCATATTCTTAATAGAAATGTGTTGTATTTTGTCAAAAAATTTTTCTACATCTATTGATATAATCATTATTTTTGTTGTGTTTTTCTTTTGTAATTAATATAATCAATTGTGCTTATAGTTTTTTTCCTGTACTATTAAACCAGCCCTGCCGTCCTGACATAAGTCCAGTCTGGTCATGGTTTATGATCTTTATGATATATATTGATTTAATCTCTTTGCTAGTTTTTACTTAAAATTTTGCATCAATTTTCCTTAGGGAAAGTGCTCTGTGGTTTTCTTTCTCTATTTTTATTTTTTTTCTCCCCATTATAAGTATCAAAATCAAATTTGTGTCATAGATTGTATTTGGTATAACTCTATCTAAATTCTCAAGCAGTTTGAATTTGCTTAGGAATCAATCTGGTCCTAGAGATATTTTCTTCAGGAATTCAATTGTGGCTTGTTCCATTAATTTTTTCTAAGATTGTATTAAATATTAAACATCTCCTTCTCTTAACTTGTACTTTTGTAATTTTTCATGCTTTTCATTCAGATTCTGAGTTTTATTATCATAAAGTTAGGCAAAGGAGCTTTTAATAGATGCTTTGACATCATATCCTTTGGTTGTGCATTCACCCTTTTCATTTTTGATGCTGGTAAGATTATTTTTGCTTAAATCAAATTAACATTTTATTGTTTTTCTTTCATAAAATAAATTTTTAGTTTAATTAATTCATTTTTATGTTTAATTTTATTAATCTCCTTTGATTTTTCAAGATTCTATTTAGGTTTTTAATTGGAGATTTTTAAATTCTACACCCAAATCATTGATCTGCTCTTTCTTTTTACCAATATAAATGCGAGTTCATACTCTGCCCACTATTGCTGCCACCTTTACTGTTGCTACATCCAAGTCCCACATCCAGTGTTACTCTAGCTGTACCTTGCTACTGGCCAGTTCCCACATCAGGGGCCACATGCTTCTCATTCTATCTTCCTAAGCTTCCCAAGGTTGGAAAAAAAAAAATACCTTGCCTTTTTGTTGGACATCCCACTCAGAATTCAATTTGACATTTTAAAAAAGTTATTTTGAGGGGTGCAATGGGAGGGCTCAGCAAAAATTACTTCATTATACCCTCTTGTCTCCATCCACCATAACAAGTGTATATCTTCAGAAGAAATTGAATGCACATCTTTCTGACTTTAAGATCACTCTACCAATCCTGTCCTAAGCAAATAGGAATGAAATATTTGAAGTTAACTTATTTTAGCATTGGTCAAATGTTATCTGGTTAAACACATACACAATAAAATATAAGCCAGCTTGTCTGATATTAATAGATAATTGTGTTAACACATATAAAACCTTTTTGTCTTAAAGGTCTCATAATAATGATTTATTATATAGTGTTTGGACAGTGTAAAAATCTAAATAACTATATCTTCCTACAAAATTACCTGAATATAATGATTCACAAAACATTTTTTAAAATGCTGAAAATATCAATTAACATTTCATTAATCACAGTATACTAGGCCTTGTGGGAGAGCAGACAGGACGAAAGTTCAAAATGTAACAAAATGTCATGTAAAGTAATTTATATTCTAATATTTGAGACAGTATATCATAAATAGGTATATTCAAAAGACATATGAAGTCAATGTTTGTGTGTGTGTGTGTGTGTGTGTGTGTAAGATAGCTAGTGTAAATTACTCTCTGATGTACTCAAACAGAAAAAGAAATATTTTCAACTGCATTATAGAATCATTTCTCCATAGTTAAAAACCAAGAATAAATACAGGAATTATAAGAAGCTAATATAAATTTAGGTGGTGCAGTGGATAGCATACTAGGTCTGTAGTGAGGAAGACACATCTTCAAAATTTCAAATCTGGTATCAGACATTAACTTGTTGTATGACCCTGCACAAGTCACTTTAACTTTCTGGCCTCAGTTTCCTCATCTGTAAAATGATCTGGTGAAGGAAACAGCCAACCACTCCAATATCTTTGCCAAACAGAACCAAAACCATAAAGAGTTAAATATGATTGAAAATAACTGAACAAAAACAAATCTAAATCTCACTGAACCTCTGGTTACTCATTCTTAAACCAGGTGATGGAAAAGAAGGATATACTATATGACCTCTATGATGCATAATAAATCTAGATAAAAGGTTTACAAACTTATTTGACCCATCACCCCTTTTTCAAAAAAAATTCTCAGCTCCCCCCCCCCCCAGGAAATTAACTTTCCTTAACTCTTTAACATTTTTTTTGAAAATTGCCTAATTTTTTAAAATGATGCATCTTAAGTTTAATAATTTATTGCTAAATTATGTTTTTTTCCCCTGCATTGAAATTTTAATTACACAATATTGTGCCATGTAACCATATGGTGTCTTATTGTAAACAAATCATTACATACACATATTCCTGCCCATGCATGCTGGACATCCGAACAATGCATGACACACTCACCTGCCAGCATTTGCTTGTTAATACCTGTCCATAAACTTGAGCACTGATCAGTTATTACTTTCATTTTGTGTGTTTATTTGGAAAATAACATAATCACAATGACTTTAACTCTGTTACACAACAAATGAAATATGGACAAATAGTTTTTCAAAATTTTCTTATCTTTTCTTTCCTTACACTTCCACCACCTCATTTTTATTTAATGCCCCCAATTGTACCTGAGACTACTATTGCTCCCCTGAATCAGTCTAGCACCCCCCAGGGTGTGGTATCACCCACTTTTGGAAACTCTGATTGATCTTTCACCCTACTTAAATTGAGCAGGTCCAAGGGATTATTGCCCTATCTCCTTAATTCCTTGGATGGAGCGAATTGTGGAAAAGAGTAAGATGTTTTATTGTTACGATTAGCTATGGCTGCTAAACAAAGAGGAATATATCTATGATATTCTAAATACTTCCCCTTAATAATTGTGTTCGTTAACCTCAGTTTTTTTATAGGAGCATACATGAATTAATCAGTTAAGTCGTCAGAGGTCCCAATGCAAAAAGGCATGATTAGTATTAAGTTCAGAAAGAAATTATGAAACAATACAATAAAGTCATTGCAAAATGCACTTTAATTTTGGCACTGTCTTTTTAAACAGCCCTTTGATAATGATTAATATATAATCTCTAGCTTTGCCAGGGGGAATAGGTTTGAAAGACGTCTTTAAAAAGACGTTGATTTGAAAGGGAGTATTGAGTTAAAGATTTTATATAGTGAGATTCAACAAGCAAAAGTTCACGTGGAAGTAATTCTAAGCTTTCATTTATATCTTTAACAGATGCATCCACAGGCTCAAACTGAAAGCCTCAGAATGCTGTTTTGACATTAAAGAGCAACAGATTCAGCCGTAATGTTTTAATTTGTTTCCACATTTGCTTCTCTGTTGTTTGTCTAAAATCACAAAGATTGACTTTGTCTAAACTTGTAAAATGACTTAGGGAGGATTTTTTTTTCTTACATTTGTAGAAACTGACTTGTGTTGTTATTAGCATCAATGCATGTTATTACCAACCCAGATTGTAGTAGAGTTCATTTTTGCATAGAGTAGTAAGTTTAAGAAATATGGCAATTATATTTGAAAGAAAACTGTAATGTCAATATCTGCCTGGATTATTCTAACAGCAGGAAGGGCATAATGAAATAGCAGGTGTCCCCAAATGTCTCACCCATCTTGAATTCCATGATGATAACACAATAACTTATAGTCAATTAGCAAAGCACATTCTTGCAAATAATAATTCATCTTTATGCAGCACTTACTTATACAAAAATGTTTGATATATTTTATATCATAGATCTATATTTATTTCCCAATGTATTTCCACTCTCAGAGAGCAATCCTTAAAAAAAAAGAAAAGAAAAAAAAGATTTTAGCAAAGCAAAATGAAATATTAAAAAAATAAGTCAGACATGACAGGCAAGATTACCTATACTTATTCCTGATCTCTACAAAAAATTGAGAAGTATCTTCTCATATCTCCTTCTTGAGGCCAGTCGTCTTTATTAAAATTTCTTAGTATTTAGTTTAAATTGTTTAGTTGCCTTTCTTTATTTTTAATTACATTGTTGTCATTATTGTTTATGTTGGTTCTACTGATTTTATTTTGCATCAGTACACACACACATACACCCACAGCCACACACACATATCTTCACATTTCTCTTCTATTCATCATTTCATATGGAATAATCAATCCCAAAGACTATCGAGAAATTTTGAAACAATATCAGAATTCCATGACAGTGAATTAATGTCCCCATCTTTCCACAACCTTCCAACATAAACTATTATAATTTTTAACATCTTTTTATATTTGCTGATACAAAAAAAACTCATTAAAAAGTTTTCTCTTTTTATCAGTGATTTAGATCAATTGTTTCTGTGATCTTAATAGTTTGTAATCCATTTTTGAAAGCTGTTAATTAATTATATTCATTATTACCATTATTACATGAAGACTTAATTTCTGTCTTGAGTTCCAATTCTAGATCCCCAAATATATCTGAATTTCCACTGGAGACTGCAGAAAGCGTGTATAATTTCATGAGAGGTGCAAAATATACTTGTACTTTCTTTTCACTTAGGGAATCAGATTGTACTAACTAATATGCACACAAAGATATGCATTTTTGCTTTTATCCATTAATAAATGCAAATTAATTTTTATTCTCGGGTTTGGAAAATGGATTGTCACATGATAATAAAGGTCTACAGAGTTTATATCTTCAAAAATGTAGATTGCTACATGATTTAACAAAGATTGCATTGGATTAACATTTTTATTAATGGTAATAATTGTAATAAAAGATCGGTTATTTCTAATAGCATACATGTTGCTGTTTCATGTATATAACTGGAATTTAATTTTTCAATACTTAATCATACAATAAATTTAGTCAATTAATTCAGAGACAGCAAGATAGGTGTGGCAGATATAGGGAAAGTAATGGGAATCACAGTTTTACACATGAGAACTTTAGATCAGGCCAGGACAACATATGGCCCAAGGGCCACAGGTCACCTGACAAACAGGGGAGTGTGCAGTGGCAACCCTACATTTTTTGCTTTGCTACAATAGATTTTGGGATGCCTGTGAAAAATGTAGGGTTGCAACTGTCCACTCTCCTCTTTGTCACATGACCAGCAACAACTCACCATCATCTGTTTCTAGTCTAGCCTATTTGGGGCCTGAAGAAGTTTAGTCTGTTTCAATTTTGGCCGCTACCTACTGCCAAGTTGTGTAGATTTGCTTTAGATGACACAGATTCAGAGATGAACAGATCTAGCTAGTCATGTAACCTAACCTTTCAGTTTGGCAGATGAGAAAACTGAGGACTGAAGAAGTGAAATGATTTGACCATGTTTGTATAGATAGCAAGCTGTCAAACTAGTGTTCAAAACCAAATACTCTAGTTCAAAATCTATCATTCTTTTGGTTGATCCTGTTTAAAACTGCACATTTGGTATAATGACAAGGCAAATTGTTGATTGCATTATTAAGCCATTGGTGTGGACTGCAGCATCCTATGTTCAGTGTTGGGGGAAAACTACTGTAAATCTTATTTTCTTGTGAAGTCCCTTTTTAGAGTAAATATATGTTTTAGGCGTTCTGGAAACAAGAAGACCTTGTTCTTCCCTGAAGCAGTTTAGTTATTCCTAGAATCTCTTGGTTTTATCTTTTTGATAAATACATTCTTTTACCCATCAAGATAAACCCAAGGACTGTATGAAAACAATTACAAAACAATTTTCGGAGTCATATCTAAAGAATTGTAAAATTGTCATTTACTCATGGGTAGTCCAAACCAATACAATAAAAATGACAATTTTGCCACAACTAATTTACTTATTTGGTTCCATACCAATCAAACTACCAAAAAAAAGTGATAAAGCTAGAAATAACAGCAATAATAAAATTCATTTAGACAAACAAAATTTCAAGAAGTCAATGGGAAACTGAAAAAAAATGCTAAGGAAACTGACCTAGCAATTGCAGATCTAAAAGTATATTATAAAGTAGCAAGCATCACAACTATTTGGCATTGATTAAGGAATGGAGAGATAGATCAGTGGAATAGGTTGGGTACACAGGACACAGTAGTCAATGACTGTAGTAATCTCTTCTTTGATGAACCCAAAGAATCCTGTTTCTGGAATAAAAACTCACTATTTGACAAAAACTGCTGGGAAAACTTAAAAATACTTTGGTGGAAACTTGGCAAAGACCAACATCTTACATCATATACCAAGATAAAGTCAAAATGGGTACAAGATTTCGACATAAAGAGTGATATCATAAGCAAATTAGGAGGGCAAGGAATAGTTACCCATCATATATATGGAGAAGGGAAGAATTCATGCTCAAACAAAAGGTAGAGATCATTATGAAATGCCAAGTGGATAATTTTGATTACATTAAATTAAAAAGATTTTGTGTAAAGTCAATGCAACCAAGATTAGAAAGAAAACAGGAAGTTGAGAAACAATTTTTGCTGCCAATGTTTCTGATCAAAGCCTCATTTCTCAAATATATAGAGAACTCAGTCAAATTTATAAGAATATTAGTCATACCCCATTTGATAAATTCTCAAAGGATATAAATAGTTTTCAGATGAAGAACTTAAAGCTATTTATAGTCACATAAAAATCATTTTGATTAGAGAAATGTAAATTAAAACAACTCTGGAGTACCATCTCAAACCTACCATATTGAAAAAATAAAAACACATTCTTTTCAAAAGCTTAAACATATTTTTGAAAAAGTCCTTTTTTTCTTAATATCACTTAAAGAGGCAAATGATTCAAGGTAATTCATAAACACAAAAATTGAGAGGAAAGCCCTATCAAGACAATTGCTTTAATTCCTTGTTATCAGCTCATGACATATTAAAATAGCATTGACTAGGCTGTTGATAACTTTATAAAACTCCAAGCATCCCCTTTAGTACATTCATTCACATTTTTTTATAAATAAAAAAAATATTTGCTTATTTGACCATCACAACAAATTAAGAACTATTTACTTGTAAAATTTGGAATACATGATGTAAAAATGATGTGGTAAGAGTTAGGGACGCTCTGGAGACCACAAAATGCCAATATGCTGTGTCCTGCCAAATGAATTCAACTCAAGTCTTCTTGAAGCCAAGGAAAAGCAAAGTTTATTAAAAGTTTGTCTGTATTGGATACAGAGAAAATCTGTGCTAGAAAATCTATGGTGCTCTCACACACATGGGGGCAAGATGGGATCTTATATACAGAAAAGTTGTGAGAGGAATCTAGGGGTGGTCTAGAGGAGGAGTTTGGGGAGAGTCTTCAGGAATCATCAATGAGGTCAGACTCCAGTAATGAGTTTTGTGAGGATCTTGAGGAGGAGCTAATGAGTTCAATGAGTGATTAAGGGTGGGAAGTTGCTGGAAGCTATCTGGAGTCAACAAGCAATGGTGGGCTAGGCAAGTTCAAGGATGATTGATATTTTGATAGACTCAAGGGTGGGAAGTAGATGGACAATGGAGGGCTATGCTAGTAACAGAGATCTGGGTCCAGGCACAATGAAAGCTTATGGCCTCTGCAATTGAGTCATCAAATGGGAAGATTCAAACAGAGTTCAAGGGGTTTCCCTGAACCTGTACCTCAAGGATTCAAGGAGAGCTCAAGGGGGTTCCCAGGGCCGGCACCTCATCAACACATATATACATACATACATACATACATACACACATATATACATATATATGTAAGAATGGCTTTCAATTTGTGGTGTGTGGATTCCCTAAAATACTCTAAAACTGTTGCAAGAGGTATTTTAATCTATAAACTCATTTAAGCAGAGAAAAGAAGTAGAGTAGTGGGGCAGAGCCAAGATGGCGGTGCAGGAGCAACAAGTACCATAGCTCCCACATAGCCACCTCAAATATCCATAAAATATGACTCTAAACAAATTTTAGGGCTCCAAACTCACACAAATACACCTCCTGCTGAAGGCAGCTCAGCAGGAAGGGGTCATCACAGTTCTGGGATCCAAAACCAGCCCAGCCTGAAACCACGACATGGCCCTGGGGGCAGCCAGGACAAGCCGCAGCTAGGGCTTCAGGAGAGTGCATCTGCGGAAGCTGTGGCAGTTTCTGGAATTATGAAGCCATCAGAAACAAGGACTAAGTGAAAGGTCAGTGGAACTCAGCTAAACTTGGGGGAGAAAAGCCATCTGGTCAAACTGCCTGCAGGGCAAGGAAGCGGCAGAGGCAGCAGCCTGGCAGCCACGTGGCTACTTCAGAGCTCCCAGCCTGCAGACTGCCGGGAAGCCAAGCAATTGTTCAGAGGCCAAGTGCTCTTGTGTTGAGCGGCCTGGATCTGGATTGTGGTCTTGGGTGGTGGTCCTGCAGTGCGTTTTCAGTGAGCCAAAGCTGGTGGGGGCTGCAAAAAAATGACAGCCCCCTAATAGCTCCAGCAGCTGGAAAAACCCCAGCAATCTAGTACAGAGATTTCCCCACTGGAAGCAGAGTTCCACAGAGCTAAAAAAATCATTGACTGGCCACCATGAGCAGACAAAGGAAGCAAAGTAACAACAGCAACCAAACTCTAGATGCCTTCTTTGGGGACAAGAAGGATCAAAGAATGGAACAGGAGGAAGACAACACAGTCAGAACTCTTGCACCAAAAGCTTCCAAGAAACATGTTGACTGCCTAAAAACCATAGATCAGCTTAAGAAGGATTTTGAAATCCCAATAAGAGAAGTGGAGGAAAAATTGGGAAGAGAAAAATAAGAATGATGCAAGAAAATCATGAGAAGAGAGTCAACAACCTGACTGAAGAAAATAACACCTTAAAAAATAGATTAACACAAATGGCAAAAGAGGCCCAAAAAGCCAATGAGGAGAAGAATGCCTTAAAAAGTTGACTTTGCCCGATGGAAAAAGAATCTCAAAAGCTTTGTGAAGAGAATATTTCCTTCAGAATTAGAGTGGAGCAAATGGAAGCAAATGACTTTATGAGAAATCAAGATACTATTAAACAGATCCAAACAAATGAAAAAATAGAAGGCAATGTGAAATATCTCCTTGAAAAAAAAACACTGGCCTGGAAAATAGATCCAGGAGAGACAATTTAAAAATTATTGGACTACCTGAAAGCCATGATCAAAAAAAG
>CM053591.1:118688658-118706460 GCA_028646515.1 Pseudochirops corinnae | reverse complement strand
CCAGGCCAGTGTTTTTTTCAAGGAGATATTTCACATTGCCTTCTATTTTTTCACTTGTTTGGATCTGTTTAATAGTAACTTGATTTCTCATAAAGTCATTTGCTTTCAGATGCTCCACTCTAATTCTGAAGGAATTATTCTCTTCAGCAAGCTTTTGAGATTCTTTTTCCATCTGGTAAATTCAACTTTTTAAGGCATTCTTCTCCTCCTTGGCTTTTGGGGCCTCTTTTGCCATTTGAGTTAGTCTATTTTTTAAGGTGTTATTTTCTTTAGTCAGGTTGTTGACTCTCATATCCTGATTTTCTTGCATTATTCTCATTTCTCTCCCCAATTTTTCTTCCATTTTTCTTATTTTGTTTTTAAAATCCTTTTTAGGCTCCTCTATGTCTTCTATCCACTTTGTATTTTTCTTGGAAACTTTTGGTGTGGGAGTTTTAACTCTATTGTCTTTCTCCCGTTCCAGGCTTTCATCTGTTTTGTCCCCCAAGAAGGAATCTAAGGTTTGATTGCTGGGCTTGCTTTGCTTCCTTTGCCTGCTCATATTGCCAGTCAGTTACTTGGCTTTTGGGCTCAGTAGTAAAACTTTGCTTTCAGAGGGGAGAGCTCTGTCCCAAATCTCTGGGGTTTTTGTAGTTGCCGGATGTATTAGGAGGCCAACATTTTTTGTAGCCCCCACCAGCTTTGGCTCACTGAAAACGCACCTCAGGACCACCACCCAAGGCCACGATCCACTTCAGGAAGCTAAAGGAAAGAACACTTAGCCTCTGAATGATCATTTGGCCCCCCTGCAATCTGCAGGCTGGGAGCTTTTGAAGTAGCCACGTGGAGGTGGCTGCAGGGTCACTGTTTCAGACTGCTTCTAGCTCTGGAGGCAGTTTGGCTGGACCATCTTCCCTACATTTAGCCAAGTTCCACTGACCTTTTCCCTTTGTCCTTGGCTCTTGTGGATTGGTGATTCTGGAAATTGCCACAGCTGCTGATGATCTGCTTCCCTGAATACTACAGCCCCTGCTTCTCCTGGATGCCCTGGGAGTGGGGGTCTGCTTCCAGTGTACTGCAATGACCACCTGCCAGGCTGCTTTCAGTGGGAGCTTTGTTACTATGTCATTTTTGTGGAGTCTGGAGCTCTAAATTTTTTTTAGAGTCATATTATATAGGTATTGGAGGTAGTATTGGGGGGATCTTGCAGAGTTCTCCTGTTTCTACGCTGCCATATCTAATTTCACATTTTCAACAAGAAGTATCACCTTATCTTCCTTAATCTGAGTGCCTTCACTCTGAGATTATCTTCTATTTTAATCTGTACACAGCCTATTTTTATATAGCTACCCAGATAAAGTCTCCCTCTTTATACAGTGAACTCTTTGAGATTGGGTTCTGTTTTTTGTGTTTCTTTGTAGGCTTACTGCATAGCAAGAAACATGATACTTCATAGGTATTTAATAAATGCTTATTGACTGACTTTTTGGATTACTAATTATCTTTCTGAGCTCATTACTCTCTTAGCTATAAATGTTTATTCATTCTGTGGTGACAAAGAAAGCAATGTTTTAATAAAATTCTTCTAGCATCTAAATCCTTGAAGTAGTTTTCTGTCCCCACATGAGATCCTTTCAATTGCCTGAAGTGACCAGTCCAAAAAGCATTGGGATTGCTTTTCCTGTGAGTAGGTTTTGCAGTACATGAAATTTCTCTGACTCAAGAATTAATTCTTTTCTATCACAATTTTTTCTAATAAGAGAAATTATAAACAAAAGGACTCAGGCAAGCAGATTCTTCTAAGTGAGTTTGATAAGCAGCCCACAGTGAAGCCCCAGTTGAGAACATGTGAATTTTCTATTATACCTATCAGGTGCATGAAAGAACTATTTGTCAATGATTCCAAAAGAAGGATACTGATAAAATTGAGAACAGTTTCCTGAAATAATAAACAAGGAATATGCATTATGCTATGACTTTTCTGAATGTAATCACTATAGTGGACATATTGCTGTAATAAAACTTTGACTCAAGAAAACCACAGATCAGACCTGAAGGGTTCAATTAAAATAAATTCATTCTGACTCTCTGGAATATCACTAGGCTATATTTTGGCTTGTCTCTCTTAGATGGAGGTTTAGTGAGATTCCTATCCATAAATGATGTATGTTGGTAGTTCATTTAGGCATAAATGCTGCTTAAACGTACCCTAGGGTCATCATGAGTATAATAAGCTCGATTAAATACTTAGTAGGTAAAGGTCTCCTGTAGGAAACAGAATGATTTCCCCCTGCATCCCAAGTGGCAGACTAGCCTCCTTAAAGCTGTCTAGGTACCACTTACATGGCAAGTATTCATTGTCATCTTAATGCTTTTAGAAAAAGCAGCCTCATTTGCAATTTCCAGTGTTCTTTCTGGGCATCTCATCAGGTTCTATCTTTATATATGGTGAATAATGCTTGTCCAGGTGACTGCAATCAGTGCCCCTGAGGGTTAGCTCCCCTCTTGTCCAAATAAGAACTGACTGAGGCTCCATGCAAGTGGACATGTTGAGCAAGAATGGTGATTGGCGAGAACATTTTTAAGTAGATACAAGATGTTTCCTGGAGTGCACTATTGTGATGGAAGTCAGCTGGACACTGATGAATGAGATCTTGGAATTATGAATGCCTTTCGGTGGATTTTAAAATAGCAAACAGCATTTTTCTCAGTTCTTGGATAAATTAGAGGTAGAGTCTCCATCTCCAACCTGTAGTCCTTGCAGTCACATGAGAACTATTTGATTTCAGGTGGCCATTTGCAGAAAGATTTTGGATCTTGTTATATGTTGTATCCCAGGGTAAGGTCTAGGGGTAGAGGGCAGTAATTACAGTTTGAAAGATCTGAAGCTTTATTGGTGACAAGAGTAGAAATAATGCCAAGGCTTGCTTTAAAGCAATCATATTTGTGGCTCAGGGAAACTGACCAGAAAGTAAAGCAAACAAAATCAGGATATACTTTTAACTGATATGTGATATCTTCATGTCCTCCAAATGATAGAGACTAGACTATATATATATCTGATGAATTTCAGTATAAGGAAGTATGGCAACAATCTTTGGCTCACATGGCCAAGAATCATGAAAACAAATCATTTATTTCTATAGTTTAGAAACCATTTAGCAAAGACTCTGACTGAGAGAAAACAAGAATCTCTGCAAGTATTCAACATCTTCAAGTACAAAAGGTAATGCATATTACTGGAGTATCTGGTTCTTATGCAGCTTTTCAAAACCCCATCTCCCAAAGTATCCTTCCTCCAACAATTCAGTTATAATTTCTGCAATTCCAATATTAGAAATAAATTATTTTTGTAATTAATACAAAAGACTCATGTAAGGACAAAACACAGAAAGTCTTGATAGATACTAATTAAATTTTAGAGCTAAAGGGGATCTTAGAAAAGATCTACTCTAATCTCTTCACTTTGCCTATGGGGATATTGAGGCCTAAAGCATTCAAATGACTTGCTAAAAGTTATCTACAGTTAGTGACAATACTAGAATTACAAATGAAGTCTTTTTATGCCCAGATAAGGTTTAAAGTGAAGCATAATCTCTATTATATCTTAGTTAAAATGATTTTCTTTGGTGCTTTCCAATATGGCAGATTGCTGATAGGAGGATACAGCTGGAAAGGGTCAGTGGACATCCAGGCCTTGAGATAGTTTTAGAGATACAACAGACCTAAAGATCACCTAATTCCCACCCCCACCAATTTAAAGCTCAAGAAAATATCAAAGAGATGCATTGATCACCCCAAATTCCTATAGCCAATCCCAGGTCGACATCTATGTTTTCTGATCTATCTTCCAAAATGCATTTCAGTTTACTACTTTGATTTGCTATCAGAATGATCTTGACATTTTCTTTTTATATCAAACTACGTATTTAATTAGGAATAGATAGTTACTATTTTCACTAACAATCTCATCTAAACTCATAATATTGACCATTGTTTATTAATATCCTTCTTTAGTATTGTTAATTGTCTTTAAATATATTTACAAACAAGAAGAACAATAGCATAATGATCCTTAGGTGAATGCATATAAATGATATGAGTCTGGAGGTCTCCTTAAAAGTGATTTATCTTAGAATTTAACTACAACATAAAAGCCTTGGTAAATCCTACTCATTGTAGCAAAATAGCTTTTATGACTTTTTTCTTTTTAATATCACCCAAAATCTTATTCACCTTGACTTTTTTTGTGTTCTGGACTGTGAACTAAAAAAAAAATTGTAGTCCTTCACATTGTTTTTCCTATGTTTCTGTCATACTTTGGAAATGCTCAAGTTGTCAATCATAGACACTTTGTGCCAGGCTTGTGCTGTGGAATCAATGTTACTAAATGCACACCAATAGACTGCTACCAAACATAAAGTGAGCTTGCTTTTCAGTGACTGTTTTTTAGTCTCTCTTTGTTGCTTTCTTTTCAATATATACACCACCACTCTCTAGGTCAATTGGTTAGCAGCTGGTATTCTGAATGACATTGAAGAGACTGTATTTGAGTGTTGTAGAAGGAAGAAGTTGCTTAGATTGTAAAGAATGAAACTCAATCATTCTTCTATTACTTAGTGAAAAACTCAATTGTATGTATTTAAAAAAAAATAAATCAGAGTGAAATATGACATCTTATCCTATTAAGTCAAAGATCATTAATTCCCAACCTGAGGGGATATTTCTTCAGGACACTTTAAAAATATTTTGATAAAATTCACATAATAGAGTTAATTTGGGGTTATTCTAAAAGTCTACAAAAATTTATCATTTTACAAAACTTGCTTTAAGAAAAAAATGCATGTTCCTAATCATTGGATCCCACTTTCTCTTCACTAGAGAAGTACATAGTTATATACTTAGGCATTTAATTGAAGCCACTCAAATTTTAATATTCATTTCTGATTTTGCTTTTTGTAAGTATAACTAGCTCATTTTTTATTATCCTCTGTAGTTTTTTTTTTTCCATTTTTCTCCCTTTCAATTTTTCACAATTGGCATAACCTCTGTCGTTTAATTTATGTTGGAATCATTATTATGCATTTTAATTGTATTGTTGTAATGAAATTCCTTTGTCAGTTTAAGAAAGTCCTATTTTGGTATCTTCTGAATTGATTTTTTTTATTTAACACTAAATATAAATGTTACTTTTCTTAATAGATTTATTTATAGATCTATTTAACTACAAATACGTAAAAATCCATTTTGACTGCCACATATAATGAATGATCAAGTTAATTTTAGAGAAATACATAAAGTGATTGAAATTACAACATTATTAGTCTATGTAAGTCACATTTTAGACTTCCTCTCATTAACTTTTAGATAATTATTCTTATAAAACAAAATAGCTATTTGTAGCACATCAGAGATTTGGGAACCTGTAAGAATGAGGATATGTGTGTGTGTGTGTGTGTGTGTGTCTGTGTCTGTGTGTGTGTATGTCTGTGTCTGTGTGTATACACACATATATATATCCTCACGTATATATATGTGTGTGTGTGTGTGTGTGTGTGTATGTATATATACCTATATGTATATGTATATAGTAGCTTTTCCACCTTAAAATTTTGTGGTTTAATGGTTATGCTACAGTTGGTACTTTTTTTTTTCTGAAAGATTAGTCAGGCTTTCTTTTCTTTTCTTTTTTTTTTTTTTGGCCTTTATATGAGGCAGGTATGGTACAGTGTACAGGGAACTGGTCTTTGAAATGGAAGACCAAGGCTCACTTAGTGTTATCAACATTGTCATTTCTCCTGAGGTATCTATGCCACCTCAGACAAGTGGTTCAACTTCTAAGTGCTCTAGAAAACTTTATAAGACTATACCTTGCAATGAAACTGCCAACATGCATTGGGACAAGTTTTCTCATTTTGGAGGTCTTTTTGTCATGAAAATTAAAACTTCCAATCTGTATGTATATACTAGTTTTTATTGGATTTACTTGGAGACACATGAGTCATCTAGAGAAATTTAGTGAACAAATAAATGATTTTGTTTTTTTAACTCTCAAATGAAGGGAATGGACTATTTTGTTATGTTTGTGTTTTCTATTTGGCATCTATTTTATTATGTTATGGTTCATATGAACTGAATGTTCTAGTTCTCTGTCAAATGGATACACTGCTGCTCATACAAAAACTTTCTCTTTTATGACCAATTGAATTTCATAAATTTCTGATTGCTTTCTTATTTCTGAATTCTGGGTTTTCTCTTCAAGTCACCTCTATCCCCATCTGGATCTTCTTTATTTGTTTAAAACAACAAAGTCTTTAAATCAAATTCACATTGCTATTTTTTTCCCTTTGTTTTACTTTATCTCACAGGATCAACACAGATTTGTAAGAAATTCCATAGGTTTTTCAGTTCATGGCCAATTGAACAAAAATATTTTTAAAACATACAAATACTCAGTTGATTTTTTTTCCTCAAAGTTCTCAAGGTAAGGGGAAGATACAACCTCTTTAGGTGGTTTAGTCCACTTTAGGGTATTTTATCAATTAGAACCATATTGGATAATGGATATAAAGCATGCTGCAACATTTAAAATGCCATATAAATATTATTTATATAATAATATAAATTATTCTTTTTATTTTTATTCTTTTGTTATGATAATGTGAAGATGATGATGATGATGATGATGTGTGAAATGACATAACGACCAAATGTGCTCTTTGAAAATTCTGCCTACTTCTAGTAAAGTCAAGATAAATAAGACTAATTCCTCTACCATATGATAGCACTTGAAATTATTAAAAAAACATTCTTAAATTTCCTAAATATTCTCATTTCTAGGTTAAAAATCCTTATTTAAAAATATATCCACATATGACATGATAACAAAATACATCATCTTACTTGTCAATGAATGAAACTGTAAGAAAGCCAACATTCAGGTTGACTGGGTCCAAATATTAATATGTAATATTACCATATGTTATTTAATTTCAACTGACCCCTCACTAGAGAAGGTTATCATGCTACTCCTCCCTAATTAATTCTCTGTCATATTCACCTCAGCAAGCATTCCAAATACTTACTTTTTTCCCCCACCAAACTATTCACAGCTGAGGACCATCTGATTTGAGAACCTTACCTGATTCTTAAGGTATTAAATCATGGACATTTGTAATGAGTTCACTCATTTCTCTCTTTATGCAATCCCAAAATTATATACCCATTGACTTATTCTTTATTCCAATCTCTGTTGAATAGGTCATCATTCTAACTCCCAATGTACTTATTAACTTTCCTGACAAGGAAAAACTGAACATGACAGAATAAAAATAATAATAATATTTACATCTTGGAAGTTTAATGGTTTGAGTTAGCCTATAAAAAGCAAACAAACACTACAGAAACACATGCATTAATGGCAATAAATAGTATGTTAAAATTCTAATGCTTCAATTCATTCCAAAAAATAAAATCATAACTAAAATGCATGATTTTATATTAATTCCAATTAATTGCTTTCAATTATATTGTGATTAAAGGAAATATTAATAATGAAAACATAATTCTAGATTTTGACGGCTTTGTTATTTTACTGATGTGAATGTTCTCTTCAAGTCTGCAACCCAAATATGCCTTAAAGTACTGGTATACTCTTGTCCACATTTTCCCATAAAGCCTTTATAGAATCTTTCTCTTCATCCTCTTAATACTGATGGAGCAAATGGATTGTACATTGTGTTTCCCTCATTCTTTTCACATGACAGATCCACCTTTTTGGTTTACATACACACATACACATACATTTATACATATATATGCACACAAATTCATATATACTCATATAAACATATACATATACATATATATTTATGCATACATGTATAAATATACAAAATATATAAAACAACAAGCAATTGACTTCTTACACTTGTTGTCTCAGTAAATTGGCTAACAATAAAGATGCTATCTATTACGGAATATTATCTGTAAAAGCCAGAATTTTTCATTGCAGTATTTCATTGGTGTAGGCACACCTAATGGTAGAGCAACTTAAATATTAAAATAAATATTAACTGAATTTTTATAAATAATATATAGAAAAATACAATACTAGTGATATTGATTTTCATTCTGTGGACTAGATGCTGAAATTATTCAGAAAGAGGAAAGTTTCTAGACAGAATAAAGACTACGCTAAAGACAGAGAAGTAAGTATGAGCTGTGATGTCACAGTAAAACTCTGAAAGTGGAAATGGGAAGAAAGAATATACTGAATTCTGCTCCAAGCTTTGCATGAGAAAGAATGTGAAAGGAGAAGCCTATCTAGGATATGATAGCAACATATATTCTACATTCAGGATAAATCTGTGTTTTAATGAGGACCAGAAGATGAAAGTGATGTGACAAGAAGGGATCTAGGAAGAAGAAAGGGTGATTTCTGAAATATGGTAGGTTTGCAGAAGACACTAAAAAAGGAAGAGCCAAAGTGGATAGTGGCTGGGAAGGCCTGAGGCTGAGTTGGATGACAGTGTTGGAGAGGAAGCCAGGGAAAATTATTTTTACCTAGACAAAAGTAAGTTATGAGTCATTGGAATTATAGAAGCCAAAAATGGGGATTTGCTAGCTATAGGGCATAAATAGCTACGAGTAGAGAAAGGAAATTGACTACAGAGTTTAAATTAGAATAGGGTAAAAGTGCGTCTGAAGATTCTAACTTTAAGGTGGAATCTCTATGGCAGATTGCAATGGAGGGGGATTCAGGATGAGGATTGTTTAACAGGAGATAGTAAACAAACAAATAACATTCTAGTTATTTATGGGTAGTCATTGAAAATAACTTTATTTTATTCATGATAGTTCTACATTCTAGGGAGAAGAAGGAAGAATTATACTGAAAAGATTTTTTTTAAGTTATTTGAGAATGGAGACTTGTGAATTCTATGTTCCTTTTCTTCCTCCCCCCATGTCAAGCTGCCCATGAATATGCTGAACAGAAAAGTGACCTAGCCAGATGATGGTCCAGGAAGATGTCATTGACATTTGTTAGTATTACTCAGAGTGAGCAAATGCTGAAGTAGTGTATTATGTGATCTGTGTTAGCCTAAGGGAATAATAGAAATATGTTTTAAAAGGTAACTAACAGACTGCTAGAGGTGAAATAATGTACAACTTTGCTTTTCTTTGGGGAGTGAAGCAATTCAAACCTTCTCTTTCATTCTCCCATTTCCACACAAATTCAGGAAAACATTATCTACTTCTTTGAATTTGGGCATTCCAAGCTTTGCTACTGTTAGAAGAAAGGTAGGAAGGAAAAGGTTAAAAGAAACCAAAAAGAGGAAATAGGAGAAACAGAATGGCTACTTCACTTGCATAGGCTAAGACAAGAGATCCATACTGCTAAGAGTGTGATCCAATAACTTCATCTTGGGAGGAGTCCTACCTTTGGAATCCCCTCAGAAGTGGCCAAAGGATGTCTAAACTAAATAATTCATCTCTGAGGTAGTTCCAGTCATAAAGACTTAATCAGAACTTGTCTCTTCTCTTAACAAATATCGAAAATACATTCCATGAAGAGAAGTATGGACAAAGAAAGATTTTTGATCCAAGAAACTCATTTTTCAGACCACAAAGCGATAAAATACATTAAATAAAGGACCATGATAGCACAGATGAAATATTTTTTGGAAAATAGTTTAATCTTGACCTGTGACTTATATAGCCTCATACATGCAAAAAGAATTACCTTTTTGACTGAACTTCTGAACATTGTTTGAAGCAACCTATGACCATATGGTTTTCATATGTAAATATAAAGATCTCTGATCCACATTGATGTGATTATTTCCTCCCATTATGCAGATAATTACCCATCTATGCTTATATGTCCTGTAAGACTCTGCTTCTTATTATTCCATAAATTTGTCTCAGTGAATTTACTTGATTTGATTGGGGGTGGGTGTGCACATTCTCTTGAAACAGTGCAGATGACAATGGATTATTTACTCACTCTCACCATGTGGTAATGAATTTTGTCCCTGGAGAGTTGTCCTCAACATAATAGCCATATTTTGAGAGATCAGAATATTGAATTATGTTTGAGAAAGAGTTGAAAGAAATTTTTTTAAGAGAAAGCATAGGCAATTTCTATGTGAAATAAGCAAATACACATTTTAGCTTAAAAGATTTGGCCAGAATAATTTTTATAACAAGCAAAAGGTCAAAGAGAAGACTTTTGAGAGTGACATTTTCTCCATTTTGAAAATGATTTAAACTTTTAACCTTCATAACTTCTTAATAAGTTTAAGACAAAACCAAATAAACTGACATTTTAACAGTTTTATAATTTATTATAATTGTTGCCATCAATTTTCTTTATGAAGACCTGGTATAGAGATTCTCTCAAGATTCTCAATCTCATCCACCAGTCAATCAGAGAGAAGCAGAGAAACCAAGATTGAGAAAAGAAGTATGTCAAAACAATTTTGTTATCTTAACATAGATTAATCTAGAGAGGTAGAATTGCATAAATGGTATTGAGCCTGTTTTAGAGCCAGAAAGAGTAGGGTTGATGTGCTGTCTCTGTTATATATTGGGAAAGTCACTTAAACTTTCAGTGCTCAAGGCAACTCACTGAAATGAAGTTGCAGAGAAGATACTAACCTGCCTTTTTAGAATAATTTTCCTCACCTGAGAGTTCCCTATTTCAATGAAATCATAGGCACAGTTTCTTTCCTCTAAGTTGGCTAAATCTTCTAGTTTTCATGAAAAGTTGTTTTTTTTTTTCCTCCTAGTGACTAACAAACAAGTAGTACCATACCTTTCATCTCTTCCTACCTCTTTATCAGTTTTTAAGATTTGTTTGTTTTTTGTCTTTCATTTTTGGTTGTTACATATAAACAATTATACTATAACAGAGTTCAGCTATCCATAGAGGAAGTGCTAATAAAGCTAATATCCCTAAAAAGCTTTCATTTCTTTGGTTACTTAGATACCACTTGCCTATTTATTGTCAAACAAAATTTATTGAATATCAGACAAAACTTTCTTAAGGGAACATGATTCAGAGTTAGACATCTGTCAGTCTCAAAAGACAACTGTGAAGGCAGAATTGTTAAAATAAGAAGATATGAATTGAAGGAGTTTAAGCCTAAAGGCAATTATCTAACAGGATCAATTATGGGGAATATAGTTATCATACTTATGTTAAAAGTTATTCATGTGATAACTCCATTTCATTAGAATCAATGACATGCCTACATTTTAAATGGAAAAATGAATAACTGAAAATTAAAATTCTACACATTTAACTTCCTAAGGAAAAGAATAGGAAAATGTCATAAAAATGAAGTTGTGAAGACTAAGAAGTAAACAGGGCACCATAAATAACAAGATTAAACCTGAGAGCAATTTACCATGTACTTTGTCATATGTGGAATACTTTCTCCTTTCTTTGTTTTTTTCTCCTTCACTTTTCAGGTGTAAGGAAAGAAATATACTCTGGTCTCCTTCCCCTAGAAACTCTGCCTCTCTACCTGTCATCAGAGAAAATTTTCTGGCCTGTTTTATGGAGGCAATTCAATTCTAGAATTGGTTAATAACTACAATGGCTTACTGAAGAACAAGTCCTGTCAACCTAAACTAAACTTGGTCCATCAAGGGGAAGCAATAGATGCAATTTATCTTGACTTCAGGAATGATTTTGATTCTACCTCTTATGACATATTTCTCAATAAACTGGGAAAATATGATCTAGTTCATATAATTTTTTGTTAGGTGCACAAATCCTTGCTGAGCCCAAAGTTGAGAAAAGCAAGTAATAATTCTTGGGCAACTTGAGGAGTAATTGAAGGAGGCAACTGAAAGAATAGGAGTTTCCACACTGTCTTCCAACTAATGTGAAAAGATAACTGTCTTATGCTTAACTGAAATCCCTCCTTAAACTTCAATAATTTTCTCTTAATTAAATCTCTGGGGATGATTTTCTTCAAGTTCTTAAAATGTCCTTGAAATCTGATGTATATTAAAAATGTTTGAATGCTCTGAAACTAAGTCTATGCATTTAGTTAGTACCTCTACCTGATTATGTAAGTTTCTTACAGCAATGCAAGAGCAACTTGGTTGGTTAGCAAGGAGGTTTACTGTTTTTAGAGGGTATGCTTTTTAGGCTTCGACTCCAAGGAATTTGTTCCTGGTATCTATCTGTCTAACCATCTCCAGTGTCACCAGTTTACTTGAAGACTTCATCATCTCTTATTCTCGTAGACCATTATGAGAGAATCCCAATTAGTACCTTTTCTAATCAATCATTCACATTACCAAGTCAGTCACCATTAAGAGGGAAAAAATAAAAACATCAATGACTCTATTTCCTGTTATTTAAAATACTAACTACTTAATTATTCTTTTGATGGATTTCACAATAGGATTCAATATTACCTCTCTAACATTATTTCATGTTACTTTTCATTGTGTACCCTATCCTTAAGTCAACGAGTATTAATGACTCTTCAGAAGCCTTGACATATACTCAGCCACTTACATGCATTTGAATAGGTCAAAGAATGACAGACATATATTGAAAATACCATTCTCCAAGGTCTAGCTAAATTTCCTTTTCCTCCATGAATACTTGCTAAATTGAAAGTGATTTCTTTCTTATTACTTTTCTCAGTCCATTATGGCAACATTGTTTTGACTTGTATTTTATCTATTAGTGTGCTTAATTGTATAGATAATGACTATTCCCAATAATTAATTATAAATTGTTTTTGTACATGGACCATGCCATTTTTAGTAAGCCAGCTCTAGGCAAAGTGACTTGCACATAGTTAACTATAACTAATAATTAATATTTAAGGAATGAACAGTACAGCAGGGATCAACAAGGGTCTAATGTAATTATAGGGTCTAATTATGAGCTATAGGCTAATCATAAGATGGAAGAAGAAAAGTAGTAAAGGAATTTTGGTGTATGCTTCATCATATAACAAATTTTAAGTGGAAGTTTTTTTTTTTGGCTTTACGTATCTGTTGTAGTCTTGGTCACTACTAATGCTAACTTGTTACTTCTCTGCTTTTTTCCTAGGTATAACCATGAGTAGTTTGGTGTTATTAAAAATATAGATTTTATTTTCTTTAATTAGAGGTAAAGACAATTTTTAACATTTGTCTTTTTTTAAGATTTTGAGTTCCCAATTCTCTCCCTCCCTCCTTCCTCTCAACATTCCTTGATAAGACAAGCAATTTGAAATGAATTGTACATATGCAGTCTTGCTAAATATATTCCCATATAAGCCATCTTGTAAAAGAAAGTGCAAACAAACAAAAAAAAGAAAAAATCAAGTAAAAAAAACAACAACAACATATGTTCCCATCTGAACTGAGAATTCATTTGTTCTTTCTCTGGAGGTGAAGAGTGTTTGTCTTGTATCAGTGGTTCTCATCCTGTTGGTCACCAATCCCTTTAGGGGTCAAACAACCCTTTCACAGCAGTCACAGGGGTCACATAAGACCAGAGGAAAACACATATTTCCAATGGTCTTAGGGACCGAGACACCACTTCTCTATCTATCTCCAGGCGGGTCCACCCACATGCAGATATACCCACGTATGAGTATGAAAGGGTGGTGGCATTAGGAAGGTGGAGAACCACTGTGACTTGGATGATTGTTATATTGAGAATAGCTAAGTCATTGAGAATTGATCATTATAAAATATTGCTGTTACTGTATACAAATTCCTCTTGTTCTGCTCATGTCACTTTGCATCAGTTGATATCTTTTCTAGAACTACCCTTCATCATTTCATATATCACAGTAGTATTCCATCACAACTATATGCTACAACTTGTTTAGCTATTCCACGATTGATAGGCATCCCCTCAATTTCTAATTCTTTGCCATCACTAAAAGAACGGCTATAAATATTTTCGTATATATAGGTCCTTTTCTTTTTCTTTGATCTCTTTGGGATATAGACTTAGTTGTGACATTTCTGGGTAATAGTTTTAGAGCCCTTTGGGCATAATTCCAAAATTCCAGAATGGTTGGATTAGTTTACTATTCTGCCAATATTTTATGAGTGTCCCAATTTTTTCACATCTCCTCCAAAATTTGTAATTTTCTTTCATTGTTATAGTAGCTCATCAGATAGATGGGAGTTGGTACCCCAGTTATTTTAATTTGCATTTCTCTAAGCAATAGTGATTTAGAACATTTTTATATGAATATAGACATCTTTGATTCCCTGCCCCTCCCCCCCCCAAAATTGCCTATTTACATCATTTTGCCATTTATCAGTTGGGGAATGACACATTCATATAAAATTTTATTCAATGATCTATATATTTGAGAAATGAAACTTTTATGAGAAAAATTTGCTGTAATTCCTTCTCTCCCAGTTTTCTGCTTTCCTTCTAACCTTGGCTGCATTGGTTTCATTTCAACCGAAATAAAACCTTTCTATTTTTATCTACTCACAATTTTAAATTTTGTAATAGTCTCTCTCCCTCCCTCTCACTCTCTGTCTTTCTCTCTCTCCCTCTCTCTCTCTCATTTGGTCAAAAATTCTTTTCTTAGCCAAAAATATAACTGGTAAAATATTCCATTCTCCTCAAATTTGCTTCTGATATCAGCCCTTATCACAATATCTGGTATGAGATTTTGATATATACCTAGTTGCTGCAAACTATTTTCCCCAAAATTTTGTCAAATACTGATTTCTTGTCTCAAAATCTTGGTTATTTGGGTTTATTAAACACCAAATTATCATAGTTATGTACTACTGTGTAATATGTAGCTAATCTATTCTTCTAACTTAGCACTACATTTGTTAACCAGCAACAGACTTTTTTGTTGATTACTGCTTTGTATTGTAGTTTGAGATCTGGAATTTCAAAACCACCTTCCTCCACATTACAACCCCACCCCCATTGATTCTCTTAATATTATTAATCTTCTTTTTCCTACCAAATGAATTATGTTATTAGAGATTTTTTTTTGGGTATATAAAATAATTTTTTTGGTAGTCTGATTGGTATGGCACAAAATATGTAAATAATTTAGATAGAATTGCTGTCTTTATTACATTTGTTGGACATACCTGTGAGCAATTAGTATTCCTCCAGTTGTTTAAATCTGACCACTTGTGTGAAAATGTTTTACAATTGTGTTCTTATAGTTCAGGGTTCATTTGGCAGATAGACTTTTAAGTATTTTATATTCTCTGTAGTTATTTCAAAAGGAATTTGTCTTTCTATCTCTTCCTGTTGGATTTTATTATTGGTATATAGAAATGCTGATGATTTATGTGTGTTTATTCTGTATCCATGGGCAGCCAGGTGATCCTATGGATACAGTGCTGGGCCTGGAGTAAGGAAGATTGCTCTTCTTGACTTTAAATCTGACCTGAGATACTTACTAGCTTTGTGGCCCTGGGCAAGTCAATTAATACTGTCTACCTTTTACTCTATTTGCCTTACTTTTCTCACTTGTGAAATGAGCTGAAGAATTCACCCTGACTTTTTGTCAGTTATGCTGCTCTAGAATTTGATTTGAGGTATCATTTTTAAGTTGTTTGGAAGGGAATCTGGAAGACACCAGCTATGTCCCTGCCTTTCCTCTGCCACCTTGGCTCTGCCCCTATCTATTTTTTTCCTATTATTATTTCTGATGATACCCCACCAGTATGTTCCTATTGATTGTTAATTGATGTAAATAATCCAGTCAGGTAGAATTATGTTTTAGAAATATTTATGCACTAAGTTGCTCAAAAATTTCAAGCCAGTCATACCCTCCCACAGGTACGTACAGAGTCAAATTGAAAGTAAACTTGAGGTCAGGCTTGAAGAATACATGTTTCAAAAAGGAAACTCATACCATCTGCTTTCTAAAGTCAGATTTTTCCCCATTTAAAGAGAGTTAGCTAGTTGTCAAAGAAATTAGAGTGCTGAATCAAGAGTTAAGGAAAACCCAAGTTCAATACCTGGATAGTCAAGTAAACTTTATCTGTAATCCAAATTTTAAAAAGAAAAGAAAGTTAAAATAAATAATAAATTTTAAAAAATAAATTGTAAAGTATTCATTTTTATTTGCCAATGAGGGGTAAAGAAAGCTTTGTGAAAGATGTGACAGCTGTTCTGGTACTTGACAGTAGTTAGATAGTAAAGATAATGGGCGAGTAGGGAGAAGACTCAGTTATAGGCATAGGTCATACCATGAGTAAAATATATGGAAATGGGATTTCAAAGAAAAAATAAATAATATGAAAGTATTTCAGAGAGTTGTGAAGAAAATGCTTTGTAAGCCTCAAAATACTATATAAATATGAGGTATTTTATTATTATTATTATTATTATTATTATTATTATTGCCAAACTGAATGGTTTCAGGTGCTGGTCCAAAAAGAGGTTATGTGTTTTGGTAATGTGAGGAGCTACTTAATAAAATTCAGAAAGGATCATCACCAAAAGTCTCACTGGAATATTAGAAAAATAATCATCCACAGTAAATCATGAAGAATATCTACTAAGGCGAATAATATCTGAATTAGTGAAGTGTGTAGTATGAATTATAGAATCTATTTCTAATTGTTTTTTGGAGGAGGCAAGGCAAAGTAATTAGGGTTAAGTGACTTGTCTAAGGTTACACAGCCAGGTAAGTGTCAAGTATCTGAGGCTGGATGTGAACCCAGGTCCTCCTGACTTCAGGTTTGGTGCTCTATTCACTGTGTCACCTAGTTGCCCCTAGAATATATTTCAAAAGGCATATGGAATACACCTTTTGAAAGACAGAATTACTCCACTTTCAGAAAACACAGTGAAAATAAACGTACTAGTTTATTTTGTTTAAAGGATAACTGTTATTTCAAACAAGTCTGAAATTAGTAGGTCATCTTTTCAGATGAATAGCAACCATCATATTTTCATATGCCTAGCAGAGTAGGACTTGCTATAAATGAAACTAGTTAGATGCTTCTCTACTAACACTTTTTGTAGCTTTCTGTTGCCTTTGCTAATGCTATATTCATTCTAGAAATATGCTAATGCAAATATTTGATGTGGTTCCTCTAAGTAAGGGGGAAAAATATTTATTTCAAAATTTTGTACCATTTTCCCCATATATTAAAAATAAATATGCAAATGATCAAGGTGCTTATAGCAGATTAATAATAAAATTTTCTAATGAGAAAATACAATCGACAAAAATCACATGACATCTTTTTTTCTTGTTTTTATTTCTCTTATTTCTTATTAAATCCTTCTTATCTGCAACTCTATATTCTGCATTATTTAAAGGCTGTTTGACATATTTACTACTTGTGGAGAGCTAATTCAAGAACAAAATTACTTTTAACATGCTGTGATAGATTTTTTTTTTAAAGCCCTCAAGTTCAATTATTTATAGACTAATTTTCTGTTTGCTGTCTCCTGGATGGCAATGTGAAAAGTTCACAAATCTGGCCATATGACACTTGCCTCCTCATATTCCAGGGCATTGACATTTCTTGGTGGACTGACAGTAAATCATAACTCCCTAGGCTGCTCGTTAACTTTTAGAAGTTGATATAGTAACTTATAAGTTTGGTCTCCCTTGGTCGGCAATGAAATCTGCTTATGGATACTATAAAAAGAAGATACTCAAGACTATAATAGAGCCTCAAGGATGAAATTTAACTGTGGCAAACTTCAGCCAGAATGACCATTGCCACTTTTTCTCAATACCACATCCCCATTGATGCTTGGGAGGCTTAAGGGATTGTGGCATTTTTCACACCAGATAAATTGTATTTTCATTTCAGACTATGTCATTATCAGACCTATGG
>CM053591.1:118653601-118688558 GCA_028646515.1 Pseudochirops corinnae | reverse complement strand
AAATAAATGGAAAAAGAATACACTTTAGAAATGAAATGCAAGAAGATATAGTAACAATAGCTACTATATAGATATGTGTGTATATATGTATATATATGTATATATACATATATACATATATATACATGCACATTTTACTTTGTATTGGTTATTTGCTTTTGAAGGATTTTTTCATGTTTAGTAATAAAAGTTTTATTTTTTTAATGTTCATTAAAAATGAATTTTTAAAAATCAACAATTTTGATATAACAAATTAAGTCACATGTTTAGCTGTCACTTTACTGATCCAGAAAGTAAAGATTGGATCTTGGTCTAACTCAATCATAGATTGGAATAAAATAGATGTACATGTGTATACATAGGTATATATGTGTATATATGTGAATATATATATATGTATATATTATATGTGTGCATATGTGTGTATTAAATCTATTAATCCTGTTTCCACTATAAGATCTCAAAAATAGATGAACTATTCTTTAATGTACAAAAAGGAAAAAAAGAAACTATTTTAGATATAGTAAGCCTCAGGGCAGTCATCATTTCCAAGATAGCATCTCATTCAAGTTGTGTGGAAATTTAAAAGAAAAAGAATCCTTAAACTATTAAGCATTTTGTAATACACACACACACACACACACACACACAAACACATATATTTTCCTTATGAAGATGAGATCATTGAAAACTCTTGTAACATGTGGATGAGATTCTTCAGCATCCCAGAACTCAATTGTTAAAATTCATATGGTGACTTTCCAGGGATTAAAATGTCAATCCTTCATTGAAAGAAAAATATCAACAGCAACAACAAACACAAACAAACAAAAAACAGAAAAACAACAACATTTTATCCATTAACCTTTAGATTTCTAGCAAATGCTCAGTTGCAAAAAGAGAGCCAATTGATGTCATGCATATTTTTTTTCTATCAAAAAATTAGGAACAAAAATGTGTAATTATTACTCAAAGTAAGTGAACCTTTGAGTCAAATCCATGTAACTAAGACTTAACAAATTCCAAAAATAATCATTTTAAAAAGGTTCAATTATTCATTAACTAATGCTTTTGAAATCATCATCATACCTATTTTAGGAGAAATCAGTTCAGTTTATAAGAAAAAACATATAAATGCCTGATAAGATCTACATTTGAGGTGCTACAGATTTAGAGTCAAGCAAAATAAAACTTAAATATTTTATGACATTAACTCTAATATCCAGAAACAACTCTTTTTAAATTTTATTATTTATTTTTAATTTTCCTTTCTCTTCAAATTTGAGGGGTCAAATTCTCTCCCTGTCTCACACATCTTCCCTACCCACTGTGAAGGCAAGGAAAATCATATGAGTTATACAAGTGAAATCATGCACAGAATTTTCATATTAACCATATTGCAACAAAAGCAAAAAAAAAAGAGAGAGAAAGAAAGAAAGGAAAAAAGAGAGAGAATTATACTTTAATTTGTACACAATATTGATCAGTTTTCTGACTGGAGGTGGATAGAATGTTGTTTTCATCATGAGTCCTTTAGAATTGTTTTGCATCATTGTATTGCAAACAGTAGCCAGGTCTTTCACAGATCATCATGATTACAACATTACTGTTACTGTGAAAAATGATCTTCTGGTTCTTCTCACTATCCTGCAGATCAGTAGTTGGATCTGGTTTTGAATTCCACCTTATCCAGCTTTGTGACCTTGCACAAGTTGCCTGAACTTTCTTAACCTCATCAATTAAAAGTAAAATTGGAAATAATAATATTTACATTATCCATCTCACCTAGTGCAACATACAAGTACTATGTAAACAAAATATAAATAATAACATAGACTATTATAGCATATATATATACATATATACATAGCATAAACATAAATTATCAATAATAGCATAGACTAAATCTTGACTTACTTATCCTCAGTAGTAGATGGGTAGCACCATTTCCATCAATTCCCTTCTATGTGACTAATAATTAGAAAAACTCTAGAGATGTTTCACTTAACATGGCATAAATACTTCCTATGACAAACTTAATCCAATAGGTAGATTCTTTTTTCCAGATAATTAATTGCTGAAAGCTCCATTCTCATTTATCCTCTGACAGACTCACAATAGCAATGCATGCCTCTGTGATCATGAGACTCTATAACATTATATCTTTAATAAATAGTTTTTCATAGAAATTTTCTATCATCACTACACTCTTCAGGGTCACCTCAACTCTTTATTCAACTTAAAAAGAAACACACACACACACACTCACACAGGCACACCCATATATGAAATGTGTATCAAGTAACAGCAATATTGTAAGATGATAGGCTCTGAATAACTTAGCCATTCTCAGAAATAAAATGATTTCAGACAACTCTGAAGGACTTACGATTAAAAAATGCTATCCATTTTCAGAGAAAAAACTGATGGTGTCTGAATACAGATTGAAGCACACTTTTTTTAAATTTTATTTTTCTTGAGTTTTTCTTTTTTGTTTATGTTTTCTTTCACAACATGACTATCATGGATATGTTTTGCATGACCAAACATGTATAACCTATATTGAATTACCTTCTCAATGAGAGTGGAAAGGTGGAGAGGGAGAAAGGAAGAGCATTTGGAACTCAATATTTTATAAACATGTTAATTTTTTTTCTTTTTTTTATATGTAACTGGGAAAAATTAAATACTAAATAAATGTTTACATAAAAGAATTAGTTCAGCTTCTCCTTACTGACCTCCAAAGATAAAAAACTCAGAAACTTTCTCTATATAGCCTGTTCCAATAAGCTCTGTTTCTTAGACAAGTTGTTTTGTTTTGTTTTATTTTCCTGACATTGAGTTTATATTACTCTCCTTGTAACCCCCTCTCCCACTTGCTCTCAATTGTGCTACGTGGAGTAAACCAGAACAAAAGAAATAGCTCCACTATTGTCAGTCCACAAAGACTGAAAGAACTCATGTATTGCCTGAACCTCCTCAAGGGTAACTGGGCATTGTTCATTCATCTGATCCTCTTATAAGAAGTATTCCAGACTGTTCATCATCTTGCTGCCTTCCTTTAGTCCAGCTTGCATAAAAAGAGATTAAGGAACTTGCCCATGGTCACACAATGTCTGAGGATATATTGGAACTGAGGAAGAGATGTCTTCCTAACAGTAGTCCCCACAGTCAATCTACAGAGTCACCTAGCTATCTATTGTGGAGTGTTCTGATATTCAAGGACCGGCGTCATTGATTTGAAGGCTTGCTAAGTCCTTTTTAGGCCTTCTCATCCACCTTTGGTGTCCACCTGGCACTCAATTCTCACCTGTAGCTCCAAGAAACTGTAGCAGATGTAGTAGCTAAACCCATTAAATTCTCTCAGCAGATGGGTTAAACAAATTTGAGGGCAACCAAAGGGCCACAAGTCTTCTGGTGAGTTAGGGAGGTATCTACCCCAAAGAGGTGAAGACTTTCCCCAGTGATGGTTCCAAAGGCCATGGAGGCAGCAGAAACAGGACCTGTGGAGATTTTAGAGCTTGGTCAGACATCAAGGACACCAAAGTCATCCATTGCATTCTGGGCCCTTGTCAGTCATCTTGAATTTCATTACTGGATTTTGATCACTCTGGAAGAGAAAGTCAGACTGAAAACTTAGTGAAATTTTGCCTGACTTAAATTTAAGTCATGTTTCAGTCAAGACATCATCCTGTGACATCTTTTGTAGTCTTTGAAAAAGAAGGACAAAAAAACCAACTGATAGCTTTTAAATATATTGCTCACTGTCACCTGGAATAATAATAATAGTAACACACATTTATATAGTTTTGACTATATTCTAGGCACTGTGGTAAATTTTTTGCAAATATTATTTTATTTGATCCTCACAATAACCCTGAGAGGCAATCTCCACTTAATAAAAATGAAAATGGATGAAAACAGAATATAAGTGACCTGTATGTAGAATATTTCAGATATATCACCAATGGCAAGACTCATGTGTCTGTAGGGCACAGAGAATGATTTGTTGCTTATCTTTCATAAATATTTTGAATTATTTTGAAAAATTTCTGTTTTTTTAATCCTATCTTTCCACTTATTCCTTCTACAGTTGGGGTAAGTCTGTTAACACTTCAGTGTTTCAGTTTCATCACATCGAAAATTTTGGCTCAACTAGCTCTAGCTCTAAAACATGTGTGTGTGTGTGTGTGTGTGAGAGAGAGAGAGAGAGAGAGAGAGAGAGAGAGAGAGAGAGAGAGAAGAGATGAGAGGAGACAAGGTGAGGTAAGATGGTGTGAAGTGAGATAAGGTAAAGTTAAGTAATGTAAGGCATGGAATATAATTGATATTTTTATCCTTACTTCACAAATTGGAAAACTGTGACTCAGAGATGTTAAATGATTTGTAATCATTAAATAGCCTAGCAATTTTCAGATTTAAGATTAAAACACAAATGCTAGGTCCCACTTTTTTCCCCCCAATAAATCATGCTACCTTACCTGACATTATTATTATCTTCTTTTGTGAGGAAAGCAGAAAGCATTTGCAATCTGCAGAAAACTATATAGAAATGCTAATTTTAAATACAGATTTACTGTGTGATTTTTCCTTCCACAACATTTTACTAGCTGTCCTCAAGCTAGGAATGTTTTCTCTCCTCACTTCAAGGTCTTATAAACCTTATCTTCTTTCATGGCTCACCTTGGATTCCAGCTCTTCTGGGAAGTTCTTTCTGATGCCCCTTCTTATTGGTACTCTTTATCCTCCTTCAAATGAGCATGTCCAATACAACGTGGCCTCCTAGATAACAATGTTTCTCATTTTTTTTTAATCTCAGTTGGCTATCAACTTGCCTTGTATGTAGTAGTAATTAATAAATTTTTGTTGTATTGTGTTGAATTTAATTATAATTGGTGTTGATGTACATAAAGATTTAGGAGCTAACACATTCTTACAAACACCAATATGTAAAGACTAAATCAGTACTTACATAGGAAATGAAGAACTTACATGGTTGACCTAAAGATTCATGTCTTTTACATGAAGCTGTAGTATAGTTAAGTACTTTTAGTACTATAGTAATTAAGTTCTTTTGGATAAAGCTCAAAGTAGATTCACTTTATGTTGAATTTCACTCTGTGGAATAGTGTTACAGAATGGTCCCAGGATAATTCAATGCTAAATTGTATTTAATCTCACTTAACTTTCTCTTTCATGGAGCAGTATGTGATTCATGCCAAGCTTTCTTTCCTCTTCATCACAGTCCTATTCACTTTAATATAATAAGCTTTGGATAATTACATTTACTTGAAATGAACTTCTGAAGGTCTTTGGAAAAATTGTTGCTATATACCACAATTGCATTGTGAATAGAAAACCCCACTGATGGTGGAGAATTCACAAAGCAACTATCCTAAACCTGTAAACTGATTTTTTTTAAAAATGGACTCAAGCATCCTTATATTTACATTTACCTTACCAACTGTTTAGCTGCTACAGATACCATGTTGATACCCATAATATTTTAAAGGAAGAACAATATAATCAACACCCTAATTTAATGAACATGGATTATCTACAATTAACATTCACCATGTAATTTAAGTCATCTTCTCAAATAACATGTCCACATAGATAATAAAGAAAATATAATAAAATGTGACTTTATTTTATTTTCCTGGGCCAGGAATTAAGGAAAGGCATTGGAATAAACTTGAACACAAATGAAGAGAATGAAAAGATAGTTGTCATTTCCACTTGGAAGCTTTCCCTTGTTAAAACACAATGGAGTTTTAATGAGTTACTCATACTGGGAGATGGCATAGAAATAGCACTGTATTAGGAGCCAGGAGCCAGAAGTCCTAATTACTTTTTAAATTAAAACAATAATACCCCAATATGTAATTCAAATCAATAACATTGATTTGAACGAAAATACGTCGAAAGCAGTCCTAAACACCATATGGGGAAATAAGAAAAAAAAATCTGTCACATCATTCCTGGCACCAAGGAGTTGAGAATCTTTGGGGAGAATTAAAATTTGTAGATGTTAAACACTGTTCTTTAATATCTTTTAAAGCTTGAGCAAACGAAACAAGCTTTCTTAGTTTTTTTCTTATTTCCCAGGTTCATATAGCCAATAAGTTTGTGAGTCCAGATTTGAACTCAGGAAGATGAGTCTTCATGATTTCAGGCTGAGTGCTCTATGCACTGTACCACCTAGCTGCCCCTGATTTATAGCATTTCTGTGCTTCTGAGCTGTAAATGCTAATGTTGAGAATTGGCTTTTGATACCTAATGTGAGTTATGTCTGGCACAATACTACCTCAAGTACATCCCAGCTTTAAATCTATGAACCTAAGATCCTAGGGACACTATTGTGGTAATCTTGATCAAATGGGCAGGTTCTCATCTACAGCAAATTGGAGCTTCACAATAACTGTCATCCATATCTAATGGATCAATTTTTCTTGCCCTTTGCACATCTGGATTATCCCCTTTAAACCTTCCCTCCCACCTTGCTTCTCTCTTATAATGCAAAGTTAATATATGATCAATTAACTGAAAGGGTATCTAAATTAGTTTGAATTTTATTTAACCTAATCTAGACTGTTACTTTTTACTGCATTTTCCTACTTTTTTAGGGGGAGGGGAGAATATTGTTATTACATTGTGAATATAGTATATATATTTGGAGAAAAAAAAATCATTGAGCTCCTAATCAGCCCCTCACACCAAAATAGTACTTTAAATGTAAGCAATGAGTAAAAAATATATATTCTTATAATCCTAAATAGAAGAAATACTCACAGGACAAAAGATTTCCTCTTCCCTCCCTCACTCCATTGAAATGTTCTAGATATTATCTAGATCATCTATCATTTCTAATTGTTTTTTTCTCTTAATCCTCTCATTAATGCTGATGATCGAAAACCTGCCCTAGGTATATATTCTAATGGGAAAGTATAGCAGGACGGTCACTTTAATGAATACTCAGAGATAGGGTTGAAAGGGTACAAAAGTCTATATAGAAAAATCACCTTAGCATATCTCCATTTGAATACATTAGTTTTGCCATTTTCTTTCCTTGGCGTGATTCTTACAGTATTTCTGAAGACTCTTGAAAACTGACAATTGCATAAGCAACAGGAATAGCATTGATACATGTTAAAATGTAACCCAATACTCTTGCAAACAACTCTGTCACTGACTAAAATTCTCTAAGTCATAAAGTACCCAGATTTTTTTAAATTGACTAGTTATGGTAAATATAGTAAGGTTCTTCCCACCCCCTGCCCCCTGCCGAAAAAAGAAACAACTTATTTTAGGGGAAAAGTTTAAGAAAAAGTTTAGTTTCACAGGATTTTTTATAGGTCATAGCACTGGGTATATTGTCAAGAGTTTTATATTTATGGTTTAATAAAACGATGACCTAGGAAGAAAGGTAAACGTATGCGATAGTACATGCTACTCTGTCACACTGTCAGAGAAGGGGAAAAGCTTCCATTTGAAGCTATAGTAGCAGTGAGATAATTATTATTTATGAGTCTTTAAAATAATCTCTTCTATGGAAGTAGAGACAGCACCATATCCATTCTCATGACTTAGCATTCATTTTGAATTCAACATATTTCCCATAGTGCTTGTCAGCCCACTTAGAACAAATCCCAGATGATCAACAGTCATAGGCTCACAGACAGTTAGTCATGGATATTAAATGATCATGAGAGTTCACAAATACCTCAGTGGGTCATTGTCTTTCAAGTGCATATTGTTTTACACTGGTGAGATGAAAAAGCATAAAAATTACACCAAGTGCCGTATTTACCATATATTTTTAAGTCTTTTATGAATTTTTAAACAAATGCATTTATTTTTGTTTCTAAATGTCATTTTAAAAAGGAAAGACTGATATTCAATCAAACTTTGAAATAGGCATCTCTGAATTCATCTGACATTTTATCAGTCAAACATGGAAATTCTGGATTTGTGAATAATTTCAGGCTTTTGTTTTTCTCTATTAAATAAAACAATTAAAAAGAAGGAAGAGTAATTTCAGAAATCTTCCCTCTTGTATTCACTCTTTCTAACTATATGAATAAAATTGAATAATGATCATTTATATGAAATGTTTACCAAATATAAAATGAAAAGAAGATATGAAAGTGTTTAGCATCTTATTGTTGTATAACTTTGATACAGCTATCAGGAATATTTCATTACAATGAGAGAGTATCTATTACAATTGTTCATATTGTGGAAAATATTCCAATTTTCAGAATATTTTTCTGGCTATCAAGATTTCCACAGGAAGATGGAATGAGTGAGGTGACAAAGATTAGAAAAACCTAATTCCTCCTTTCCCCTTGGCAACTTCTACTGTAACCAAAGTAGTACTGTATTTATGGTAGGTTTTTCTTTTTCAATAGAAGTTAAAGGAGGACAAAAACAAAATTGATGAGCTCTTTAGGGATCTAGCTCAATTTCTTCAAGATTCAAATTCAATGTCACATTGCATACCACGCATGCTCTTTTAGTCTCTCTCTCTTTTTTTTTTTTTTTTGCTTTTTCTTAGAGGGGGATAGTAGGGGAATTGAGCTTAAGACACTTGCCCAAAGTCACATTGCTAGTTTTTGTGTTAGTGACTGAGGTTGGATTTGAACTCAGGTCCTCCTGACTCTAGGGCCAGTGCTCTATTCACTGTACCACCTAGCCACCCCTCTTTAAGTCTCTTGAAAAAGAAAGAGATCACTTTGTATCTATTCATAAAATCATCAATTTGGAGACTAAAATAAATTTTTAAGATAATTAGTCACCAATTTAATTTTTAGAGCTTGGAAATTGAGTCTCAGATCACATATAAGATCTAGAATATAGTGAGGTATGAGAGTTAAGATGGCAAAAAAGTTCACAAATGCCAATCTCACATAAAAATTATTCTATAAAATAATATTAGAAAACACTTAAGAGAATTTTGAGTTGTCAGGATTAGAAAAAAGTTACAGTGAGAAATAGTTTTTTCCAGCTTAAGGAAGTTTAGGAAGACAGACAGAGATATCTATGGACACTGGGGGAGGAAGAATATACAAAGGGTAGCAGAGTGGAAGAATCACTGATTTCTGGCAACAAAACATAGCAATTCTGGTGGGGAGGGACTGTTTTAGCACTTTGAGTACAATTAGGTGCCATTTGGTAACTGTTGCCCCTCATGCAGTTTCAAGGAATTTTACTTCCACCTTCCACAAAGTGCAGTGGAACAGTTGTAGTCAAGAGAAAGAAGGGCTCTAAGTGGGTGTAATGCCAAGCAAAGGCAACTTCCAAAGTTCAGAATACCAGCATAGTAACTCTCCATTTATTCAGTGACAAATTAAGGCAAAACATTCACAGAAAAAAGCAAATCAAAATACAGCATTCACCATGTGTAATTCAATAATTTAGTAAGTCCTCAATTCAATTACAAAGTACTAAGGTTCAAGTACTACTCCATCCCTGGGCAGTACATTCATTTAGTCAATTGCAAAGTCTTCTCTCTATCCAAATGGAGATTAGTTTACAATAATAAATAAAGTACATTCATTTGTTACTAAGTTCTCAATTAAACCACCAAGTATCTCAATTCAGTCACAAAGTATAAAGTCAAAGAACACCACCCATGGCTAGTACATTCGTTTATTCAATCACAAAGTCTCTCTTCTCAAATGGAGAATCATTTCTAATCATAAACAAAGAACATTCATTTGGTCAGTCACACAGCACAAAAATCTAAGTGCTCTGCCCCTGGATCACGACTGAATTACAATCACCTTCAGTTACGCCCCAAGCAACCTTCTCAAAGGGACCGTGGAGAACACAAAGGCCATCTACCCCTAAGCCATAACAAGGTTAAGCTATCATCACAGCATTCAATATCCAAGGAGAGGTCTTTTCTTCATCTTGACCCAAGGCAAGTTCTCAGCAATCTCTGTTCCTGGGGAGGCAGAGCTTAACAAAGGCACAATATACAGTGTCCTCATCAATTCACTCTCTGTCTGCAGAACAGTCTCAGGACCCCTGAAAATATCCAAAAGACCCTCTTCCAGGATTTCTGTAAACATACAACAAGAAAATCCTTCTTCAGGGCTTCTGAACCAATAGCAAGGTTCCAGAACCTCTGCAACAACAGCACTGTCTTTACCAGCAGATGAATCCAGCAAAACAACATCAAAACAGACAGACAAAATACCAGCATCACAGTCATGTCTCCTTAGTTCTTGGCAGCTCTGGGTGGCAGCTCTCAAAAGTCCTGGGCATCTCCAATTGGCCCTCAGTAGTCTGGGCGGCTTCCACTGGCAATTCTCTCTCTCTACAACTCTGGTCCCTAGCAATTCTCCTTTCTCTCTCTCTCTGCCTCCATGATTCTGTTCCTCAAAAGTTCTTCTGGCCTCTCTCTGCTTGGGCCTTTCTCTAAATCCTCCCCACCAGCTCCTCCCAGTTCAGGCCTCTCTCTTAACGTCAACAAGTCCATCTCACACGTGGAATTCACAAGCTCTGGGTTTTAACACTCAACCTGAAAACCAAGCCAATACAGGGGGATATTTAAATTGCATTACCATTACAGTGGGCAAGGAACAGAGCACAAATATTAAATGTGAAGATTATAGACATTCTTTAGGAAAAGACCAGAATGAAATAGAAAATTTGTCATTTCAATACAAAATTTAAGAGAAGCATAGAAAAGTAAAGATGAGTAAGTGATGTAATGATTTAACTAGGCTAAACTGTTTACATTTTCATATGGTAAAATGGTACATGAAATCTTTAAGAACATTGTCATCATTAGGAAAGTCAGAAGGAATCTACTTATACAGAAGGCATTGGAGCAAGTCTATTATTTTGGGATGACCTTAAAAGAACAAAATGTTGAGAAAAAGGGATTCACTGAGAGAAGAGGAAAAAAAGTAGAGGGAAAATAATTTTACATAAAAGAGATATGCAAGGAAGAGTTGTTACAATGGAGGATAAATGGAAGGGAAAGAGCATGTAACAATTAAACCTCACTCTCATATGAACTGGTTCAAAGAAAGAGGAGTATATATATACTCACCAAGTTGGGCATAAACATTCAATATGCACAACAAGGAAATAGAAGGGCAAGGAGCTAAGAGCTAAAAGAAAGCGGTAGTGTTTATAAGAGGGAGAGCAGAGTAAGGGAAATGAGTAAAAATGTAAAAAAAAAAGATGAGGAAGAGATGGGGAAAAACAAAACAATAAAAGAAAATAATAGGATAGAGTGAAAAACACACCAAGTATAACTGTGAATGTCAATATGGTAAACACCCAAATAAAATAGAAGAGTATAGAAAAATTGGGTTAGAAACCAGAACCCAAAACTATCATCTTTTTAAACAAAAGGCACCCTTGAAAGAGAGAGACATTAATGTAGTTAAAATAAGGTGGTAGAATACTATCTAATATTCACCATCTAAAGGAAAAAAGAAGTAGTAGTAGTGATCATGATCTCAGCAAAACAAAAGCAAAAAGAATGGACTAAATTAAATGACGTGATCAGGCAAACTGTATTTTCTTAAAATAATCAAAGAATACATACAAGTACTGAATATATATTCACTAAGTGGAATAGCATCTAAATTCTTATTTCTCATCTGTATAAGGCATTGTCACAAAAATTGTCATGTATTAGGGCATGAAAATTTTACAGGAACAGAAAAGTAGAAATATTAAATGCACTTTTACAGACCATGTTTTAATAAGTGCTTATAGAGGATAGAGAATTGTTAACTTAGCACTGTGCAATAAGATATAGAACAAGTCCTTAATAACCTTATAATCTTATTAAACTTTCTCCAATTTTCTAATCATTTCAAATATATTCAATGAATTCTTCTATGGGAAATATATAGAAAGAGAGAGTTGAGCTATTCCTTGCTCTCCTAATTTGCTTTCAGTATCATCCTTTATATTTAAATGATGTACCCATTTTGGGGTGAGCTAGGTGTTGCAGTGAATGGAGCACCAACCCTGGAGTCAGGAGAAGCTGAGTTAAAAAACAGCCTCAGACACAACACTTACTAGCTGCATGACTTTGAGCAAGTCGTTTAACTCCAATTGCCCTGCTTTCCCCCCTCCAAAAAGACAAAGGCAAAAACAAAAAATAATGTACCCATTTTGATTTTATCTTGGTAAAGGATGTTAGATTTTGGTGTCTGCCTAGTTTCTGCCATACTATTTTCCAGTTTTCCCAGTAGTTTTGGTCAAATGGTGAGTTCCTATCCTAGAAACTGGAGCCTTTGGGTTTATCACACAGTCAATGACTACAGTCATTGACTACTGTTTGTTGTACTAACCTGTTCCACTGATCTACCACTTCATTTCTCAATTAGTACAAAAGAGTTTTGATGATAGGGATTTATAATATAGTTTTAAATCTAGTATAGCTAAGCCACCTTCCCTTGCTTTTCATTTCATTAATTTCCTTGATATTCTATATAACTCCATGTTACAATGGAGGACCTTTTCTTCTTCCAGATGAATTTTGTTAGTATTTTTGGTAGCTCTGTGAAATAATTCTTTGGTAGTTTAATTGGTATGGCACTGAATAAGTAAATTAATTCAGATAGAATTCTCATTTTTATTATATTAGACTGGCCTACCCATGAGCAAATGATATTTTTCCAATTATTTAGAACTGATTTTATTTGTGTGAAAAGTGTTTCGTAATTTGATTCATATAGTTCCTGGCTTTGTTTTAGCAGTAGATTCCCAAATATTTCATATTGTCTAAAGTTATTGTAAGTGGAATTTCTTGCTGCTGGTCTTCATTAGAAATATATATACAAATTCTCATGATTTATGTGGATTTATTTTATATCTTGCACCTTAGCTAAAGCTGTTAATTATTTCAAGTAGCTTTTTACTTGACTCTCAAATTCTTTAAGTATGCCTTAATGTCATCTGCAATGAGTGATAACTTTTTTTCTTCATTACCTACTTTAATTCCTTCAATTATTTTCTTCTCTTATTGCTAAAGCTAACATTTCTAGTACAATATTGACTAACAGCGGTGATAATGGACATCCTTGTTTCACCCCAATCTTATTGGAAATGCTTCTAACTTATCCCCATTACACATAATGCTTGTTGATTGTTTTAGATAGATGCTACTTATTGTTTTAAGGAAAACTTCATTTATTCATATACTCTCTAGTGTTTTTTTTAAACAGGAATGTGTGTCGTATTTTGTCTAAATCTTTTTTCTGCATCTATTGAGATAATCATATGTTTTTTTTAGTTTTGTTATTGGTATGATCAATTATGCTATTAGTTAACATGATATTGAATCAGCCCTGCTTTCCTGGTATAAATTCCACTATCATAATGTATTGTCTTTATAAGTTTGTGTAATCTCTTTCCTAATATTTCATTTAAACATTTAACAGCAATATCATTAGGGTCTATAATATTCTTTCTCTGTTTTCTTTCTTCCTGGTTTAGGTATCAGCATCATATTTGTGTCATAGAAAGGATTTGGAAGGATGTAACAATAATGTAATATTCACAACACCTATGGTGGTTATGAATACGCTGGTATAGTTGTGGATCACGAAATGTAGCAGATTCTCCACATGGAAGGTGGAGTCAAAGCCTTTGTTCAAATACCAGAAAATTGAGTCCCAGAAGCAGAAAGATGAGTCCCAGAACCAGAGAGACAAAGTCATTACAATAGTCATGAAGTTGATACACATGGTTAATGCAGTGAACACCCACATTTCCAAGTCTTCACAACAAAACAGGCTGCCTCAAGTAGGGATCCTCCTCTCTCACTCACAGTAGCTCCTCAACATGGTTCTTGGAAGTTCTTAGCAGAAATTCCCAAAGGAAAGGTCTCAGCAGAAGTTCCCAGAAGGATGGTCTCATCAGAAGTTCCCAGAAGAAAGGTCTCAGAAGAAATTCCAAGAAGAAGGTCTGAGCAGAAGTTGCAACCTCCAGATGTTCACTGAGAGAAATTCTCACTGTCCTGCTGATGCTCTTCTTTATATACAGTATAGCTCCTCCCTGTTCTGCCCCATCCTGTTACATCAGCAACTTCCTCCCAAGTTGTTAACTACTTCTATGTTAATTAAGTAGCTTAAACAAGGTGTTAATTTGAAACAAGATGCTAAGTACCTGCTTACTTGCCAGTACAAAGGGGCATGGAAGATCTTCAGATTCCATTAACATTAAAAAGGACTCCTTTGCCCGTTGTGGTTTTTCCCCCTTTTCTGTTTACCTTTTTATGCTTCTCTTGAGTCTTCTATTTGAAGATTTAATTTCCTGTTCAGTTCTATTTTTTAAAAATCATGAATGATTTAAAGTACCCTCTTTCATTGTATAACCATATTTTCCCCTGTAAGATTATGCTCAGTTTTGCTGAGTAATTGATTCTTGGCTATAATCCAAGTTCCTTTGCTTTCCAGAATAAAATTTTCCAAGCCATCCTATCCTTTTGTGTAGAACTTATTAAGTTTTGTGTTATCCTGAGTGTAGTCCAACGATATTAAAATTGTTCTTTCTGGCTGCTTGCAGTCTATGACCTGATAAATCTGGTATTTGACTAGAATATTCCTTGGAGTTTTCATTTTTGAATCTCTTTCAGGAAATGATAGTAGATTTTTCAAAGACTTTTTTGCCTTCTAGGGTATCAAGGTAGTTTTCCTAGATATTTTCTTGAAAGATGCTCCTCAGTCTCTTTTGTTGATCATGGCTTCCAAGCACTATAATAATCCTCAAGTTATGTCTCCTGAATCTTTTCTCCAGGTCAGTTATTTTTCCAGTACAGTATTTTACATTGCTTCCCCCCCCCATTCTTTTGTTTTTGTTTTACTGATACTTGGTGTCTCATATTGTCATTAGTTTCCATTTGCACAATTCTAATATTTAAGGAATTATTTTCTTCAATTAGCTTTTGCACATCAATTTACATTTTGCCAGTTCTACTTTTTAACAGTTTCTTTTCTTCAATCATTTTTTGTCTTTCCTTTTCAAAACTATTGACTCCCATTTACACATCCTTCATTTCTTTTCCTAATTTTTCTTTTATCTATTTTATTTGATTTTTAAAATCCTCCTTGATCTCTTCCAAGAGGGCTTTTTGTACTTGAGACCAGATCTTATTCCCCTTTGATGTTTCAGGTATATGTATATTGACAATGTTGTTCTCCTCTGAGTTTGTGTTTTGATATTCCCTGTCACCATAGAAACTATGTGACAAATGTTCATTTTTGCTTCTGGATAATGGTCTCCTCCTGCCCATTTCCTGACTTTTAAAGTTGAGCTCTCTAGTTGGAGCACAGGGGACATTGTCTCAAGTTCATTGTGCTGGGGGCCAGGGACCTGGTCCCTGGCTTTGTGTACTGGGGCTCAGGTGCTAGAAGCTCAAGATTGTAAGGGTCTGGCAGCTAACCTGGTGCTGAGCTGGGCTCCTAATGGTAGTGTCTGGCATATGCTGAGGCTATGCAGAGCTTTTCTACATTTTCCCAGTACTACACTTAAGCACATGGAGGTCTGGTCCCTGGAGGATGTCTGTTTTCCCCAAGCTGGCCTGAAGCATGTGGAGGTTCAGCAACTGGAAGATGTCCAGAAGCCCTGGGATGACCTGAAAGCAGTGGATATCTGGTCAGTGGTAGACACTTGCCTTCCTTGGGCTGTACTGAAGCCCATGGTAGTTTCCTGAGCTGGCGTCTGCGCCTTCCCTTTCCTGTGCTTACGCACATAGAAAATCCTTTTGTTGGTTATTTGCCTGTTCCACCACCCTGGGGTTGGGGATATTGTGCTAGGTTGTTGAGGTGGGGCTTGCTGCTATCTTACTGGTCTTCTTGATCTCCTGGACTGTGATCCCCTTTTACCTGAGTGATATGGACCATTTTTACAGGTTTTCTAAGTCTCCCCACTTTCTACTGGTCCTGCTCTTTCAGGATTTGTTCTGGGAAACTATTTTATGGTTTTTTCTTCAATTGTTCTGAGGTGAATATGTGAGAAGGACAGTGGTTTACTGCTTATTTGCCATCTTATCTCCTAGATGACCGTCCACCCCACTGCCCCAATTCTGCTTATCTAGAAATTCTTCTTCTCTCTGTTTTTTTGTACCTCATTTGCCATTTGTCTTATTCAGTGTTTTAAAGTATTATTTTCTTCATTTTCGTGAGTGTGTGTCTTCTTTACCAAACTGTTGACTTGTTTTTCAATTTTTTCTTGTATCATTTTCATCTTTCTTCCTAATTTTTCTTGGAGGCTTAGGATGTTGGAACTTTGACTTTGTCTTCTTTTTCTAGGTGTGTGTTTTCATCTTCCTTTTCACCTTAGCAACTTTCTATGGTCAGAGGGTTTTTGTTTTGTTGTTTGTTCCTTTCTGCAGCTGATTTCTTGACTTTTAACTTTTTGTTGAAGTGGGGCTTTGTTTCCAGGATGGAGGAAGCATTGTTCCAAGTTTCAGGAGTTATGTGTAGTTCTTTACAGAACTACTTCTACAGACCTCTAAGTTTTCATTTCTTCTAAGGTGGTATGATGTTAGATAAAATGCATTTACTACTCTTCTTGTCTCTGCTCTGTTCTATGAATGACCACAAGCACTCTTTTTTGTCCTGGAACCATGATGAGGGTCCCCCATCCACTGTGCTTTCAAGATATGCTACTGCTTCTCCTCACTCTGGGACTGCCACTCAGATTTGAGTTTTATCAATGCAACATAGTCCTGCTCCCAGTGCCACCAAAGAGACCTCTATAATTTCCTTCTGATCAGTTGTTCAATATCCCTACCTTCTGTGAGCTAAGAACTCCAAGACCAGTGGGTGCTGCTGCTGATTCAGTAGTTCCAAAGGCCTACTCCTGGTTTTCTGGGACTAGGGATATGCTGGCATGGCTTATGTTTCACTCTTATCCAGGTGTGACAGACTTTTCCTGTTGACTTTCTAAATTATCTTTGACTGGAAAATTATTTCACTCCATCCTTTTGTGGCTTCTGCCACTTTAGGATTTATATCATGGCATTATTTAAACGTGTTTTAAGGGAATTGGGGTAGAGCTCAGTAAGCTGTTATCTTTTCCTTGTCATATTGATGCTTCCTATCTAGTCCTGTTTTTCTAAGACCATCAAGCTCATATTTCTAATATTAAAATTAATTAGGAGCATTTTTCTAGATTTATGACTTCCTCAATTGTTTTCTCATTATTTTGAACCAAAATCTGAACCAGAAATCAAGGGGTTCAAATGAGAAGGGGTTTACTTAGATAATATTTCCAAGGAAGAAATAATTAAATGAGAAAAAGAAGGCCACAAATCTAAAACTGACTCTCCTATTATTTTGATCAATACCATTGGACAAATTACCAAACTGTGGTTCTCATTATTCCTGCCAAAAATGATACATTTGGGCTATGTAGCACTTAAAATCTCTGTTAAATCCAAACTCTTGTGATCTGATAGAAATTATTGTCATAAGAAAGTAGACTGAAAAATAATTTGAAAAAGAGTAGGGAAAAAAACACATTTAAAAAGACTTCCAATGAAGAAATAGCTTTACCCCAAAGAAGTACTTTAAAATTAAAATATATGTAGTCTTAACGATTTAGCAGAGTAGAACATTTCTTAATTCATGTTTGGCATTATTCAGTATGAATAAAATTTATCACTCTAAAATGTATTTTATCCTTTAAAATATTTAGTGAACTGTTTTATGGATAGAGATAACTTTTAGATTTTCCAAAATGTTTGTTCTTCTTTCCAGATATAATACAAGTCTCCAAAGATTTAAGAGAAATAATTACTTGGAGAATGTATATATAATTGAAACAGTTTAACTTTATCTTATTAATTTTATGAAAGCCAGAAGAACAAAAATGCATATTCTCATTTAAAAGAAAACATTTTCAAATGTGACTATGTAATCAGTTGATAGCATAAAGTTTATCATTATATTCAGATTTGGGCAGCTACATAATGTGGTAGATAAAGCAGAGGACCTGGAATTAGGAAGACCTGAGTTCAAAATCTGGCCTCAGACACTATCTCTGTGGCCCTGTGAAAGTCTCTTAACCCCGTTTGTCTCAATTTCCTCATCTATAAAATGATCTGAAGAAGGAAATGGCAAACCATTCCAGTATCTTTGCCAAGAAAAGCCCAAATGGGGTCACAAAGGATTAGACATAACAGAAACACCTGATTAACAAATATTTCAAAGTTAAGATGTCTCCTTAAAAAATACTGTGTATAATTTGCTAATTTTTCCTTGATATAATATACTTAACTATTCAGAAAAATCCCATTTTGAGTTACACATCAAATATATTATTTAACTCTAATTTTCAAGTGATGCCTAAGATATCATTCTTAAATTAACATGAATTCTGAAATGAAGTTTCAGAATTTTATGAATATCCATCTTTGAATTCTCTTTAGTGATAACTTATTTCCATAATATATCAGTTTGAACTATTTATTTGGTTTCTAACATATGATTTCTCTTATTGATGAGATAGCATATTACAAAATAGCATATTTCATCATTTCTTATTTAATATCTTTTAAAGTAGTACAACTTCCATGCAGTAGTACAAAATTAATCAAGCCATAACCTCTGTACTCTGTCAGCATTCAAGACTTATTTTCTCAAAGAAGAAAAAAATATTAACTCTCATTATATACTTGTAAGATGTAAGCACAATTTTCTCTGTCATATTAGAAATTCTCTTTTTAAAGGTCACTTGATTGAAGAGTAGCAACATATTGTAATCATTTTGCACAAACAATTAGTCATTAATTGAAATATGTAGTAAAATATAGAACATTTTTTCCATGCCAAATGGTAGTCAATAATGTCATATTTATAAAACAAATGGATATAAATCTCAAGACCATTGCATAAATCACTGTGAGCACAACAGCTGAGCAATTTCACTCCTTCAACACTGTGGTATCTTATAGCCAAACTACTACAAATCAACACAATACATTGTTTATATTTAATTCAAAAATTTCTATTTGAGGGTGTGTCATTTTAAACATTTTCCCATATTTATAGCATCTTATATGTTTAAATTCAACAGTCAAGGAAATAGATATTGAGCACCTTTTGAGTACTTTGGTGTGGGGGCATCTCAAAAGTATACAAGCCATATTAGCTATCCTCAAGAAGTATCCCAAAGGGATATAAAACCTTTGACCCAATAATACTACTACGTGTATGCTGCAGAGAAATAAAAATAAATAAAACAATTTATATACAGAAAAATATTTATAACAGCTCTTTTAGTGGTATTTGATTGTGATTGAATATAATTGCACTATGAGAAATGATAAGCAGGATGCTCTCAGAAAAACCTGGAAAGACTTACATGAACTGATGCAAAGAGAAATGAGAAAAATAAAGAGAATAGGTCCACAGTAACAGAAATATTTTATGATGATCAACTGTAATAGCTATTCTCCACAATAAAATAATCCAAGGTAATTCTGATAGATTTATCACCTATTATCCATCTCCAGAGAAAGAATTGGTGGATTCTGAATGCAAAAAAAAAATTTCTTGATTTTTCTTGTGTTTATTGTATTTATTGTTTTTGGTCTGTGTTTTCTTTCACAACATGACTTATATGGAAATATGTTTTACATGACTACACATGTATCATCAACAGCACATTGCTTACCTTCTCTATGATTTAGTAGGAGGCAAGGGAGAGATAGATTTTGGAACTCAAAATCTAAAAAAATATAATAAACTATTTTTACTTATAATTGGGGAAAAGCAAAATATTAAAAATTATTTTAAAAGAAGGTGTCCTACTCAAGGACTGTGGGAAATGTACAAAACAAAGGTCTAAGAAGGGTGAATGAGGGAAAGAACTCTTTATAATTCAGATAATCAAAAAAGTTTTTCTAAAGGATGTGACATTTGGATTTGTCTTTAAAGCATGTGAATTATTTGGATCAATTGTTTGTATATGGAAGAGCATTTAAAATGAAGGTAAAATAATGAGTTAAGATATGGAAACCAGGGAACATGGAGACTGTTTGGAGTATGACAAACATGAACATCAGATGTATGAAGGGCACAACTAGGAAATAATCCTTGAAAGTTAAGCTGTTAAACAATTAAGAATAGCCCTAAATGGAGAAATTTGACTTTTGCTTTTAACACAATGGGAAGCCTTTAAAGGTGCTTTAGCTAGGATGATTTCATTAACCTTTAGCTAGAGGTGAATTAAACTGGAAACAGTATGTAAGATGGAAGTGAAAACAGAAAAAAAAACTTAATTATTAAGTCCATTTAATGAGCTTTCATGAACATTAATCTCAAGCTTTTGAGAGACAACTTATATAGTATCTGAGGCAATGGAGGATAGGTGTCACTGATATAAGTAGAATTTGGAGATTCATGTAGAGCAAGGAGAATGGTAGAGGAGAAGCATCATTCAAAGATAACAAACATTAAACTTCAGTGATGGGTTTAATGCCATTAAAAGAAATGAGAGTTGTGATTACTAACAAGTTTGGGGAAACTATGTAGATTTTTGAAACAGTTTAGGAATGCAAATGGAAATTTCTTCTATAAATCCCTGACATGTGGTCTTCTATCATTCATCAAAAGTATTCTGGTCATGGGCAACACACTAAGTATGAAAGAAGTCTATTTTATTTCTAAACTGCTCTCATTCTGAAGCTTTTCCTTACATGAACCCATAGTGTATATTCTTAAAATTTGCTTCTATTCCAACACCACCATCTGCTCTCCTGGATCAAGTAAAGAGGCTGTTATGCCTCTTCCACATGACAGTCTGTACTAGCCTGACAAATCAGTCAATCAGTGCATTGGTTTGAATTACAAAGTACTAAAAACACTAATATGAGAGACTTAATGACTAGAGATGTTTACTGAAGGGTAAGGTGAAAATCAGCAACCCTGATATCCATTATCAATAGCCAAGAAATCATGTCAATTCAATAGGCATTTCTTAAACATTTATTTTGAGTCAAACACTGTACTAAGTGTTAGGCATACAAAAGACAATCTATGCTCTCAAGGAACTTACATTCTAATGCAGGACAAGCCAACCGAGAAGAGTGAGCTAAAAAGTGTGTGCATGGGGAGGCGTTTCTATATGTCATGGAGACAAAATCTGGGTAGTTTGGAGAACTGTGCAGAAACAAGTAAAGGATGGTCAAACTAAGAACTCCCTCAAAATATATGGATATGTAGGATGATTTCTCCAATGGGGAGAGGGAATGGCAAGGGCTGAAGGATTTTCCAAGGAAAGAAGACAAATGAGAAATGATGGCAAAATCCAGAAGATCAAGAAGGGAGCATAAAGTGGCAACCCCATATTGTACAGCAATCCCTAAGCCACAGCTTCTGTACTTTGAAATACATTACATTCTTCAATGACATGTGGCAATGGTGTTATTCAGAAAAATGCCTCAGTATTGAGGTATATGAAAGGCTCTATCAAAAAACATGTTTTGTGCCACAAAAGACAGCTTTTGGTAACATTACTGGCATTGCCTTTGAGCATTCTAAATGTGGATATCTGACAGATTTGTGCCCTGGGTCCTCTTCTGTTGTCCCACTATGGTATCATACCTTGTGATCTTATCAATAAGCAGTAATATACTTTACACCCCCTCATACTCTTTCTCCAGTGACACTTTCCTCCTTGCTTTTCCTTAAATAGGACAATCTATCTGAAAAACATTGAAAAAAATTTCTAGACTAGATATATTGCTTGAAAAAATATGTATAAAAGGTTTCCTACCAAATTTTGCCTGCAAATATGTTCTTGATATACTACTATGGAAATTTTCATGAGTTCTTGCTATTTCTCCATACCACCTGTCTTCTCTGTATTCTTTCAAGTCCCATGGAAAGTCCAAACTTCTTCAGAAAGGCTTTCCTGATCCATCTTTTTTAACATTTATTTTTTTCCTCAATTACATGTAAGCAATTTTTTAAAACATTCTTTTTCTTAAAATTTTAGTTTTGAATTCTCTCTTTCCCTCCCAGTACCCTCCTTGAGAAAGCAATCAATTTGATATGGATTATAGAGGTGGAGTCCTACAAAATATTATTCCTTATTAACCATGTTGCAAAAAAAAAAAGCACAGACCAAACCAAACCAAATAAAACAAACAAACAAACAAACAAAAATACTCAAAAGAATAATAAAGAAAATGAGGGGGAAAGCATGCTTCAGTCTGCATTCATACTCCATCAGTTCTTACTCTGGAGGTGGATAGCATTTTCTATCATAAGTGCTTTGGAATTATCCTGGATCATTGTATAACTGAAAAGAGTTAAGTCATTCACAGTTGATCATTGTACATTTCAGCCTTTACTGTGCACATTTACCTGGTTCTGCTCATTTCACCTTGCATCAGTTCATGTGTCTTCCCCAATTTTTCTGAAAGTATCCTGCTTATCATTTCTTATAGCATAGTAGTATTCTATCAGAATCACATACCACAACTTCTTCGGACTTTCCTTCCCCAACTGATGGACATCCCTTCAATTCCAATTCTTTATCATCACTAAAAGAATTGCTATAAATATTTTTGTATGTACGGTATTTTTCCTTTCCCTTTGATCTTTTTTTGGTGCAGAGCTAGTAGTGGTAATTGCTTGCTGAAAATGTATGTGCAGTTTTATAGTCTTCAGCCCATTTGCATATACATGCATCTGTGTATATGTGTGTATATGCATATACATACATAAATGCACATATATACATAAATACATATATACATACATATGCATGCATACATATGTATGTGTGTATATATAATTTTTAAAGATTTGAGTTCAAATTCTATCCTGCCCTATCTTCCTTTCCCCTCCTTAAGACAGTAAGTGATCATATATAAATTATACTCATACAATTGTGTAAAATATTTCTTAGTCATTTTTTATAAGAAGACTAAAATTTTAAAAAAAGTATGAAAGAAAGAAAATGAAAAATAACATGCTTCAATCTGTATTCAAACAATATCACTTCTTTTTCTGGAGGCAGGGAGTAGTCTTCACCATTAATCCTTTCAGATTGTCTTGAATGATGGTATTGCTGGGAATAACTTAGTTACCCACAATTCTTCAATGTATACCATTGCTTTTACTGTTTACAGTGTTCTCTTGGTTCTGCTCACTTTGCTTTGCATCAGTTCATTTATGTCTTTCTAGGTTTTTTCTGAAGTCATCCTGCTTCTCATTTCTTTTTTCCCCAATTGAAAAGAATTTTATTTTTCCCCAATTAATTGTAAAGATGGTTTTCAGCATTTACTTTTATAAGACTGTCTTTTACAAACTTTTCTTCCTCCCTTCCTTTCTATCCCCCCACCCTTGCCACCTCTTCCACAAGGCAATGATCAATCTGATATAGGTTATATATGTACAATCACATTACATATATTTCCACATTAGTCATGTTGTGGAAGAGAATCAGAACGAAAGAGAGAAACCAAGAGAAAGAACAAAAAAACCCAAAAGAATGAAAATATTGTGCTTCAATCTGTACTTAGACTCCATAGATATTTCTTTGGATGTGGATAGCATTCTCCATCATGAGTCTTTGGGAATTGTCTTAGATCATGGTATTGCTGAGAAGATCTAAATCTATCATAACTATTCATTGTACAGTATTATTCTTACTGTGTACAACATTCTCCTATTTCTGCTGACTTCACTCAGAATCAGTTCATGTAAGTCTTTATTGGTTTCACTGAAATCTGCTGCTTGTTATTTCTTACACTGCAATAGTATTTCATCACATTCATATATGACAACTTGCTCAGTCAGGGCATCCCAAAAATTTCCAATACTTTTCCAAAACAAAAAGAACTGCTATAGATATTTTTGTACATCTGGTTCCTTTCCCGATTTTTTTATGATCTCTTTGGGATAAAGACCTGATCGTGGTATTGCTGGAACAAAGAGTATGCACAGTTTGATTGACTTTTGTACATAGTTCCAGATTGCTTTCCAGAATGATCGGATCAGTTCTCAATTCCAGCACAATGCGTTATTCCATTTCCCCCACATCTTCTCCAACATTTGTCATTTTCCTTTTTTTGTAATATTAGCCAATCTGATAGGTATGAGTTGGTATCTCAGAGTTATTTTAATTTACATTTCTCTAATCAGTAGTGATTTGGAGCATTTTTATATGACTATAGATAGTTTTAATTTCTTCATCTGAAAACTTCCCTTGAAACAATTATGAATTAGGGAATGATCTGTGTTCTTATAAATTTGATTCAATAGTCCATATATTTTAGAAATGAGACTTTGTCAAAAACAGACTGTCAAACAAAATTGTTTCCTAGTTTTCTGCTTCCTTTCAATTCTTGACTGCATTTCTTTTGTTTGTGCAAAACCTTTTAAATTTAATGTAACCGAAATTAGCTATTTTGCATTTCATAATGGTCTCTATAGCTTGATTGATCATAAATTCTTTCCTTCTCCATAGATGGAGATATTGACAAATAAGCTATTCTTTTTTCTTCTAATTTGGTTATGGTATCACCCTTTATGTCTAAATCATTTATCCATTTTAATCTTATCTTGATATATAGTGTTAGATGTTGATCTCTTCTTAGTTTCTGCTATGCTATTTTCAATTTTCCCAGAAATTTCAGTCAAAGGGTGGGCTCTTATCCCAGAAATAACAGTCTTTGGATTTATCAAACAGGGATTAGTATAGTCATATAGCACTGCGTTTTGTGCACCTAGCCCACTCCACTGATCCACCACTCTATTTCATAGACAGTACAAAAGAGTTTTGATGATTGCAACTTTGTAATGTGGTTTTAGATCTGATATAGCCAGGCCACCTTGCTTCACATTCTTTCTTCATTAATTACATTTATAATCTTGAACTTTAGTTCTTCCAGATGAATTTTGAGAATTTAGGTAGAATTCTCACTTATATTAGCTTGGCCAACCCATGAGCAATTGATATTTTCACTATTGTTTAAATTTGATTTTATTTATATGAAAAGTGTTTTGTAATAGTGTTCACATAGTTCCTTGGTTTTTCTTGGCAGGTAGACTCCCAAATAGTTTATATTACCTATGGTTATTTTAAAGGGGATTTTTCTAGCTCTTATAACTGGGATTTTTCACAGTACATAGAAATGCTGATGATTTATTTGGGCTTATTATATATCCTAAAACTTGCTAAAGTGGTTACTTATTTCAAGAAGTTTCTAAGTTTTACTATTGATGTGGTCAATTATGGTCACTGGAAAGAGTGACAGTTTTGTTTCCTCATTAACTACTCTAATTCCTTCAATTCTCTTTTTCTTCTTCTTTTATTGCTAAAGCCAACATGTCTAGGGGTCCCTGGTTAGGTGGTACAGTGAGTAGAGCACCAGCCCTGGGCTCAGGAGGGCCTGATTTCAAATTGAGCCTCAGACACTTAACACTTACTAGCCTGGGCAAATCACTTAACCCCAATAGCCCTGCCCTCCTCTCCTCCAAAAAAAAAAAAGCCAAAGTCTAACACAATACTTTCCCAAATAGTTTATATATAAGTAGAATTAATTGTTCTTTAGATTTTGGTAGAATTATCTTTTAAATTCATCTATTCCTAGAGGTTTTCTCTTAGGAAATTCAGTGATGGTTTGTTCAATTTATTTTTCTGAAATGGAATTAATGATTTTATTCTCTCTTCTGTTAATCTAGGCTATTTATATTTTTGTAAATATTCATTCATTTTATTTAGATTGGTAGATTTATTGGCATACAGCTGGACAAAATATCTCATAATTATTGCTTTAATTTCTTCTTCATTGGTGGTGAATTCATGCTTTTCAGTTTTGATAATGATAATTTGGTTTTTTTTCTTTCTAACCAAATTAGCCAATTTTTCCTATTTCATTTATTTTTTTCCATAAACCAGCTCTTCATTTTATTTATTAGTTCAATAGTTTTCTTTATTTCAATTTTATTAATCTCTACCTTGATTTTTAGAATTTCTAAATTCTTATTTATTTGGGGATTTAAAATTTTCTCTTTTCACCAGCTTTTCAGCTACATGCTTTATTAATTGATCTCTTTCTCTATTTTATTCATGTAAGCTTTTAAAGATATAAAATTTCTTCTAAGAACTATTTTGGCTGTTTCCCATAAGTTTTGATATGTTGCATCATTATTGTTGTTCTCTTTGATGAACTTATTGATTCTTTTTAAGATTTGCTCATTGCCTGGGATTAGATTATTTAGTTTCCAATTAATTTTAAACTATATATCTATGGCCTTTTATGGCATGCAATTTTATTGCATCATGTTCTGAAAAGGATGCATTTAATATTTCTGCCTTTCTGCATTTGATTGTGAAGGTTTTATGCCCTAATACAATTTTTGTGTAAGTGCCATGTACGAGTGAGGAAAAGATGTATTCCTTTCTATCCCCACTCAATTATCCCCAAAGATCTATCTTATTTAACTTTTTCTAAAATTTTAGTCATCTCCTTTACTTTTTTTTTTTTTTTGTAAAAAGTAGCAGTTTTGTTTCCCATTGTTCTTTCTAATTCTTTTAATTTCTCTTTTGGTTTGTTTTATTGCTATAGCTAGCATTTGTAGAATATTGAATAGTAGTGGTGATAATGGGCATCTTTACTTTACCCCTGATCCTTTAGAAAGTTTTCTAGCTTATCCCAATTACACATTCTATTTGCAGTAGTTTTTTTACAAATATTACATTTTTTTTTAAGGATGGCTCCATTTATCCCTCTGCTTCCTAATTTTTTTGAAAGGAATGAGTAGTCTATTTTGTCAAAAACTTTTCTGCATCTATTGAAATAATAATATGGGACAGAGCCAAGATGGCAGAGTAAAAGTAGGAACTGGCTTAAGCTCCCACACCAACCACCTCCAACATCTGTAAAATAGGACTCTAAACAAATTTTACAGCTACAGATTCCACAAAGTGACAGAGAGAAACAAATCTCATACTGAAGGCAGACTGGCAGGCCAACAGGAAGGGTCTATAACACTGGGCTGGGAGCACAGGGCAGTCCTGCATGGGCCAGGAGACACAGACCTAGAGTAACCCCGACCAGCAGCACAGATGGGCCAGAGCAGACTTCAGGAGAGTGAATCATGGGGTAGCTGTGACAGTTTCTAGACTTCTCAACCCATAGACTTCAAAGAGAAAGAAAAAGGTAAGTAAGGGACCCTATTGATCCATGGTGGAAGAAGAGTATGGTCTGGCCCCTGTCCCTGGGGTGAGAGGTGGCAGAGGCATGGCAGCTGCAGCTGTTGCCCTGTGGCTGCCTCTGGAACTCCTGGCCTGCAGATGGTAGGGGGAACAAATGATCATTCAGACGGTAATCCCCGTGAATGGATCTGGGTCCCAGTTTTCAGTGGTGGTTCTGGAGTGTGAAATGGCAATTTGCCAGAGCTGGTGATGACTGTAGAGAGGGCACACTCCTCAGACCTCTGACAACATTTGTGAAAACCCAAGCAATTTGGGACACAGCTCTCTCCACTCTGGAAACAGAGTTCTACCATGGCAAAGAGCTCAAAAGTCAAGTAATTGGCTAGTAAAATGAGCAATCAGAGGAAGAGCAATCAGACCATATAATCCTTTTTTGGAGGCAATGTGAAATATCTCATTGGAAAAACCACTGACCTAGAAAATAGATCCAAGTAAGATAATTAAAAAAAAAATTATTGGACTACCTGAAAGCCATGATCAAAAAAAGAGCCTAGACATCATCTTTAAAGAAATTATCAAGGAAAATTGACCTGATATCTTAGAACCAGAGGACAAAATAGAAATGGAAAGAATTCACTGATCACCTCTTGAAAAAGATCCCTGCAAAAAAACTCCTAGGAATATCATAGCCAAGTTGATATAATAATAAAAGAAATAAAGAAAATTGTTCTGAATTATTAGAACAAGACAGGATGGGGGTAGGGGGAAGTGGCAATAGAAAAACTCCATTGATCAACACTTAAAAGAGATCTTATGAAGAAAACTCATAGGAGTATCATAGTCAAATTCTGAAACCTCTAGCTCAAGGACAAAATATAAAAAGCAACAAGAATAAAACAATTTAAATATGATGGTGCCACAATTATAATTAAACAAGACCTAGAAGTGGAGGCTGTAGGCCCTGTAACACTGTGTATCAAAGACCAAAAGACCTGGGGTTGCAACTGAAAATATCATACTCAACAAAGTTAGGCACAATCCTGAATGAAAAAAAATGTACATTTGATCAACTTTCAGATTTTTAAGACTTTGTTTAAAAAAACAAACAAACAAACAAACCTGAATTTAATAGAATATTTGACATATAAGAACAAAGAAAAATATAAAGTACATACCAAAAACTGGTTACAAGGGATTCAATAAGGACAGAGTGTTTACTTTTTATATATGTAAAGTGTAAAACGTATGTTTAAGATTCTTATTAATAATTGGGTAGCTCATAAGAAAGATTAGGGAAAATCTGAGTATATATGAATTTTAAAAGTAAAACCATGTAGGAACAGTTAAAAAGAGTAATTATTTTATACAAAGGAGTTACAAGAGGAAGAGGTGATACAGAGGTATTAGATAGGGGAGGAGGGCTGATAGTTCTGGTAACCTACTTTCACCGGGAATGGGCTTATGAGGGTACAATACATATATATTTAGAAGAGTATAAAAGTCTTCTAAATTCAGAAGAAAGAAAATGGTAGGGGCACAGGGAAGGGGGAGAGGACAAGGGAGGGATCTTCAGAGGGGATAGTGAAGGAATACATAAAAGGGGAGTATAGAAGGGTGTTTAGGTTTATGGAAACAGGAGGATAGTGAAGGGATCTTTGCAGGGGGGTAGGCAGGTAATAGGAGGACAAGGTGATGGGTAGAAGTAAAGTAGATGAGGCAAGAGAGACAGGAAAGAATAGATATACACATAAAAACAAGGGAATAGAATTTGTTTAGGAAAATACATATGTATATATGGATATGTTTATGTATATATCAATAGCTATAGAGAAACACATCCAAACTTAATTGTAGCCTCCTGGGGTGGGGTGGGGGAGAGGGAGTGGAAAGAAGATCGAAATTAAAAAGTGTACAACACAGAACAAAAGAAAACTTTCAAGGAAGCAAAGAAAAGACGGCTTTTTTGTTAACACAAAGTATATCATATAGGCTTTCTTGAAATAAAATTTATTGTTACATAATTTTAATCCTCTCTTATGTTCTGCTATGCACATGACTTGACATGTGTTTTTTTCTTTCTTATTTTGTATTTAAGTTCCAAAATTTAAGTTTATGATATATTTTTTGTTTCTTTTCTCTATTCTTTACTTATGTTCTGGGGTTTGAGTCTAAAATAAAATTAAAAAAAGAAAAGAAAATCAATCTGACAACTGAGAGAAGGATAAACTAGAGGAGAGAGAGATTTTAAACAGGGAGACTGACCAGAAGGCTAGTATAATAGTTCAAGTGAGTTGATCAGGTATGGGTATACAGGAGGTAAAACCTATAGGACTGGACATCTGATGGAACTTGGTAGGGACACATTCAGAGATAGTAAAATGATGAGGATGAGACCTAGGTTGAAAGTCTGTGTGCTTAAGAAGATGGTGGTACCCTTGATTTCATAGGGAAATTAGCAAAAAAGACAGTTTGTAATGAAAAATAATGAGTTCTGTTTTGGACATGTTTAGTTTAAGGTAGTCAGAATATATTCCCTTTGATATATCTACTAGAAGGTTGTATATGTGAGACTGAAGGTAAGTAGAGAGTGTAGCTAGTAAGAAGATTTGAGAATCATCAGCATAGGGATGAAATTGAAACTGATGAAATTATCAAGTCAAATAAAGAAGGAGAGGAAAATGCGAACTGGGACAGAGCCTTAAGGAGACCCATGGTTGATGGATATAACCTGGAAGAATACACAACAAAAGAAACAGAAAAGAAATTGCCAAGTTCTAGAGAGCAATCCCATGAAAAAAAGACAATATCTGGGAAAAGAAGGAACTGACAATATCAAAGGCTGCAGAGAGGGCAAAAAGGATGAGAACTTAGACACAATCGTTAGATTTGGGAATTTCTATTGATCAGTCTTCTTTGTTTTGTTCTCTTAGGCCAAACAAAATAAGTCCAACATATACTTAGTTATATGTGATATGTGTTTATATATTTAAATATATATTACATGCATTACGTGTTTGAGCATGCATATGTACTGTTAAGACACATGCACTCATATAAAATGTTTGTGGCTCATGTTTTTACTGAGTTATTTATATATATGAAATGCTGTGTCTTAACATAGAGAGTCAAACTTGATATGAGGAAGATCCAGGCTCAATTCTCACATCTAATACTAGAATACACAAATCACTTAAATTCTTTGACATTTAGGCAACACTACTATGAGAATCATGTAGTAAGTTTTAGATTGAATGAGCTCTGTATTGAGAGAGGTGGAGTGGGTTCCCATCCCTAACAAATTATGTGTTTGATATACAGACAAATACACATAGAATCACATCTTTCTATCTACTATCTCTATCTAATCTGTCTGTCCTTCCATCCATCCATCCATCCATCCATGCATCCATACATACATGAATAGATATAGACTTATCTAACAATCTATCTGTTGAGCTACCTACTTGCTAAATATTTGGCCTAGAATGCATGTTACAAATGCGATGTGAAAGAATGTAATACCTTGATAATATAGTTAAGTTCTCTCAAATAGTCATGGCTCATTTATTCTTGTATATATCTTCCTTTTTATTTTGTGTATAATTCAGTTGCATTATTTCACAACAGAATATACCTCTTGTCATATGCTATAAACATATATATATTTATCTTCAGTAGAAGTCCCAGACACCCACTATCACATATACCTATAATGTGTTTTCCTGACATTTTAGTAATGTAAGTGTTTATTTCAGTTCTTGCAGACTACTTATTTAGACATATAGTCATAAATTTCAATCTAAAAAACCTCACTTGGATAAGAAAATAGATACATTAAAACTAAAAGTAAAATTATGTAAAATATATTAATGATGCTGAAACAAGAAACTTTCAATTGTGAACTCTCTAAAAGTATACCAAAATTATCCTTCCCATCAAAGAAACACACAAACAACAAGCAAAAACTAAAACATAAATTGTGTTAAGAATGATAGTAATTTGAAGTTTTAATAAGAAGGCCAGATTCTTAAAACTGATTATTTTCTTTGCATCATCATTTCTATAACCAAGACATTTAGACATATAGAAAAAAGGACAGATTAAAAAATCATTTGCAGTTACAATTCACTATGAAGATTAGAAGGTAGCTCACTAACACATATTCTTAATTTGAGATTTTATGTGAAAATTAAATACTGTATCAATTTGAATAGTTCTTTAGTTATTATACTATATATTTATCCTGGAGTAAATTATCGGATTATTTAGAAAAAAAGTAGCAAAAATAAAATAATATTTTAGCTAAAGAAATCTTTGCTTATGGATATGGAAAAACATAGGCCACATTTGGTTTGAAATGAATAGACAATATGCTAATTATTTTAAAGAGTTTATTACTATTTCCATTCATAAACCATATAATTTAATTTTTAGAAGGCCTAACTCTTATGTGTCATACTGTAATGATTTTTTTTGTATATTACCATACTAACAATTAGTATGAGTTGTATTTAAGTAACAAAAAATAGTGGGTTGCATTTTGGAGGAAGGGGGGGGGTCTTAATTTTTTTTTAAGAGATATAGAAGCAAATGCAACAACCTGTAAATTTCAGATATAAAACATTTATTTTAAATATAAATAAGCCATTACTGGCACGAACAATTTACATTTGAAAAGATTTTCTAAGTTCACACACAGCACTGTCAAGCATGGGGTAATCACTTTAGTAATTTTAAATGAGGACTATAAAAATTTTATGTTTAACTGTAATAGACACTTTGCATCCATAGTAACTCCTGCCAAGAAAAGTAGTATCTAAAGTAAATCAGTGAACTATGATTTTATTCAAAAAACCCACTGTCTGAACTGCCATTTCAAAGACATACAATGACCCTCTTTTATAAGATAAATTTTACTAAAGTAATTTACTATGTCAACCCAAAAACATAATCTCATATCTTTTATCAATGAAAACACCATCATCATTAAGGAAAGTTTTGTGACAATATGCTTAATGTGAGGAATAAACCAGAAGTTATTTCCTTGTATACAATGACTTTTTCTTTCTTTCTTTCTTTCTTTCTTTCTTTCTTTCTTTCTTTCTTTCTATTTATCTATCCATTTATTTGCTTGTTAGTTTTTATCTATTTATTTTACGAGGAAGTAAATGAACTTGCAATAGAATGTTCAGATATTTCTTTGAGCTATCTCAAAACTTATAGCTTATACCACATCAGGGTGACATTGATTTAACGGAAGAGTAACAAAGCAAAATGGCAACTATGTAGTGCAATGGGTAGAGCGCTGGGTTTGGGATCAGGGAAACTCATGTTCATGAGTTCAAATCTGGTCTCAGACATTCACTAGATGTGTGACCCTTGGCAATTCACTTACTACTGTTTGCTATACTTCCTGTTCTGTAAACTGAGTTGGAAAAGGAAATGGCAGACTCCTCTATTATCTGCCAAGAAATGCCCAAATGGGGTAACAGAGTCGGACACAACTGAAAAGACTGAAGAACAAGCAATGCTTATATGGCACTTTAAAGTCTGCCTGGGCAGCTAGGTGGCTCAATGGATACAATGTCAGGCCTAGAGTCAGGAAGTCATCTTCCTTGGGTCAAATGAAGCATCAGACACATTTGCTGTGTGACCCTGGGCAAGTCACTTAACTGTTTGCCTCAGTCTCCTCATCTGTAAAAATGAGCGAGAGAAAGAAATGGCAAACTACTTCAGGATATTTGCCAGAAAAATCTCAAATGGATTTGCAAATAGCACACATGATTGAAATGACTGAACAACAACAACCAAAAAGTAAAATTAAAAATCTTTTATCCTTCCAATTTCATATCCAAATTTTTAAAAAGTGTCAAAGATGCTTAAGACATGTGGGGTAATGGTAGAGTAGGCTTGGTGACAGGAGAAGCTGAATTCAAATCTTGCTTTTATAACTAGCTGAATAACACAGGCTGATCACTTTCATTAGGTAGTCTGCATGTACCTCATATATAGTATGTCACATCTACTGAGTCACAGACAGCTGTCATTTGCCTCTGTAGAAATCATGGATACTTGCTATATTCATTCATAAGGAGATAAACAGTAAAAATAATGAAAGATAAGTTTATTTTCCTAGCATTGAGACCGACAATCAAAGCAAGTATAGTATATAATTCAAGTATTTTCTTTTTTATTCTATGCTTGACTTTAGCTCTTGCAATTAGCCTGTTGATCTTCTATCCTAACAACTCTTATGTGATTTTGGCTGCATGAAAACGTATATGAGATCTAGATTAAATGGGACGGAAGGTTCAAGAATGCAGATAGTACTATGTTATGTCATTTTCAGACAAATCTAGGGCACTAAGTTTACTCCAGAGGGACATATTGCAAGAACACTATGTAGTTAAGGCTTTATCTTATTATTATGTTTAAGGAAATATTATCTCTAAAGCATGTTATATACTTTATGGTGCTATATAAATGTTAGCTACTTTGTACAAGCTGGAATTTTTTTGTCATCCATTTTCTTTTTTGAAAATAAATTTAATGTTTATTTTTAGTTTATATCATTCCTTTCCACAACATTTTGAATTACAAATTTTCTCACCATCTTTCCCCTACCCATCAACCCAAAACAGCAATCCCACTGTATATCCCCTCCCCCATTCTGCTCTCTCCTATATCTTCCCCCATTCCCCCTCCAACTTTCCGGGAGAGCAAGAGAGATCTCTATACCCCAGTTCCTGTATATCTTATTTCCCAGTTGCATATAAAGAAAAAATAATTATATATATGTATATATATATATAGATAGATAGATAGATAGATAGATAGATAGATAGATATATAGATAGATATAGCTATAGACATAGGTATAGACATAGAAATAGATATAGATATAGATATCAAACGTTTGATTTTAAAAGTTTGATTTCCAGATTCTTTCCCTAACTCCTTCATTACCCACCCTTACTGGGAAGATAAGCAATTTAACATAGGTTGCACATGTGTAGTTACGCAAAACATTTCCATAGTGGATATATTGTGAAAGACTGACTATATTTCCCTCCATTCTATCCCGCCCTCCACTGGTTCTATTCTCTACCTTGACCCTGTCCCTTTACAAAAGTGTGTGCTTCTAATTACCCTCACCCCAACCTGCCCTCCTCTCCATCATCTTCCCTTTCATCCCCTTCCCCTCTAATTTCCTGTAGGGCATGATACACAATTTAGTATGAATGTTGTTCCCTTAGAAAGCTAAATTCAGTGAGAGTAAGGTTCACTCATTCCCCTTTGCCTTCCAGTTCTTCCTCTCCATCATAAGAGGTACCCCTTACATTTTCTATATGAGATAATTTACCCCATTCTGTCTCTCCCTATCTCCTCTAATTATATTCCTCTTTTACCTTTCAATTTCATATTTTAAATATCATCCCTTCCTATTCAATTGATTCTGTGCCCTCTGTCTTTGTATAGCTGTACACACATATACACACACTCACATAGGTATCCATATGCACATATACCTTTCTATATAGACATATAAATGTATGTATTCATAAATATTTATATTCATTTGTATTCCCTTCAACTATTATATTCATTTGTATTCCCTTCAACTATCCTCATAGTGAGAAAAGTTGCATAGGTTACAATGATCATTTTTCCATATAGGCATGTAAATAGTTCAACTTTGATAAGTTCCTTATGATTTCTTTTCCATGTTTACCTTCTCATGCTTCTTGTATTTGAGTGTCAAATTTTCTTTTCAGTTCTTTTTTTTTCAGCAAGAATG
>CM053591.1:118631137-118653101 GCA_028646515.1 Pseudochirops corinnae | reverse complement strand
TGGTGATCCACTCTCTAGGAGTCCACTGCAGGCACTGGATGGAGCAGCCCTGGTGCTAAAATCACGGGCACTTGTGGGTCTGGTCTGGGCTCGTTTCCCAGGATGCTGTGATGGACCCTTCCTGCTGGACTGCCAGGCTGCCTTCAGTGGGAGATTTGTTTCTCTCTGTCACTTTGGGGGTTCTGTAGCTCTAAAATTTTTTTAGAATCATATTTAAAAGATATTTGAGGTGGTTATGGGGGGAGCCATGGAGTCTTCCTGCTTCTATGCTGCCATCTTGGCTTTGCCCCCTGAGTGTGGACTGTATTTTTGAGAAAGTGGAGTGTTTGGTCAGTGGCCTGGAACTAGCTCAGAGGAAGATCAGCTGATAGAATGCTGATTTTTTTTTTTTTTACCTGAAGAAGAGAGGACAGGAAGGATTATTAGGAACTTGGACACTTTTAATCTTCAAATAAGTGAAGCACTAGCTTATGTGGGATTATGGTATCCTTGTTTCTTTCCCAAGGCATAATTAGAACAAGTGAGTAGGAATTAGAATGGGGGAGATTCCACATCACTATATGAAGTTCCTTAAAATTGGACATGTCATCATCAAAAAGGGAAAATGACCCACTTGTGGAAAAATATCCATAGCAATTCTTTTTGTTGTGGCAAAGAATTGGAAATTGAGGGAACGCCCCTCAGTTTCGGGATGACAGATGTGGTATCTGAATGTAATGGTATACTATCGTTCCATGAGAAATGGTGAGCAGGTGGATTTCAGAAAAACCTGGACATGAACTGATGCTGAGCGAAGTGAGAAGAACCAGTCGAAGATTGTACACAGTAACAGCAACATTGAGTGATGACCAACTTTATTAGACTTAACTATTCTCAGCAATGTAATTATCTAAGACAATTCCAAAAGAGTCATGATTGAAAATTCTATGCACATCCATAGAAAACTATGGAGTCTGAATGCAGATCAAAGCATATGATTTTCTCTTTTTTTCACTTTCTTGTGATTTTTTCCTTTTGTTCTTATTCTTCTTTCAAAACATGACTGATGTGGAAATATGTTTAATATGATTATGCATGTATAGGCTATATCAGATTGCATACTATCTTGGGAAGGTGGCAGGACAGGGAGTAGAAAATTTTAGAGCTCAAATTCTTATAAAAGTAAATGTTAAAAACTAAAAATGGGTAAATTTAAAAATAAGAAAAAGATTTAAAAATTAGACCTGTCTTCTAACACTGTTGCCTGCCTTGATGGTGATGGATTCATCTTCACAAAAAGTCTTCAAGTTGAGGTGGCATGAATATTAAGAAATGCAGAGGAGACTAACGATTTGTTTTGGTTTATTTAATTATTAGATTATTTGACATATGAAGTCTCTTCAAACTTTAAGAGTATTTTGTGAGAGAAGCAGACAACTAGATGGTACAGTGGATAGAGCAGCAGGCCTGAAGTCAGGAAGACCTGAGTTCAAGTTTGACTTTAGAGATTCCCTTGCTATGTGATCTTGGGTAAGTCACACAACTGTTGGCATTAATTTCCTCATTTTTAAACAGGGATAATAACAAAAAACTCACAGTAAAAGAGAATGATGGTTCAACTTTACTTTGTTCTAGTCAGCCCATATTTGCAGTATGGACTTTAGGATTAGACAGAACAGCTTAGGAATTTCAAATTTATATAGTACTCTAACATTTGGAAAGTGCTTTATAATGATAACACTCAAGGATTTATTATCTCCATATTTCAGATAAAGAAACTTGGCTCCAGGGGGTGGAGCCAAGATGGCAGCATAGGAGCATCAAGGTACTGCAGCTGCCACACAGCTACCTCAAATACCCATAAATATGACTCTAAACAAATTTTAGGGCTCTAAAATGCACACAAATACACTTCCCGCTGAAGGCAACTTTGCTAGAAGGGACCATCTCAGCACTGGGAGCCAAAACCAGCCCAGCCTGAAACCATGGCTTGACCCTGGAGGTGGCTGGACAAGGCGAGCTGTAGCTGGAACTTCAGGAGAGTGGATACAGTGGCAGTTGTGGCAGTTTCCAGAATTATCAAGCCATAAGAAACAAGGACTAAGTGAAAGATCAGTGGAACTCTGTTAAATTTGGGGGAGAAAAGTGGTCTACCCAAACTGCCTCCAAGGCAAGGAAGTGGCAGAAGCAGCGGCCCTGCAGCCACATGGCTGCTTCAGAGCTCTGGGCCTGCAGACTGCAGGGGAGCCAAGCAATTGTTCAGAGGCCAAGTGCTCTAGTGTTGAGTGGCCTGGATCCGGATCATGGTCTTGGGTGGTGGTCCTGGGGTGCGTTTTCAGTGAGCCAAAGCTGGTGGGGCCTGCAAAAGAATGACAGCTCCCTAATAGCTCTGGGAGCTGGGAAAATCCCAGTAATTTGGGCTAGAATTTTCCCCACTGGAAGCATAGCTCCACAGAGCTAAAAAATCATTGACCGGCCAACATGAGCAAGCAAAGGAGGCAAAGTAAGAAAAGCAACTAAACTCTAGATTCCTTCTTTGGGGACAAGAAGAAGGATCAAAGCATGGAACAGGAGAAAGACAACACAGTCAGAGTTCTCACACCAAAAGCTTCCAAGAAACATGAAGACTGCCTAAAAGCCATAGATCAGCTTAAGAAGGATTTTGAAAACCTAATGAGAGAAGTGGAGGAAAAATTGGGAAAAGAAATAAGAATGATGCAAGAAAATCATGAAAAGAGAGTCAACAACTTGACTGAAAAAAATAACACCTTAAAAAATAGATTAAATCAAATGGCAAAAAAAGGCTCAAAAAGGCAATGAGAAGAAGAATGCCTTAAAAAGTTGACTTTGCCAGATGGAAAAAGAATCTCAAAAGCTTGCTGAAGAGAATAATTCCTTCAGAATTATAGTGGAGCAAATGGAAGCAAATGACTTTATGAAAAATTAAGATACTATTAAACAGATCAAAACAACTGAAATAAATAGAAGGCAATGTGAAATATCTCCTTGAAAAAACCACTGACCTGGAAAACAGATCCAGGAGAGACAATTTAAAAATTATTGGACTACCTGAAAGCCATGATCCCAAAAAAACTTAGAAAGCATCCTTTAAGAAATTTTCAAGAAAGTTGCTCTGATATGTTAGAATCAGAGGGCAAAATTAGAATTTGAAAGAATTCACTGATCACCTCTTGGAGGTGATCCCTAAGAGAAAGCTCATGGGAATGTTATATCCAGGTTCCAGAGTTCCAAGATCAGGGAGTGGATATTGCAAGCTGCCAGGAAGGAACAATTTGAATACTGTGGAAATACAATTGGGATAACCCAGGATCCAGCAGCTTCTGCATTGAGGGATCAAAGGGCCTGGAATGTGATGTTCCAGAGATCAAGGGAGCTAGGATTGAAGCCAAGAATCACCTACCCAGCAAAATTGAGTATGGCATTCCAGGGGAAAATATGGTCATTTGGTGAGGTGGGGAACTTTTGGGCATTCTTGCTGAAAAAAACAGAACTGGAAAGAAAGTTTGACACTCAGATACCGGAAGCATGAGAGGGTGGACATGGAGAAGAAATCAGAGGGAACTTATTGGGGTTGAGCTGTGTGTATGCTGACATGGACTTATGAAACTTTTCTCAGTATGAGGGTGGGTGAAGGGAATACAAATGTATGTATATATATATATATATATATATATATATATATATATATATATATATACACATACACATGTGTCTATATAGGAGGGTTTATATATGCATACAACCATATATCTGAGTATGTGTATATATGAATACATTGAGGGCACAAGATCAATTGAATAGGAAGAGACAGTACTCTAAAAGGTGAAGTTCTGAGGTGGGAGAGGGTTAGAGTGGGAGGAGACAGGGAGAGACAGAATGGGGTTAATCATCTCATGGAAGAGGCAAGGGATAATTGTTGCAATGGAGGGGAGGAATGGAAGGGCAGGAGGGAGGGGGTCAACCTTGCTCTGATTTAGCTTGGCTTATGGAAGAAACAACATAAACTCTAACCTGGGTATCTTGCCATGCGGGAGAGTGAGGGGAATGGGGATGGGAGGTGGGATGGTGGAGGGGGGGTAGAATGGAGAGGGAAGGTTGATGAAAGTACACACTTCTGTAAAGGGACAGGGACAGGATAGAGAATAGAACAAGGAGGGGGGCGGCATAAGAAGGAGGGACATATAATCAGTCTCTCACAATATGCCCACTGTGGAGAGGTTCTGCATAATTACACATGTACAGTCTGTATTTAATTGCTTGTCCTTACAGTGGGGGTGGGTGATGAGGGAGGAAGGGACAGAATCTAGAATTTAAAGTTCTATAATCAAATGTAAAAAATATATATATATATAAGTATTATTATTAACTACATCCAACTGGGAATTAAGATACACAGGCACTGTGGTAGGGAGATCCATCCTGCCCCACTGGAAAGTCAGAGGGGTGAGGGGGAGGACATAGGAGACAGCAGATTGGGGGAGGGGTTATACAGTGGGATGGCTGTTTTCAGGTAGGGGAAAGATGGGGAGAAAATTTGTAACTCAAATTCTCATGGAAATAAATGATTTAAACAACAAAATAAATAAATAACTTTTTTAAAAAAAGAAAGAAATCGGGGTGCAAAATAACTGATATTCTTGGTTTCACACAGTTAGTAAGTTTCTGAGGCCATATTTGAAGTTCTTGACTCAATGTCTAAACCTTTATCCATTTTGTCAGCTAAAATGTAAATACCTAAAGTTGGGAAATGGAAAGTCTTATGCAAGGGACAGCAAGGAGACCACTGTCAAAGTATGTCATATTAGGGGTGAGAGGAGATGATGATGATGTAAAAATAAATACATATATTTTACAAGAAATAAGCCACTAAAGGTTTGAGAGAGCACCTGCAATAATGAAATCATTGCTTTTCATGTGTATTGAAGACTTATTATCATTAGAGCAGACATGATGGACCTTAAGAAAGCATATGCTTAAAGTAAATTCTTCTCACTGACATTTTAATTGGAATCTTTATTTCATGTGATAATTTAAATCTAACCTTAGTGGCCTAAGATAACATTATGTCTAACTACTAAGCAATGAAGAATTTAATTCCTTTTTATCATCAGATTCAGATGTAATTGTTATTTTATTTTTAATTTTACAAAAACAATAGGAATAGGAAAAAAATGGAGAAAAATATCTTTTACAAAGTATAAATAGTTTTCATGTAACAAGTTCATTAAACACTAAGTCTTAACTATTGAGTTTCAATCGTTAGTTTCATTTTTTGTATCAGCAGATAAAATTCATATAGATTATGTTTGCAGAGTGAATTACACTTTTCTAATTTGATATTCATGTTTGATTTAATATTTAGTTATTCAGTTATATAAGTTGAAATTTAAAAGGTAAATTGCCTTTAACATAACATATATTTGAATCAAATGGTTCTGCTAAAGTTGAAGAAAAGACTTCTGAGGGTTCTTACATCTATCTTACAATATTTGAAAGGTTGTTAGATAGAATAGTTAATTGATCTATTCTGTTTATCTGCAGAAGGCAAAACTGGGACCAATTTGTAGAAGGCAGACTTTAGCTCACTATAAGAAAGAATTTTCCAATGGAATGGACTGCCTGAGGAGGAAGGAGTTACCCATCACTGCAAGTGTTCAAGCACAGTCTGAATAACGATTGTCAGGTATATGGTAGCAAGATTTCTTGTGTCAGACAGCGGGCTAAAGAAATCAACTCTTAGATATCTTCCATCTCTACAGTTGTATTGTACTGTTCAGTCCACCTGTTATTCTCTCAGACAGGGACATGCTAAATTTCATGATTGCTTGAATGTAATTTTTCAACTGTTTGCCATAGCAACATACTGTGTGTATGTTTCCTAGCTTATGTTCCTTGATATACTGTTGCTAATGCACTTATGGAATGATTTTGCAATTTAAAATAATAATGTTAAGAAGGTGTGAATAAGTGAAACTATATAGCTCTTGCAGCTCAGAACCATTTCTACACCTAAATCAATTTTGCTAAATTATCTCCTTTCACTGACCATATCCAATAGAAGCCACTGCCTTCTGTGCCTAAGGAGTTTACAGTTTTCTGAACAAAAGGCAGTGTTATACCATCTGAAGAACTGAAAATATATGCAGTAATTACTTTATGTTTGTCTAGTTTGGCCTGATTTTATGATCTGTTTTGACCATTAAATTTGAATTGTTTTATTCCAAAAGAATTATAGTACTTTCAAATTGTAAGGAGATATAGCAGGGAGGAAGGGGAGCAATAATTTAACTTTCTGAATCAGAATTTTAAAAGGTACTTTTTTTTTAACCTGTGTATATTTATTATCTAGGTCTACCGTGCCACTTTTCAATGAGAACATGTTTCCTCTTACACTAGGAAGCCAAATAGAAACTGAATTCCTCTAATCCCACTGGCTTTACTGAAAGCATACTGATTGACCTCCTAGAGACTTTCATCTCTTTCTCAGTTACTCAGCCTAAAAAAGGAATTATAAATTGTAAATTTCCCAAGCATATTTAAGCTGTTTTTCAAACCCTAACTCGGCTTTATACCATTGATAAAGTTTGTGTCATTTAAAGTCATGATACTTTAGACTGTTTAAAGTTGTGGAATGGTATAATGGAAAATTGAATTACTATAAACAAGGTGAGTCAACAACTGAAAACTCCTAAAAGTAGAGATTGGATTTTTAATTGCATGCTATATCTAATATTTGTTACATAATATATAATAATGTATTCATGTGTGTGATGGCATATATTCAATATATTTCATTGTAAGGTATATATTATATGTTATTGTAACCAACCATTCCACCAGTTTTCATTAAGCACCTACCATGTAGTTGGTAGCTTAGTAGATAGAGTACCAGACCAGGAGTCAGGAAGACCTAGGTTCAACTCTGACCATAGACATTTACTAACTGAGAGACCCTAGGCAAGTCATCTAACCCTGTTTACTTCAGTTTCTTCTGTAAAATGAGCTGGAGAGGGAAATGGCAAACCACTCCAGCATCTTTGCCAAGAAAACCCAAAATGAGGTCATGAAGAGTCCAACACAACTGAAACAAGTGAATTAACACCAAAAACATGTGCCAGGACCTATCACAGATGCTGAGTATACAAATACAAAGAATAATACAATCTATGCTATCAAGGACCTTACTATATATACATACACACATGCATGTATGCATGTATTTGTATACATGCATATTCATGCATGTATGTATATATGTGTTTTAACGTGTGTGTGTGTGTGTGTGTGTGTGTGTGTGTGTGGAGAGAGAGAAAGAAAGAAAGAGATAAAGAGAGAGAGAGGGAGAGAGTCCAGGTCTGTGATTAAATTCGTCTAAAAAATTCCAATGTGAAAACTTCCTCCAGCAATGCAGTTCAGAAAAATGTCTGTAACTTACAGCCTTAGAGATCAGCCTGGGATATGGAGAGTTTGACTGACTTAGCTATCATCACATTGATAGCAGTTTATGATTGAAGCAGTTCTTATATTGGGTCTTCCTCAGTCCAAGGCCATTATGCTCTCCACTATACCACTTAGCCACCTTTATTCAGTGTACTTTGCATGTATGTATATAGGATAGCATGATTGTTTCTTGTATTTCTTATTTTCAATAATATAAATACACACATATACTTTCTATATTTCTACATAAATTTTATACATTTCTATATGTTTTTTGAGTCTATACATATTTAATGAATGTTTAATATTAATATTAATATATAGATTAGTGTGAATATATTATGTGCCCATGTATACACACATTCATGCATATATATGTGTGTATATGCATATATGCACACAGGCATATCCATGTGCATATGTATTTATAGGGGTATTATGCATAGATACATATATGTATATACATATATTCTATGAGTATGTATCTATACACACCCAGCATATGTTATGTTAATATATGTGTGTGTGTGTGTGTACATATATATGTACACACACACACACAGAAATACATGGGGCAGCTAGGTGACACTGTGAATAAAATGTCAGGAAGATGTCCTTGTGAGTTCAAAAAATTTAAATCTTGCCTCAGAAACTTACTAGCTGTGTGACCCTAAACAAGTCATTTAACCCTGTTTGCTTCAGTTTCCTCATCTGTAAAATGAGTTGAAGGAGGAATGGCAAACCCCTCGAGTCTTATTGCCAAGAACATCCCAAATGGCATCATGAAAATTTGGAAATTTGAATATGATTGAAACTACTGAACAACAAATCAACTTTCCAGACTTGGACTTTCTCTCTCTCTTTCTCTCTCTCTCTCTCTCTTTGTCTCTCTCTCTCTCTTTCTCTCTCTCTCTCTCTCTCTTTCTCTAGATACTTGATAGAACTCTACAATGTTATTTGATTTCATTCTAGACAATTCACACACACACATAGACCAACACTTGCATTACATCTTTTGGAGACTTTTTGCACATTTCAGAATCTCTCTTTTCACTGCTGAAGGACCTGAAGACATTCAAACTTTCAAGACTAAAAATCTCTATCCCTCTCTTCTTTTAAGATTTATAAATTCTGAGAGTAAGTAGGTTCTTATATACTCATGGTGCAAGTTTTGCTTTTCATGATCTATTACAAGCATTTTCTTCTAATTTTTTTTTAATCTTTTTGTAAAGGAACCCTCTATCAAATAGCTGAAACCGATTTTTCTGACTCTTAATTGAGATCTTAGAAAATTTTGTTGGAAATAAAGCTTTGCAGAATGAATCTGGGGCTTAGCTTTATTGACTGAGAGAGTATAGTAAAAATAGTAAAGTACAAAGGATACATAGGCCTAAGAGGGAGGAGGGGACAAAAAGGAAACCAGACTGGAGATGTGGGCAGAACAACTTATTTTGAATCTAAATAGGTTCAGAGGAACAATCTAAGGTTCATATATCTTGTCAAAGTTTGCCACAGAGGTGCTATACTCTTCTTTTTCTGGCCTCTGTACTGGTTCAGTCCTTACTTTGTTTTCCTATAACCCCCCAAAAAAAGTTGAATGTAGTTTGTCAGATGGGGCATCCGCAGGGATCATGAAGGTCTCGGTTAATGTAATTAGAAAATTGCTAATTTGCAATCCTATGTTGGCAAATATTCAACTAAAATTTTGAAGAGTGAGCATCTGTATCTCTTTATCATGTCCAGTCTTAAGAATTATATTTTCTGTGAAAAACAAACAAAACCCACCCCTCCAAAAAAAAAAAAAACTGGATAAGTTTTGTTTTTTTTTTACTACTTCTAAAAAGTTCTGTTATACATTGTCTAACAAGATATCCCAACCAAGATAATGCAACCAAGACATGTTCCAGGACATGGGGTAAAGACATACTATTCTTAGCCAATCCCAAGGACCATTTTACTGATTATTCTGTCTCTCATGGTGGACCTTCCTTGGCATGTCCATTATCCTTGCTAGCAATTTTAAAATTTAAAGACACTGGAAAAAATATGCTAAAATTTCACTTAAAATCCATTAAGGATCTTTATTTCACTTATTTGCTAAAGGTCTTTTCCATGCTTCAAAAGATCTGTGAATTTTTTGCATTTTACACATTGTTGCTCACAATGCAAATTATAATTCCTTCATATAAACAGTTTCATAAATTGTTTTGAAGGCGGATGGGGAACATTACTTGGTAGTAAAATTCTGGGCAAAGTCCTTCCTAACTTTAGATAGTTCTCAAATGACAGTCCATCATTAGACTCAAGCTTGTTAAGAAGTGCCAACAAAGCTAATTTCCTAAGATATTGTTGAAAGAAAAGAAAAAGAACCATTTGTTCAAAAATATCTATCAAGGTATTTTTGTAATGCTAAAAACACATATGTAACTTATGTTTCTAGCACTTGGAGATGACTGAATTATTTTGATAAAATAATGGAATGAAATATTACTTTAGCATAAAAATGAAAAGAAATGGAGAATTTAGAGGGATGACAATGATGCAGAACAAATAATGTAGAGGGATGACAATGGTGCAGGACAAAAATAAAAACCAGTATATACAATGACAATGTACATATAGAATAATGATAATATACTTTTTAGTAGTCAGAATTTTTTTTAATTCAGAAAAGGATATGGAAAGAAATAAAACCTGTTATTGTTGTAGTTATCTTGCTAAAGCCGATATACACATATCTAAACACAATTCAAATATGTTTACACTTTATGTTAATATCATGATATTTTGCTTGTTATCTTAAGAATAATCAGAGAGTTGTTGAATAAAACCACACAACCCCTTTATAATGTCAAGTTCAAAGAAGAGTAACCTGCTCATTCATCAGCAATTGTTGGGATTAATTGATTTGAGACTAAATTATGATACCAAAAGTCGAAGGCAAAGTGCCAGAAAAAGAGAACATTTGTTTTCACCAAAATGGGGTCTGATTATAAGATTAGGGTTAAATATGAAAAGGTTGGGGTGGCTAGGTGGCGCAGTAAATAGAGTACTGACCTTGGAGTCAGGAGGACTGGAGTCCAAATCCAGCCTCAGACACTTAACACTTATTAGCCATGTGACCTTAGGCAAGTCAATTAACCCCAACTGCCCTGCGTTCTCCCCTCCAAAAAAAAAGCAAAAAAAAATATATATGAGAAGGTCAGTATATGAAGAGAAACAGACAAAATAAACCCAAAGCAAAGTCAGGAAGACAATTAAACAGAATCCTGCCATCCAGGCAATCCCTCTGTGAAATGGGGATAATAATCCTACTTACATAAAAGGGTTAATGTGAAGATCAAATGAGATAATATACTCAAAGTGCTTTGTGAATATTAAAGTGCTATATAAATATTATATAATGCCTTATAAATACATGCATATATGCTCATGCTACTACTTACGACGTAGCTTATAAGCAATAATATATACAGGCACATACATGCTCATGCATAGTGATTTACTTGTTTCTTGGAAAGATGATTGCTGAGCTGGAAAAGAAAAAAATAACCATCCTGGGGAGGAACGAGTTTAACTCCAGAAGCCATATGCCAAGTGTATTATATTCACACAGAGGTAATTTTTCAACCTAATAGTCAATAGTTTAACTATAAAGTAAAACCTCAATCCATGGGTTTATCCTCTCCATTTTGAAAGCATTTCACACTTGTGTTTTTTTTTTCCTTTGCAGAAAGTTTTGTACTTTTTCTCGCAAGGTCATGAAGCCCTGTATCAGACAGCAACAGAGTTTCAGCAATAATAGCAGATGCCATCTTAGATTAACGGAAGGGATTTTTTCTTTTTTTCTTTCTGCACCCATTTTGACAGGGAACATTGTTTGGTTCACCTCATGATGCCCTGGAGGTGCCTAAGAGTTATTTTAAAGGTTTCAATTTTCTTTGTTTTTCATATAAGTACAGTTTTTCTTCTAAGAATTTTAAGCAACTTAAGAAAATATCCCTGAAATGACATGTGTGTAGGAGTTTTAAAGGTCATTAATTCTGTAGACTTCCCCTATAGAATTTTGGACCTAAAAAGATATGTAGACATCATCTCATTCAACCTCCTTATTTTGCAGATAAAGAGACTGAGATGCTGAGATTAAATGATTTGTTCCAGGTTATTATATTACTTAGTCACAGAACTGGTGCTAAATGGAGTCCTGGACTTGGAATCATTTACTATATATGTGACCTTATACATGTCAATTACTTTCTCTGAGTTTCAGTTTTCTTCTCTTATATATTAATAGCTACACTAGTTTTCACAATGTGAGGCTCAAATGAGATCACAGTTTTCAAAAACAAATGCATTGTATAAATGTCAGTATTACTGTTGTTACTGTCCTCTATGTTTGCCTTTCTAGTCATTCATTGACTATTCTCCTTAAATCCTAAATCTTGAAATCTTTCTTTAAGACTCACATCATTTGCAGTTGGAAGGTACTATAAAAGACATTTATTCTAGCCTGCTCAATTTATAAATAGAAATTGAAGACCAGAGACAACCAAATTCACACAAGTATATTGAATGAGTTAGGTTTCTACCTACTGTGACTCCAGACTAGCCCTTTTTAAACTATCCCCTACTACATTTTCTTGTCTTTCCTCTGACTTTCCTTTTCTTCATTCTCTTTTCCACTCTCTTTCCCACCTTCCTTATACAAATATTTCTCATTCCATAAGCATACTTTTGTCTCTGTCTCTGTCTCTCTCTCTCTGTCTCTCTCTCTGTCTTTCTCTGTCTCTCTCTCTGTCTCTGACTCTCTCTGTGTCTTTTCTCTCTGTCTGTGTCTTTTTCTGTCTCAGTCTCTCTTTCTGTCCGTCTCTCCTTATGTCTGTCTTTGTCTCTGTCTTTCTGTCTCTCTATTTCTCTGTCTCTCTGTCTCTGTCTCTCTCTTTCATTCTTCTGTCAAACTTTAAAAACTGAATATGTAATCGTCCCTGACTGGAAAATTGGACTCCAGTTCTAGATCTTCCCTGGGATTTTTTTTAATTGTATCTTGCTTGGTTCAAGGTCTCCATTGGAATCCCTGGGCAAAGCCAGTTATGTTACTCCCTTTAATCCTCTTCCTCCTTCTTCCTAGCTCCTTTTTAAGTGTTGTCTCTCCTCTATTAGAATGTAATCTCCTTTATGACACAGACTGTCTAATATATTTTTATTTGTAATTTCCATAATTTTTCTAAACATGAAGTCTGGTGAAGTACAAACAACCCTAGTTTTGTGTGAGTTCTAGCTGCAACATCTAAATCTGCCTGACCTCTCTGAAATCATATAACCTCTCAGAACCTTGATTCTATCTATTCTTTCATCTGTAAGCGGATGATGGTGTTACTGTTACTCTCAAGAGTTATTATCAGAAAAGAACTTTCATAAAATTTAAAAATGCTCTACTCTCCACTCTGTTGAAACTTGATCTGAATCATGTCCAATGGTGAATTTCCTCTCAATTCTGAGAGATCAAATTTTCTTTGAGTCCCTTTTATCCTTTATTTCTTTTTCATCCTTTATCTCTTTATCATATGATAATTTCACTTCTTCTAAGAAACTAAAATGTGGTCAATCTCTAGCAGTCTTTATAATGAAAGTTACTCTTTTTCATATTCCCTCATCTCTCAGAACCTCGAGATACCATGTAAAAAATAACTTGTCCCCAAGTAATAACTTCAGAACCTTTTTTCTATTCCCATAACTCAAGGGCCTGACCTTTGAATGTCAGATTAGTCTATCAATCTCTTTTGTAGTGAATAAGAATACTGGGCCTGGAGTCAGGGAGATTTGAATGAAAATCTGGCCTCATACGCTTACCAGGTGTGTAATATTTGGCCTATCACTTAACTTCTCTGTTTTCTCAACTGTAAAATGGGTATAATAATAACACCTATCTCCAAGATTTCACATCAAATGAGATAATAATATTTGTAAACGACTTTGTGCTATGCCCAGAATGTAGTAGGTATTGTATAAATGCTAAGTATTAATTATAACCATCATGGAAACCTTCACTTTGTTACCATTGTCTTATTTTGGTATTTGATTTGTATATCCTTACCTGACTTAGCCCCTCTCTTTCTCCTTGGTGACTCAATATCCATATTGATGACCCTCCTAATACCTGCTTCCCTATATTCTCAAAAGTGACTCTGCCCTCCTTTCTCAAACCCTGCAATCCATTTTCTTCTGAATATCTTTTTTTCCCTTCAAGGCTTGTCATTCATGCTGTCTTTACCAGAACACATTCCCTCATCTCCCTATTGTCAGTGTTTTCTCCACTACAATATTCCTAATTCTCTCCATGTAGCATCCCCATTATCCCCCAAAGAAAGTTAGCTCCTTGAAACTACAGAGTACTTCATTCATGTATTTCAATATTCAGTAGCTAGCATAGTCTGTAAACAGTAGACTTTTCACGGACTCTACTATGGAATCCATTTGCCTATGCTTGATTTGTTTGGTATAAATCGAGTAGGAGAAATGAATTGTACCTCTCAGTCTCCAGAGCAAAAAGAGTTTCCCAGAGCTTTGCCACTTGTCATTCATATGGCAATGTTAGGCATCAATTGCTCTATATATCACTTGAATGTATCACTAGAAGAATTTAATGGCAGTAAGAGTTGCTAAATTCAGTGTGTGCATATGTGCATGTGTGCACAGGTACATGTATGTTCGAGTGGGCATACATACATACACACAGATGTACAGACACTATGGAATTGCTTTTCCTTCAGATGAATAAACATAAAATAGATTAATTTTTCCCTGTTTATGCATGAATTCCCATAAGGAAGGAGGGAAAGGGATCTTTAATAGCTTTAATTGATTTATTTTTCTTCCATCACTGATTTTTTTTTAATTGGTGAAATTTATGTCATAAATTTATTTCAGGTTAGGAAGCATCTAGAAATATGAAAATCTATTTATTCAACTTGCATTTTTAGGATATAAGGTCTTTTAAAATATTTAAAAGAAATCATAATCTGGTTTTCATCACATAAGTTGTTCCTTAAAAGATAGTTAAAAACATGACTAAAGATGTTGGTATGATCTTAATCTAAATTTTATGCTTCTTGAGTCTTCTCTATCTAAGCAATATAGATGATGACTCTTCCTCTAATTGATATGTTACCATTCTGCTGCCTTCATTCCTAGAGTCAAAGAAGCTTTGAGGAACAAAGGAAATCACTGAGAAATAAATGGGGAGGGGTGAGAGGGTAAGAGAGGGGGGAGTTAGGAAGAAAGAGAGGGGAGAGAGAGAGAGAGACAGAGAGAGAGCGAGACAGAAAGAGAAAGAGAGAGAGAGAGAGAGAGAGAGAGAGAGAGAGAGAGAGAGAGAGAGAGAGAGAGAGAGAGAAGGGAGAAGGGGAGAGAGGCAGATACAAAGACAAACAAAAAGTAGAAGAAAAAAAAAGAGAGACTAATAGACTCCAGGACAGGTAAAGCCCTGGAGAACACTCGTGTAGATAGTAGGATAAGAATGATGATTTGACAAAAATTCAAGTCCCTAGTTAAGTAAGAAATCTTTCAGATTTATAAACATTACTCTGTCAGTAAGATAATTGACCCTGGAAAAGTCACACTTATGCTTTCTATGCCTCTATTTCCTTGCTTGTCAAAGGAAGATAATAATGTATACTTGAACTGCTTTAAGAGTTATTGTTAAGAATTAATAATAATAATAATAATTTCCAAGCTGGTCACATCACTACCACTACCTTCACTACCAGAATTTCTCAGTTCCTAATGGAGACAGTATAGGATCCTGCCTTCCAAATATCAGACATTATCCCATCAAACATTCCTTATCTTAATGTAGCTTGACAAGTGCATGTACAGATGCTACAATCAATAGGTACTGAAGATTCAGAAAAGGAAATTCTGGCTGTTAAAATTCTTAGTACGGTCATGTAGTTAAACATTAGAAAGTGATATTTTTATCAGTGTAAATTATGTTAAAAAGAAATAGTACCATCTCCTTTACCACTGTACTCTATGGACCATGAGACCTTTCCATCTGATTTCAGGGTCTCTCACTGCATCCTGGACTATCTCCAGTTGTCCTGATGAATACCAGGCCCCTGGACCCAGATGACTGTGGAGGAGAAAGTGAAGCTGGTGATCTTGCCCAGCCCTCCCCACTCAAATTCAAGCCAACTGCAAATCATGCACGTCATGTCAAGGCATGTCGTATCATTTTTCCCTGATGTTCTCTTTGAAAACAAAGCACACAAACACCTACTTTTCACATGTGTTGTCCCTCCCATTAGAATATTGGCTCCCTGAGGGCAAGAACTATACTGTTTTTCTGATGCTATCTTCAGCCCTTAGCACAGTGGTTTGCATGTAGTAAAGAATTAATAAATGCTTTATCCATACATCCGTTCATATTACATAATATTGCTAGCACTGCTCATTTGAACTTTGTATGTTTCTTAAATTATTAATTTTCATTTTTGTTTGTGTGATATTTTCTCCCAACTCAATTACAAGTTCTTTAAGAAAAGAGATTGACTTTTAGTCCCTCTCTCACTTCTCATCCCTAAGACACATAGCTTCAGAAGTACCTTGTAAGTAATAATGGTTTAGTATTAATCTATTGGTTGATGAATTAAGAATTGAAGAGGCATCATTTAAAAAGCATCCATCAAAAGAAAAGATATGAGTTGGGATCATTTTAATGAAAAAGCATTGCAATTTTAGAGGAAATTGTTGTTTATTTGTTACATGGAATCCCCTTTTAAAATATCCAAATTCACAAAATTCTCAAGGTAATGATTTAACTATCCATTTAACAATGCCCATCTATCTAAATGAGTATCTCAAAATTAGACTGCTCCAAAAATTGCTTGGAATATTACCAGAGAACATGCCCTCTGGAACATTAGCTCGCCTATCTAGCATGTATGCCACCTTTCCAATTCTCAAAAAATTTACAAAAACAGAATTGTTGCCATAACCAGCACTGTGAGCTTCTGTGTATACAAGTGCAGCTTAAATGACTTCCCTGACCTGTATCCTTTTCCACACAGGCATATCCTTTGGTTCCAATCTTCATGGGCAGCAGGACATTGTATTTAATTCAAGTCATCTCATTTCTAATTGCTAAATGCCAGCATTTACTACTCCAGCTTCTTCCCACAAATCCTTGCTGCAAGGGATAGTTTTATAGATCCCTATAGAACTTATTTTCTTTCCACTTTTTGTTACTGTCAGTCCACATTCAATTCATAGTATGACAGTGACTCTATTGTAATGTTATTTTATTTCTTCACATGACATGGCAAATGATGCTGAGTTTCCCTGATAACAATATTGACCTATGGCTTTGGTACTTTACAGAATTTAGAGAAAGATGTAGTTTTGGAGTCTATGCACAGTGGTAGTCCAATAAAATTGAACAGATAAAGCAAAACAGAAAACCACTAATACTACCAAATATACAAACCTCAAAGGTGAAATAACGCTGACCTTTGGTGTACTTTCTTGCCATTGTATTTCATGATTTCCAAAAGGACAAGGCATTCTCAGAATTTTCTTTTCAAAATGCTGTGTCTGTATTTTTCTTCTAAACAACCAATGAAGCATGATTTTATTGTAAAAATAAAATCAACTAATTGTCTATAATTCTGGAAAAGGCAATTTGCATGTGTGATTTGTGACAATTAAATTATGTGGAAAAATGATTAAATTATTTGCAGACTTAGGAAGCCAGAAATTTCTGGAATCATGTATCTGTGCCTGTCCCCTCATTCATACTCTGAAAAAATGTGTTGTAAATAGATCTCTTGATCTTTTTGTATATGAAAATACATATTTAAACATTTTTAAAATGTTATTTCTTAAATACCTTAAACTAAAACTATCCAATGGTCTAGAAAATGGGCAAACTTGTACAAGTGTTATTAGGGATCCTAACAAAAGGTACATTAGCAAGAGATAACCTTAATTACATGCTAAAAGCTACAAGTCAAAGGAATTCTTGAGAACTCAGTTTACAAGATATGAAAGTAAAAACAAACTTGAAGGAAATACAGCAGAGATAATTCAGAGGACAAAATTCTGATCCATGTAGGCAGAACCAGGACCCAGGAGGGAGGGTATTAAGAAACAATTATTTGATAAATACTTAGGAAATATATACTATACATAAGTCACCTTATAAGAGTAAATGAAATAATTCCTGACCTCAAATAAATTGCAATCAATCATAGAAATAACATTTTCCACAACTAATATTTACAGTGTTATAAGTTTTGCAAAATATTTTGCATCTCATTTGATTCTCATAACCACCTTTTGAAATAAGTGCTATTTTTTTTTACAGATGAAGAGAGACTGAGAAGTTATAACTTCCTCAGAGTTATATAGCTAGTAAGTATTACTAAAGAATTAAACCTCAATTTTTCTGACTCAATGTCCAGTACTCTACTGCACCACTGTAGTGACAATGAAATATTTACAGCACCCACAATCACAATAGACCGTGACTATAAGTATTGGATGATGTTCAATTGAAAAATATACCAGATTCTCCAGGTAGAGAACAGAAATGAAACATTTGTTTAGACACCAGAAAACCAAATCCCAAAATCAAAATCCCAAAGTCAATTCCATCATAGTACCAAAGAAATTAACAAGCCATAATAATGCTGAGTGCCACAGCATCCTTCAGCCTTCTCATGAACCAATACAAGATGAATATTTACTCAGGGGCTTATCTGACTCCTTGCCTAAGTGTTCTCTCTCTCCCACCCCTCTAGCTAGCTCTGATCACAAGCTTCCTGTGGGCTCTGCTTTCCTTCAGCAAAACTCCTCCCACCACAGGCTCCATGTGACCACATTCAGCCTATGGGAGGCAGAGTTTATCTTCACAGCAGAGAAGCGTACTGTGGGCTCTGCTCCACCCTTCAGCAAATTCCCTCCATCACAGGCTCCATGTGATTACCTTCAGCCTATTAGGGGTCAGAGTTTACTTTCAAAGCAAGGAAGATCTTTAGACTCCCCCATAGGTTTATTAAAGGACAGGGAAGATCTTCAAATTCCTATTCCCACTATAACCACCTAGGATAATCAACAAGCATTGAAAATCATCTTGTGATATAAGACATATTTTAGGACCCAAACAATTTTTACATCTTTGATACAATTATAAAACATTCATTAAACCTTTACTATGAGTCAGGCATTGTGTTAAGTGATGAAGACAGAAATAGCAGAAAAAAAAGTCTAACTTCAAGTAATTCAAATTCTAATGGGGAAAAGTTGCAGATAAAGCAGACCTAAAAAGATTGGGCAAGCCAAATGATTTGGAAATGGCAAGCATGCATCTTTGAGGCCTGGTTCATGCAAATTCAGATGGCAGTTCACTTTCCATAACACAGAGACTCAGGGGACAAAGTCCAAATATAACAGTGCAGACAGATGAGGAAGATTATGAAAGTGGTGGCCAAAGTATAGGAAATGTGATTTGGAATTTGATAGAAGGCAATGCGGATATATTGTTCCAGAAATGTTTTATTCCTTTGATGCTTAAAGGGCCTCAGGTTAGTGAGAGTTACTTTTATTTTTCAATAAACATTTAAATCAATTTTGTGATAGAAGACTCGAAAATTTTTATTTGGTATCTTATCAACATCCAAGTAGATACATATTATAATAAAAAACCAAAAATTAAACTATAGGAAATTATCATCCTTAATAGCCAAGATTCACACATAAGAAAGAGTTTCCAATTTTAAAGTACAACTTTAATTTAATATTAAAACAGTGTGTATATATATATATACACATATATCATATACATATATACATATTACATGCATACATACAAACATACACACACGTTTGTGTCCCTGTCTTCTTAACTAGAACGTATTGAAAATGATTTTTGTCTTGATATCTGGAACATCCCATCCCAGGCTTTAGTTGGTACAGTTCAGACTCTTATTTTGACTGAGAGACCTTTCAGTGTGATAAAATGACACTGAATATGGCACCAATACTTAAGAGAGCTTTGATAGTTTTGTCTAACTTTCAGATTAAGGGCTCCTTTAATATTAAGTGTTCTTTGGTCTATTTTATAATCTATGTTATTTCACTGACTTTTGTTTATGTAGAAATTTTCTTATATAAATGGAATTACTTAGAATTTTAAATTTACTATTCATGATGGTTTTTTTTTTAAATGATCATTATTACCTGAGAGGAAGCTAATTGGTAATATTAAGGTATTAACTTCCTCTTGAAAATAATTAGAATTAGTGTATTATGTTTTGGAATTATTTTGCTCTAGGTTTCTAGATGTTTTAAATGTGGTACATAGATGCAACTTTAGCCTTATATCCTTACTGGAGAAAGGTGAGAGCAAAGAACAAGATACTAGTCATGGTACTCATTTTTTTCCCCACAAAGGTAGCAATAGCAGTCAATGTTGCACCAATCAAATGTCTATACGTACTATACATGAGCCGAGCCATTTTTAAACAGATTTAGACATCAACCATAAATATATCTCTCACATCTCAAAGTAATCATTAAGAATATTTAGTGATCATATTATTTTTAAAAACTAACATTATCCTCAAGTAAATAGGATTATTTCTTACGAAGTTGCATGGCCTCAAAGTAATTTTTTTATTAACTAACTTTTCCATCTTTTCTCTTTCCTATATCATTGAGAACTTTTATTTCTTTATGTTGCCATTACACATTTTGTGAAATGATTTCCCTTCTAAATTCTTGTTTCTAATGTGTTCTTGTATGGGAATCTAGACAATTAAATTTCTTAGAATTGTTAGTAAAATAGAAATAAAAAAGCTCTGAGGTCCGAGGGCCTCTCCTATTAATTAAATCATTGTAAGTGACATATTTTCCAGTTATACGGTTTTATTCTGAATAGATATCTTTTCATCTCCTAAAAAACTGGCTAAAGCTTTGAGAGGGACTGACTTTTTTTTAAGAAGAGAAAACAAGAAAACATGAAAAAGAAAAGGAAAAGAAAGAAAAAGAAATTATAGAATAAGAATTTGGGAGGGAGGTATAATTTTGTTTTGTTTTGTTTTTCCTACTTCACATATATGAATGGATACACTGAGATTCTGAATAAAGGTAGTAGCCAAAGGACAGATTTCCTCCTATGTACTCAAGAGTAATAGAGATAAAACAGAAAGAAAAAAATAGCCTTTTGAGTTTTCTGGTGGAAATAAAGTCATGTGATCACCATAAGCAGTATAGATATTCAATATGCAATCATATGAAATTTTTGTCAGTGAATGATTTCTAACCTTAACTATCTTTTCAAATATCAAATGCATCTCTGCTTTTTGGGCGACTGGGGAGAAGAAATCAAAAGGAAAAGAGGAAAGAGGTCACAGAACTCTATTTCTTTCAATAATCCCTCCTTTTCTTCCTCTCTAAAGCAATTGGACTGAAAGAAGAGGGAATTGGTGGAACTGTATATCAGAGACAGATATTGTTGTATGAGTGCTTTAGTTTTTGCAAACTTTTTTGTCAACACATAACTAATGGTAGCATTAATATACAAAATACATCACAGAAAGCTCACAGTATTATCAGTATGTCTACCAATGTTCTTCCTATGCATATTCTGCATATATTAGTTCATGCTGTAGCACAGAATATGATTTTATCTCTAATTAGTACTCATGAAATATATGCCTTTCCTCACAAATGGAAAAGAGATAAACTGGTTTTAGATAGTGACACACAGTTTTTTTGTGTTTTAAGTTGTTGTACAGAAGGATTGTAAAAGAAAGGATATTTCTCTTAGGTGATCACAATGCATTTTTAAGGGATCAAGAAAAAATGTAAAGAAAAAAATAATAAAAACCTTATAGCTTTAGTAAAATTTATATTTCTCTAATTTTATTGAGATTTTTTTCAAGATTTACTTACATTGTTCAATTCCTCATTTTCTTCAGCACTGTTTCAACTATTAAAATTCACAGAAATTCAAACTAATTAAATGCCAAAAAACACAGCACTCTTTGTAGCTTAATCAATAAACATTTATTTTAACTTATTTTTTTCAATTATTTAAGCATTTTTTTTTCTTTTTCTCATCTCTGATCAAGAATCTTCTATTAAGCATCTACCATATGCAAGGTAGTGCTTATTCAACTAAAAAGTGCTTCTTAATTGACTTATAAATAATTTTAGACACCTGAATCTTAGTTCCCTCTGATCACCTTTCTACCAGTTTCTCTTGAGACAGTCAAATAAAAAAGCTGGGAAATCTACTTTCATTGGGGGTTCAACAATAAGAAATATTTCTTGAGATACTTGATTATTTCCCTTTGAGTGATCATAATATGTACAAAGGGTGAAAAAAAATAATTGCAGAATATTCTTTTTTTTTTATTTTTTTTATTTTTATTTTTTCTTTTTTTTTATTTACTCATTTACTTTTAATTTACAAGATTCAGTTCCACAATCACTTGAGTTTCAGATTTTCTCCCCTCCCTTC
>CM053591.1:118612070-118630637 GCA_028646515.1 Pseudochirops corinnae | reverse complement strand
TCCCTACTCCACTTTGTTTTAGAAGTATTTTTAGATAAACCCAGATTAAGAGGAAGAGGTGAACCTGCTGAGATCTTCCAAGTAATTCACATTGACAAGAGATGAATTGGTATTTGTTGATTTATCTAGGAATGCAGAATCCTCTGTATTATAATCTTCCCCACTTTAGAGGTTTATGGGCCAAGGTTAATTTTACTTGACTTCCTATAAAAATATTCACCCACTAAGTTTGTTTAAGTATCTTCCATGTATCAAGTGCTGAAATGATCTATGATCTATATTTTTTCCTCTGCTATATTAAATAATAACCCCAAATGACAGCCTGTGAGCCTACTGCAATGGACTACTTAGTTCAACTTTTTTTAGACGATAATTTCTTACCTACATTCTATGACATCAATTTGTATTAGGAGTAAGGATCTTTAACAGATACATTTACTAAGATTTTTATAGTGGCTTGCAGCATTCTCATAAAGAATTTAAGGAACAATTTAAACATCAATATAAATTGGAATGAAGATTTTTTGTTACTTTTTTTATCAAAAGCAGGATTTCAGTTTCTATTTCTCATCTTTAAAGTCATAATTTAAAATCATATCCTCAATTTTTATCATGTTAGAAATGGAAAATGACACTGAAAATTGTGTTTATCATACAATGATATATTTATAATAGCTAATATATAGACAATAAGTACATAATCCACAAATCTGAGAATATTCTATAGCTCATGGATGATTGAGTATTTTAGATGCCATGTAAAACTAGAATAAAAGAAATGTCATTTGTTTTTGTAAAATTTGCTTTAAGTATAGAGTATTTTCTCTATATCTTTTGATCAACCCATATGCAAAACAAACAAGTTTTGTTTCCAGTTGACATTTAAAGCACACTTTTGTCTATTGTATTTTTTTTCTGCTTGGATAAAACAGTTACCTAATATAATAATATAAATTTTTCAATCTCAGCCTTGTTGAGTTTCATTGGGAATATAACAGAGACTGTCAAAAAATGAAAGTAAGAAAAATAGCACACAGCAGATTGCAGGGTAAGTGGTGAGAAAAAAATGTTCATGGATGAGAGAAAAATATTTTAATGTACTTTTGTTCAAAAAATTGTCAATCCTTGGCTTTTTATCAAATTACATGATGCATTAAATACTTAAGGGTTGCAATTATAAAAATTAGACATAAGGTACATGCACCATGCACAAACAATTCCCCTGAGACTTCCACATAAAATGAATAGCTAGACCAAAGTGCCAAGCATACCAACACTATTGGTTTCTTAACTCATATCCAGCAATGTGTATATATGAAAAAAGACTTAATTTGTTAAAAAATAACAAATAGTAGATGGCCTTGATAAAAAAAAAAATAAAAAAAGAAGTGATGCTCTGATGAATACTGATGGGAGATTTGGACCATTCTAAGAGCTAATTGTCATAACATTCAATGTGAAACAGAAGAAGAGGTGATAATTAATTTCTCAAAATGAATACATAAAAGACTCCTGGCAAGATGGCTGAGTGAATGAATTATCCAAGGTCTCTTTCATCATATCAAAATAAAAAAAAAATGAGTCAAATTATTTAAAAGAACACTAGAAAAATAAAGGGAGTCTTTAAAAAATTTGCAAAGAAAACCTAATAAAAAAACCAACAGAAACATTAAAGAAATGAAAGTACAAAAAAGACATCAATGTGACAAATAAATACTGTGGGGTAGAAGATGAAATATCTAGTAGAAATGGTTAGTAATAAGATCTGAAAGACAAAACTAGTGAATTGTACAAACATAGAAAATGTATTTTAGTAACTATATACAAGAATCAGTGGTAGACACCAATAATAAATTATAATAACAATTAGTATGGAATTTAGTGCTCTTAAAATATTCTAATACAATCATCATTTTTTAAAACCAAATGATGGGAAATCTTAGTAAATCAAACAAAAGGTGGATAGACAGAATTTCCTACAGGAGAAAAGATGTGAGATGATAAATGGAGAGAATTGAATAAATACATACATATATGTATGTGTGTATACACACATGCACGTGTGTGTGTGTGTGTATACAAGTGAAGTCATTCATAGAAATAAGTAAAGAGATGGTGGGAAGATAAGAATGATAGGAAGAAAGTTCTTAGGTGATTATATATCTAAATCTGAAAGATACCTCTGCCATGAAACTGCTTATGTCTATCTGGAAGGATCATGTCAGTGTAACAAATCACAAGCCACTCTGATTTATCCATGCTACAAGTAATTTCTGAACTGAGTTGAATTGACTTACACAAGTAGAGACAATGTCTGTCAGTGATCAAGGATACCATTGTAAAAGGTAGAAAGGATCACACAATATTAGATTTTAAAGGGATTTATTGTTGTTGTTTAATCATTTTCAGTCATATATGATTTTTTGTGACTCCTTTTGGGGTTTTCTTGGAAAAGATATTGGAGTGGTTGGTCATTCCCTTCTCCAAGGATTTACCACAAGGCTTTCAGGAGTCATCAAATTAAATGCATTGTAGGAGTCTTTTCCATAGCATTCCTCCCAGGCTAATATTAAGCATCTGCTTGAATTACTCCAGCAATGATGTGCTCACTGTTTCAATACTCATTTCTTGGAAAAACAGTTGTTTCTTTTAGCTTTAGTGCATTAGCGTATTAGCAAAATTTATTCCAGTGTCTTGGCTAATTGTGGCATTGGAAGTCCTCATAGGTTCTAGAAGCAGTTCAGTGAAGTTTCATTGTAAAGACAACATAAAATGTTTCTGGCTAATTAAGGAATTAGCATGAAAACAAAAGAAAAAGAGCAAATTCTTGCCTATACTCCCATAACTGATCACCTGGTGTGGGCACTAAAAAAAAAATGTCCTAAAAGATGAGAGAGTACCAAGAAAAGATGGGTATTATTCATCTTTTTTTTTCAGTCTCTTGACTTTCTTTTACTCTTCTCTCTCATGGAGTCATAAACTTCAGTTTGGTTCATTTTAATTTTCCAGAATTATGTCTCTGGGGTAAAGTTTTGTACCTCTTCTGCTAAGTAGGCTGTTAAATTGTTTTCCATGTCTTTGCATCTAAATTCTTGTTTCTTTGCTATTTTCCTCTATTCTCTATGTCATTAATGATGTGATTTTTGAACTAAAAAAACCCCTCTATTTCTTCTAGGAATTATAGTTAATCTCATACTAAAGCTGTATTTTTCTTTTAGGCTTATCTTATAGGTATTTTTGAGTAATTATTTTCTTCATTTTTGTCTATGAAATATCTGGCATTCTAACAGGTTTTTAACTTTTTTATTTTGCTTGTTTATTCCTCTTTTTTTCCCCCAGACTTGGTTTCTGGATTGGGATTTTGTATCAGGGACTTAGGAACAAACTCTGCATGCTACCAACAAACCTTTTCTAGTCTTAGAGTATACTGATTTTTCTTATCTGAGGTCCTACTACTATATACTTTGAGTACTGATTGTTGTGTTCTTCAAGTATCATAGCGATGGTTAAAGGTGGGAAATGGCAAACTTTCAGTGGGCCTATGTAGTTATATCAAAAGAAGAGTGTAATTGCTGCCTTTCTGGCTTTCCAGGCTCCAGGACTCAGGGACCATAGGTGAAATGCACCATTGGTTGGTGTTCAGTAGACAATATTGTGTACCCTAACTCCTGTCAGTGATATGGATCACTCAGAAACTTCAGAGCAGCCATCTCTTTATATCTGGGCAGTGGGCTGAGTCCCTAGTCAGGAGTTGTTTCTTCCCTAGCAATGCTCTGGGCCCAGAGCTCATTCCATGATCTGCCATGTGAGAGCTGGAACTGATGGTTCAGGCATGTTTTGGGCCTGGGATTGAGTTTAGGATTTGCTCTGCATTACATTGCATTGCTGGATTAGCTGGAAGCTCTGAGAGCTTAATTTCTCAACCTGGCCAATTTGGAGATATTATTCTATGAACTTGGAACTTGGACAGAGACAAATATCTGAATCATTACTGGTTAAATCAAAGGGCTGGGAAGTGAAGCCATGATCTTGGCTAACTTTGGTCCATAGTTCTTGTTCTAGTCATTGTTATGTCATCTCTTACTGGAAGGATAACCTCCTATAATTTCGTCTTTGATTTCCCAGTTACCACTGAGAAATGGCCTCGGAGTGGTTGTGAAGGTAGATCTACTATGCTACTTCCTCCCTACTCAGCTATCTTGGCTTATTATCTAACAATAAACAATCCCTCCCTACTCAGCTATCTTGGCTTATTATCTAACAATAAACAATCAAAGAATATTAACATCTCTCCCTCTTGCCTTCATTGCTTTAATGTATTCATTTTCTTCCTATATTGTTTCTATCTCTAGTCAATTGTCTTACTGGAAAACGTATTACTGGAATATATGCTGTTTATTCATATGAGTATTACTCTCCCAAGCAACCTTCAAAAATTTGAAAACAACTACATCATTGCTCTTCTTTCAGGGATGTTTAATGTAGTTCCTTTGGAAACTCTAGTCTCAACTTTATTGTTCGTCCTCATTGTCAGTATAAGTACACTTTTGCTAGGGGTCTTTTGGGTTATGGCATAGGATTGTTTTTATTTCCTAAAGGTCTGAATGTTGATGTCTGATTTATTATTTATTTGTTATCAATGCATAGTTATATTTATTATCTGTGATTTAAATGGGAGTTATTATTGATCATCTCCCAATTCACTATACCACATACTTTTACAGCTAAATACAATATCTTAATATAATATAAATATATATGTGTATATATATGCACACATATTTGTGTATACATGTATTCATATATGTATATAAATATGTGTGTATATATATGCTATAAAATTAAATTTTAGATTAAAACAACCAATTTCAGTAGGGATGACAGGATCAACTATTTTATAAATAATTTATATCAAATAATGGAAAAAAATATTTGTTAGAATGATAGAGGTCCTACAAGAGAGAGATGGACTCGTTTCTCATCTTCAATAAATTTATAGTCATTTCCAAGTAATTCTGAAAGACAAATATGTATAAAAGAAACATGTTTATATCATCTACAACACAAAATTATATGCTTTATAGAGTGTCCAACAAGGCAAACAACCATGAGAATATATTTCTATAGGAACAGAAAATGTCATCTGCTCATCTCTGAACAATTCTGGAAGTCATTGCAGATTCCAAGTCTTTAAGCCATTTGAAAGTTGGTTGGGAAGGTGGGAATATGCATGGCAAGTGACATTTCCTATTTTACTTTAGGGGATATGTGCTGAAATTACAACTTCATCTCAATTTGACTCTTCAATCAGTATAGGGCTGTAAGTCAGAGATGAAAGTTATAATGAAAGTGAGAATCCACACTTGAAATGACCTGGTATCTTAGTTAGAATTTTTGCTGATGACAATTTTTCATTGATTTCAGTAATTTTATATATCCTTAACTTTTATATGTGCTTCAATGATATTTTTAAAATTGCTTAAAAATCTTTGGTTATATTTTCTTTCCTCTTCCACTCCCCCTTTTTAATTTGGTAGTATCTAAATCATTTTAACTATCATTTATAACTCCTTTCCCCCTTATTCTTCTATTGCTGCCTAATTCAAACATTTCTGTGTTCATTATAATTTTCAGCAAAGAATGCATATAAAAAATAATCAAAAGGAGATGAAACTTAATCTTGTGAGGTAGCACCACAAAAAGTTAAGTTGGTAAAAATATAGGAAGTTTCATAATAACTAAATGAAAATGAACCAGGTAATTAATTTATCCTTCTTTCCATGATGTTTAATAATATGAAAATCAAGATTTGGCTATACTGTACTATTTTGTTTTATTTTATTTTTAACTTTTAAACCATCCTTTGCCTCTCTCATACAAAGCAGAGTCACTACTCAACTCTACAATTTCCACTTTGACTTGCTGCTTGTCACTTTTGGTTTCATTATTTAATTCTGCTATTGAGTTGACCTTCCCTTTATCTCTTAAACATAAAGAAGCCTTCCTTAAGTGCCTCTACACAGAATGAAAAAAAAAACAGAAAAATTAGGATAAAATTATTACCACCTTTGGAAATATGATTATATTAACTTTTATCTTACTAAAGTTTTCCAACCTACATATACATATATATAAATTTTAGTATTTTAGCAGGTCAGTCAGTCTGCATGATGAATATTCCATGGAAAAGGGACATGATCCAATTATGTAAACAAAATTTACATGTCCAGTGATTGTGTTCATTGAATCTTACATTATGTTGAACAATGATATTTAATTATGATTATGAACATATGTAAATAAATATGAATATACATGCATACATATATATAAGTTATATGACACAGAAACCAAAGAAAAGCAAAATTTCCTTGAGTTCCTCTAAAACAGGGGATCTGAACATCGGGTTCATGAATTTCATGTTTTATTAAAAATACAATGGTATTCCTATTTAATAAAATTGATTTCTTTTATAATCCTATGCATTTTATTTTATGCATTTAAAAACATGTTTTTGAATGTTTTAAAAACATAGACTTTACTTAGGCAGTCAAGGAGGTCGAAGACAGAAAGGTTAAAAATATCTTCCCCAAAATCCGCCTTACTTTGGTTTGTTGATAAAATACTTCATATTATTCTGTTATTCTTTCTATTAATTATTTTTTTAAAATAAGGACATAGCATAATATTCCTTTCTGATGATTTTGAGCAAAGTTACAAGAGGTACAATGGATAAACTTGGAGCCACAGAAGTCTCAGGTCCTATAAAGCCTTTGGCAACCATTAGCTGTGTAAACAATGGTAAGTCATAGAACCTCTTTGGTCTCAGTTTCCATATCTATAAAATGATATTAACAATGACCTCTAGTACCCAATTCATGGATTTATTATAAGATCCAAGCTTTAAAATGATATGCAATGGAGCTTATAAAAGCAATCTTCTCTCTTTGGGTCAATTTCATAAGGTATTATGGAAAATATGAGATTTATTTGCATTATTTGAAAGATGAGACTGTCTGATATGGGGCAGTCATAAAAATTTGAGCCCTAGCATCATTCTGCCAGAAAGTTTTGAATACATACAGCATGTAATATACTGCTCTTTGAGGTCAGATCAGATTGTCAAAAGGCGCATTAGGGCCTTATTAACATTGATTAAAAGTAACATATCTTGTACTTCAAAAAGAAAATTGAAATACTTTAATTTTATACCCAACACAAAATTTAGCTAGAAGCTAGGCATTTTACTCATTTTGAGTAAGGAAGAAGACAAATTGCTTGCATTCAGTTATTTTGTAGACAAAGTAGAGGATATACACTGAATTTGTAGGGGATATCCATTATATTTGCTCTTATTTGTTCATGTATGCATTTTACTTGACAGCGGACCATCACAAAATAAAATATACATTATCAGCTTTTTAGATAGGTTCACAAAATATGCCAGCTTATAATATTTTCTAATTCTTTCTGTCTTTCATGAAATGAAATGTAAAGCAAAAAAAATAATTGCAGTGATAGGATGAATAACCACATACATTTTAAAAGGGATTTTGAATTATGCTTTGGATAAGAGAAAAATACAATTAAGAAAACCTACACTTGTGCATAGATGGAATGGTGATTATGATTAAGGAAATATTTACTCAGTTCTCATCTTTGCTTCTATTGTCTTTTCATAGAAAAAGAAATTTTATTTTGGGAATATTAGAACCAAAATGTCTAATGGAAAGTCAGAAATGAAATTAAAAGAAGTAATGCCAAGGAAAAGTTGCCCTCAGTGAATAAAAGTCAATATACATGGAAAAAAATGCATCCCAGTATAATAATGCTGATGGATGTGATGTTTTAGAAGCTTTTAGTAATCTTTGAAAAGCAATGGGGAAGCAAAGGGTTTCCACAAGTCTACAAAATGACAGATGTCTTGATATTTAGCAAAATGAGATATTATTAATATTATTATTACTCATGTTTTCAAAGTACTTTTAAAATATACTCTTTCTGTCTCTCTGTTTCTCTTTTATTGTTTCTGAACTGGGAACCCAAAATATATTAAAAGAGTATTATTATATTTCAGCAAATTATTTAACAAAGTCTGTAATGATATCCTTGGAGAAAAAATGACATTGAATTTTAGATGATTTTACAGTTAATTAAATGGGGAATAATTTTAATGAGATGCCAAAAGTAGTGACATCAACCTGAAATAAGGGTTTTAGAGGAATACTACAGGAATGTCTCCCCACTTTACTTTTGGTCAACATTTTTATCAATGGCTTTTCCTGAAAGCCTAAGAAAGTCGAGTTAAGCCAAGTAAAGCCAAACATAATGTTGTGCTAGAGACTGGAGATACAAATATTTAAAATGGTTTCAAAAAAAGAACATAGCTTCTTCCTTCATGGAGCTTGTATTCTAATGGGGAAAGATAACACAATGTGTAATATGACTTTAGCAATAACACTAGTACCTACCTCACAGGATTGTGTCTGTTGTTCTAAATGCCAGGTAAGAATCAAAATTTAGATAAAGCATAATTTCTTCCCTTCCTTGCAACATTTAGAGTAGTATATCATTAAGGAGATAAGTACAGCTGCTTTAAGTATTTTTATGTTCAGACTGCACGGTATAAATAATGCTCTTCTCACCAAATTAAATTCAGTGTAACATTTATTCTGCACACAAGAACAATGTAAAGGAGCATTAAAACATATAGATATATAAAGATAAAGATAATGCTTAGCAGAGTAATAGAAATATATGTACATATATATTTATAAAAGTATAATAGAAATATAAATACATACTTCTCCAAACTGGAGAAGCAGCAATATCTTGGTGTACGTGCTGGGGTGGCTTGATTACAGCTCCCAGAGTACTGGCTGGGAATAATCTCAGGCAGATCATCCTCCCCAAGAGTGAGACCTTGAATAATGTATCAGTTGTTCCAGAATATATGTGTGTGTGTGTGTGTGTGTATATATATATATATATATATATATACATATATATATATATCCATCCATACATATATATATATCCAGTTTCAAGCAAAGAAAAAATTGATGTGGCTTGATTTAACAATGGATAAACCAGAGTCTATGTGACTCAGAACAGGCTGTGCTGTAGTTCAAAGGAGCAAGACATCTTTAGGATCTTTGGGATGACCTAATCTAATTTTTGCATTTTAAATATGAGGAAATTGAGGCTCAATAAGTGAAGTGACTTGCCCAAGGTGACACTGGTAGTAAGTGGTAAAGCGTAATGGTAAAGGACTTTAAAGATCCCCCTGTATTGGCTTGGTTTTCAGGTTGAGTGTTGAAACACAAAGCTTGTGAATCCCCCTGGTGGGATGGACTTGTTGACGTGAAGACAGACAGATGAACTGGGAGGAGCTTGGGCCGTGGATTTAGAGAGAAGCCCAAGCAGAGAGAAGGCCCAAACAGAGTAGGCCAGAAGGACTTTTGGGGAGCAGTATTATGGAGGCAGAAAGGTGAATTGCTGGGAGCCAGAGTTGCTGAAAAACAGCTGAGGGCTAGTTGGAGCTGCCCAGGACTTTTGAGAACTGCCACCCAGAGCTGCTGAGAAAAGAGGAGGCATGACTGTGATGCCCATATGTTGTCTGTTTTGATGTTGTTTTGCCAGATTCATCTGCTGGTGAAGGACAGTCCTGCTGTTCTAGAGGTCCTGGAAACTTGCTGTTGGTTAAAAAGCTGTGAAGGAGGATTTTCTTTTATGTTTACAGAAATCCTGGAAGAAGGTCTTGCTGATATTTTCAGGAGTCCTGGGACTGTTCTGCAGGCAGAGAGTGAATTAATGAGGACTCTGACGATGTATATTGTGGTTTAGTTAGGCTTTGTCTCCCCAGGAACAGAGATTGCTCAGAACTTGCCTCAGGTCAAGATGAAGGTAGGTCCTTTCCTTGGGTTTTCAATGCTGTGATGATATCTTAACCTTGTTGTAGCTTAAGGACAGATGGCCTTTTGTGCTCTCCTTCCCCTTTTGAGAAAGTGCTTAGCATTAATGGATGGTATTGTAATTCAGTTGGGATCCAGGGGTGGGAAACTTTTGACTTTTTTATGCTCTTTGACCAAATGAATGTACTTGGTTTATGATTGGAAACTAATCTCCATTTGAGAAGAGAGACTTTGACTGACTAAATGAATGTACTGCCCAGGGGTGGAGTAGTACCTGGATTGAATTGTGAGCTTACTTGCTAACTGAATGAGTTACACTCTGTTTTGATTTTCTCTGTTCTGTGAATGTTTTGCCTTAAATCTCTCACTGAATAAATGAAGTTTACTATGCCGGTATTCTAAACCTTGGAAGTTGCCTTTGCTTGTCATTACTTAGATGTTATGGGAATCTGAAGATCTTTCCTGCCCTTAGGCCATTTGACAGCCTTAAGTGACTCTGAGAGCCTTCCCTAATTTGAAAATATACTCTGCCCCCTAATAGGCTTAATGTGGTCATATGGAGCCTATGGTGGGAAGCTTGTTTTTCAGGAATGTCCACACCTTATTACTTTGTGATTGGCCAGTTGGTCAAAGAGTTGTGACATTCTCTGATCCAGGAGAAGGCTATACATACCCTGATTTGAGTTTTTGCTTTGGGGCTCACTTTTGGAAAGAGTTGTGTGATTTGGCCAGACAAGACTTTGGGCAGCCATTGAGCTCTCCCAGCTTTGAAAACCCAGATGTTGTTGCTTCCCTCTCTGGTAACTAACTAGGTAGGTATGTGATGGTCAGACAGCTAGAAACCCTGCTTGCTGATTTGTTTCTCTGTCTGCTTGTAACTTCTGTTTGTATTCTCTGAAGTTCAAGATTCTGACTTTTCCCCCTGAACTAGGTAAATGATATATGTTTGATTAAAGTAAGATTGTTAACCCATTTTGAGGTGTTTCCTTTAGAAAAGTAGATCTAAGAACCTGTGCTAGCACCCATCCTAGGTATGCCAGGGTGCTTGCTGATACACAAAGCTAGGATGAAAATCTAGGTCCTCTAATCCCAGATTCAGTTTTCATAATTAATATATAAGTGCCCCTTGGCAAGTCATTTCATTTTTCTCATCTATAAAAATAGTGGGCAGCAGGATGAATTTTACAATGTCTTTGAATGTTGATAGGATTCATTAGTCTATGAAGACTTGAAGAGGTCCTTTTTGAGTTAGGTATTAAGGATACTTAGGAAATCAATGAGGCAAAAGAGTCTGATAAACTCATGCAAGACAAACAAAAAAAGTGGAGATGCGGGTCTGCTATTTGGAACAAACAGATCTTATTTAAAATACTTACATAAAGTGGTTTTTTTAGGGGAGGGGGGATTGCTTATTTGCCTAGAATAAAGAATATGTAGCAATGAACTTTATAAAATAAGGTTTGGGAAAAGATCAGATTGTGGAAGGTATTTGGGGAAATAGTTTCTGTAGATTAATGGAGGTGGGAAGATGAGGAAAACAGATTCAAGCAGCTCAGAAAAGAATGTTTTGAACATAAGCAATGTTGCTGGGAAGATAGGTAGTGAAGGAGAGACAATACATTCAATAACAGGGTAAAAGGGTCACTATTAATCTATGTAAATATGATGTAAGTGCCCACATGGAGACCATATTTATAGATTATTCATTTTAATTGAAATTTTAAAATCCAAGTATATGTCCATTAACATTTCAAGCTTTTTTTTTAGTCTAGACTTTAAGCTTTTAAGATATATTCCTGAGGTTTTTAAAGACTAAAAAGAAAAACCTTTCTGTTGTCAATAGAATAGCATTATAAACAATACTTTGCAAAAGGGGAAATAAAGAATACAACTCAACTGAAACACAATCAAAAACTGGAATTAAAGTATATCAAGTTTGTATTCTATACAAGCTGCAGAAAATATGAATTGCACATATAAAGATGTACATAAAAGTAAAATCGAGAAAACACTAGTTGACAAAATAGGCACAGTTAATTATTTAAATCATCACTTTAAATTACCTAAAATAATTTTCCTAAATAATGTCATTTGCAAACATTTTGAAAATTAAACTGTCTTAAAATCGAGTGAGTTAAATAATTTACATTAAAATTTTCAGAAAATCAAATCCAAAACAATAATAAAAAAAAGAAAGAATTGATTTCAAGTAGTTTGGTATTAATGCCTTTCTGAAGACAAAACCAAAATATGTACTTTTATGAATATTAGGTTTGTTCTCTTTGAGGAAAAAAATAGTTTATACAATAGGTTTCTGAATTGCCATTGACAACATAATATAAGATAGGGAAACCTCTTTTAATTTTTTTTTTAACATATTATGCAGTGCCAAAAATAATACAAGAAAATTAAGGTACATATAATTAAGTAAGATTTTCTGTTTATTGTAAATTTATGATTTCTACTATATTCCTATTTGGCAGGTTTTCTTTCTTTCTCTCTTGGACAGTGAGTTCATTTCTGTAAGTAGTAAGTTTTATAATGAATTGAAATTAGTATGTCAAACTTATTTATTAGATGATTCAGAGAAGCCACCTTATTAATGCTCTGAAGAAAAATGTAGCATCTTATTTTAAATATTGAATTCCTTGGTGTTGCCCACATTTTGTCTTCTTAAAACTTAATAGTGTTTAATTTCTTGATACACAATGGTATACAATGTATCTACTTAGAAACAATGATTCAAATAAAATTATATTCATGTACTTCTGTGTGTCACAATTATGGTTAATTATCACCTCGTTTCTGGTCAATCATGAATTATCTCCAAATTTATTAAAGCTCATTCATTCTTGTTGAAAGCTTTACAAACTACCATATATTTCTCATGAAAATGAAAAATGCTCCCTAAAGTAAATTTTTAAATATTGAATGTGACATCTATCTATTTTAATCAAATCTCATAGTTCCCTAAATGTGTTTTCTTCTACTCTAGTTCATAGCAGATCTTGTACAGTGTGCATAAATACTTACTTATTTATGGAAAATTAGAAAGAGAAGAATCACACACATGCACACAACAGACACACAGACACAGATACACACACACACACACACACACACACACAGACAAACATTCACTTTCCAGGGTGAAACTAGTTTGAACATTGGAAGGTAATGCAAAAGTCATTTATATGACATAAAATCAAAATGTTAATGAAATAGTTTAGAATCAGAAATACCACATTTGGTACTGATTTATGCTATTCCCCTGGGATACTATGTTGTGGATTCTCTATATAAATAGAAAATTCAGCAATACATGATCATAACCTGCAACTAAAATATTTTTTTAAAAATATAATGATGTACTGTTACCTATGTTAAGTAATTGGCATAAGTGTTTTTATTTTAACATTTTATATCATTCTATAAAAAAAATACATAAAACAAAATTTATTTGGGTACAATAGCCCCTACTGTTCTGTTTTAGCCAGACCAATGATATGATAAGGGAGCTGATGGTGAATGTGAATTCTGCTTTAGAGCAAAATTACCCAAAGCTACTCTGAGCCTTGTATAAGAAATGCTTTGTGATTATAGTTGTGTTTATTTGTATTTTTTATTTCTTATTTGTAGAAGTGGGAATAATTGTTTATACCCCCTCTAACTTTACCTCACAATCAGACTTCAGTTTAATAACTGCTTAATGATAATGAGGATTCAGTCTAATTTGACAAATATTTTTGAGTGCTCAATACAAAAGCTGTCATTAACTAAGAAGAAAGACAGTGACTTTTTAAGAAAAAAAGTGGGAATTAACAGGTTACTCAGAAGTTGTTACTTTTATAACAATATGGAAATATGACTTATAATGAATTTGGGAAAGAAAAAAAATGAATTCAATTGTACCTAACTTGCTTCAAGGCATTTCTGGGGGATAGAGTCGTAATGGATGAGAAAAGACAGGAAATTTCCTTAGCTTTCACCCAAATCCATCCAAAGACCTGTAAATAATGCCCTAAAATAAATCCTGGACTGGCAGAACCCCTAAAAGAATGAGGTGAAACAATTTCCAGCTCAAGACAACTTAGATCATCAGGAAAATCCTGTCACACTGGGTTAAGAGTGGAGCACAGTCTAGTGCAGGATGCAGAAGCACAGACCAGGCCCCAACAAACCAGGAACAAGACTTTGGAGTGACTGAACTGTTAGTGGCAGCAGCTACTTCTGGAGCTCTCAGCCCACAGATGGCAATGGTGTTGAATGGTCAGAGGTAGATTACAGGGATTTCTTTGCTGATACTGGGGTCAGGACTCTATAGCTTTGCCCACACTCAGATCCTGGTCACTGTTGTGGGTGGCAAACCCAGAGCAAGAAGGGATACTAACACAACAGAGCTTGCAGCCATGGTGGAGGGGTAGGGAATGGGGCTCCTCACAGTTCCAGGGCAGAAAAGAGTGTTTGCCATTACTCACAGGCCACAGAACAAGCCAGATAAGTAGTAAACTCGCCTCTCCTTAGATCATACCCCCTTGGAGAACCGAAAGCTTATAGACTCACAGAACTAAATCTGAAAATAACTGCATAAAATCCATGAAATTTGTTTTGGTGTGCCCTTCATTCTGTCAGATTGCTGACTCTCTTTTCATGATTTTCTTGCAACATTCTTATTTCTCTTCCCAATTTTTCTTCCACTTCTCTCATTTGGTTTTCAAAATCCTCCTTCAGCTGATCTCTAGCTTTAAGGCAATCTTCATGTTTATTGGAAGCTTTTGGTGGGGGAGCTCTGGCTGTGCTGTCTGCAGCTTTCTGCCTTGGTCCTTCTTTTCCCTAAAGAAGGAATCTAGGGTTTGTGCCCTTCATTCTGGAAGCAAAGCCCCATCTTAGCAAAGAATTAAAAGTCAAAAAATAGAATGGAAAAATAAGCAAAAAACAGAAAAATATCTGACTATAGAAAATTACTATGGTGACAAGGAAAATCAAAACACACTCAGAAAAAGATAGCAAAGTCATAACTTCTACATCCAAAACACCAAAGGAAAATATGAATTGCTCTCAAGTTGTGGAAAAGCTCAAAAATGATTTTTAAAATTAATAAGAGGTAAAGGAACAATTGGGAAGAGAAATGAGAGAAAGGCAAGAAAATCATGAAATGAGTGAACAACTTTGTAAAGGAGACAAACAAAAAAATATATTAAAGAAAATGACACCTTGAAAAATAGCCTAGGCCACGTGGCAAAAGAAGTACAAAAATCCAGTGAGTAGAAGAACGCTATGAAAAGCAGCATTGGCCAATTAAAAAAAATCTAAAAAAATTCACTGAAGAAAATTAGAATTGAACGAATTGAACAACGATGAGAAACCAAGAAAGAATAAAATAAAACCAAAAGAAAGAAAAAAATAGAAAATGATGTGGGATATCTCATTAGGAAAACAATTGACTTAGAAAATAGATCCAGGGAGCTAATTTTAAAATTATTGCAGTTTTTGAAAACCATGATTAAAGAAGAGCCTAGACATCATTTTTAAAGAAATTATCAAGGAAAACTGCCCTGATATTCTAGAACCAGAGGGTAAAATAGAAATTGAAAGAATCTACTGATCACCTCCTGAAAGATATCTCAAAATAAAAACTCCCAAGAATATGATAGCCAAATTCCAAATATTGCAAGCAGTCAGAAAGAAACAATTCACATAATGTGGTGCCACACTCAAGATAACAAAAGATTTAGTATCTTCTGCCTTAAAGAGTTCGAGGGCTTGGAGTGTGATATTATGGAGAGCAAAGGAGCAAAAATTACAACAGATAATGACCTACTCTGAAAAACTTAGCATAATCTTTCAGGGCAAAAAAATGGATATTCAATGAAATAAAAGATTTTCAAGTATTCCTGATGAAAAGACCAGAACTGAATAGAAAATTTGACTTTCAAATACATGACTTAAGAGAAACACAAAAAGGTAAGTATGAAAGGGAATGTTTAGGGACTCAATTAGGGTTAAACTATTTACACTCGTATATGGAAAGATGATACATGTAATTCATAAGAACTTTCTCATTATTATGGCAGTTAAAAGGAGTATATATAGACAAAGGACAAAGACGTGAGTTGAGTATAATGGGATGATATCTAAAATAATATAATTAAGGCGTGAGAAAAAAGAATGCATTGGGACAATGAGAAAGGAAGAGTCAGAAAGGGATAAATTATATCACCTAAAAGAGGGAAGATAGAGCTTTTTATAATGCAGGAGAAGATTTTAGAGATGGCATAAAATGCTTGAACTTCATGCTCAGGGGAATTTAGCTCAAAGAGGGAAGTACATACACACTCCATTGGGTATGGAAATATAGCTTACCCTATGCTAAAGTAAGAGAAGTATGGAAGTAAATGCGGGTGCTCACAGAAAGGCAGGCAGATTAGGGGAGAGCGTAGTCAGAAGCAAAACACTTTTAAAGAGGGACAGGATAAAAGGAAAAAGAGAATAGAAAAATGGTGGGGGCAGGATGGAGGATAATACAGTTAGCAATTATAACTATGAAAAAAAAATTTGACACAAGTTTCTCTGATAAAGGCCCAATCTCTCAAATATGTAGAAAAATGAGTCAAATTTATAAAAATAAGAGCCTTTCCCCAATTGACAAATGATCAAAAAATATGAACAGTCAGTTTTCAGATTAAGTAATCAAAGCTATCTATAGTCATATGAAAAAATACGATCTAAATCACTAGATTGGAGAAATGCAAATGAAAATAATTCTGAGTTACTACCTCACACCTATTAAATTTGCTAATAGGACAAAAAAGTAGAACTCCTTTTTTTTACTCCTCCCAAACATATGTGTTCATTCCAGCCGGCTCCAGCTTCTTGGTTCCCCAGGATTTACGTGTGCCATGACAACAGCCAGTAGATATAAACTTTGAATGAGTTGCTTAGACAGTGCAGACTGAAGTAAAAAGGAATCTATTCAGCAATCCAACTCCAACTCGAACATCAGGGAGTGTATAATTGGCTGGAAGGGTTACTATTTCATATTTGAAGCAATTTCCATTGTGTGCTTTATGAACTAAGCACTTCTTTTATGGTAAAAGAAGTACATAATTGCCCAACATTTTTTTTATTTACTACTTAATATACTATATTTTTTAGGAACAATCTAATGTTTAAGAGATTTTCCCTAATGGTGGACATTCTGAGTCAGTTTGAAAAAAGTTTTATCTTTCTTTGGGGTCATTTTCCTCCAGAATGGAATTGTGACCCTTTTGGGATAGGAGTGTCTCAGTGACATATAAACAATAATTTCTGAAGAGAAGACCACAGGTCTATTATGACAAACAGTTTATATAAAATGTAACAGGGACTCTAGAGGGCACAATAAAGAAAAAAAGTAGGGTTAGGTGGATTGACATCAAGGAGGGATGGGGCTGTCATAGACCTATGTCATAGACCTACCTATTCATCTATCTATCTATTTGTTTATCTGTCTATCTCTCTACCTATCTGATCTATCTTACTTCTATGTCTCTCATTTATATCTATATAACTGAGCAGTGAGCGATTTTAGCATAGCTAGTTACTATTGCAGATTGATTTCTAATCCAAGTCCCACCTAAATTCAGTTTCAACTTTTCCTCTCCTATACCATACTCCCTCCCTTGTTGATATACTATCAAGACAGACATTCAAAGATAAAACAGAAGCTAAAATAATTGCTTTGCTTGTAAGAGACCCACTGAAGCAGGAATTTGGAAAATCTGGATTTAAATATGACCTCAGGCCAGTAGCAGCTAAAAAACCTTGGGAATATAATTTAAAACTTGTATTGGTTTCCGTATTGTGCTAATAACAGCAATTACATCATGGTGTTGTTGTGAGGATAAAATGAGACATTTCTAAAGTGCTTTGCAAACCTTACAGCATTGTGAAAATGCTAGCTATTACAATAATTACAATTACTACATATACTGATAAATTATAATTCAGTAGAGTGGATTTTGTTTTAAAAATCATTTAAAAATCATTTTCAGGGATCATTATTTACAAAACAATTGGGACATGTGGAAGCTTTATTAGAAAGCAAAGATCTTAACTAGTTTTAAACTCAGGCCTTAAAGTACTGCATTTTCTTTTTAATCAAAAAACAATTTATCCAATTAAAGAAGTATAAAAAACTTTTGCACAAAGGAAATAACTTGCTCTGATTGCAAAGTCAAGTCAACAAATATTTATTTTCTATGTCAAAATGACAACTCAGTCTTTCATCAATATGATGAATTGGGGGGAGGGATAAGGTTGCCTAAGAAAGGAAGAACTGGCAGTGGTCAAGTATGGAGCAGGCCAAAGAGGGTAATTGGAGCAGACTCCTGTGCTGAACAGCAGGATTGGTCTTTTGAGAAAACCAGTATTTATGCACCCAGGGGTGTGTGTGTGTGTGTGTGTGTGTGTGTGTGTGTGTGTGTGTGTGTGTGTGTGTGCTATGAGGAAAGAGAGATTGAGAGAGAGAAAGAAGAGGGTGGAGGGAGAGAGGAAGAGAAAGAGAGAGAGAGAGAGAGAGAGAGAGAGAGAGAGAGAGAGAGAGAGAGAGAGAGAGAGAGAGAGAGAGAGAGAGAGAGAGAGAGAGAGAGAGAGAGAGAGAGAGAGAGAGAGA
>CM053591.1:118593366-118611570 GCA_028646515.1 Pseudochirops corinnae | reverse complement strand
ACCTGGATTCAGAAGCAGACAGCTCCCAGGTCCTCATCCAGTCCTCAGAGGTAGACAGCTCCCAGCTCCTTGTCCAGTCCTCAGGGCAGTCCCTGGCACACACTGAAGTTCACAAGGTCCAGCACATCTCAAATCCTTCACCACTTCTCTTGCCTGAAACTCCAGGATCAGCCAGGCCTTGAATAAAAAAAGTATTATCCTGGTCATGCTTCACTCCTCCAGAAGTTCTGCTGTCCCTAGGACCCAGAAGGAATATCAGCCTTCCAGGCTGCCTTCCAGGCAAGCCCTCTCAGCCTTCAAGGTGGCTTTCACCAGATTCTGGTCTCAGGAAATCTCCATCTCAGTTCTCGTGCAGCTTCTAGATGCTGGGAGAGAAACTCTCTCTCTCAGCTGGCTTCAGTCTCCACGATTCTTATTTCACCAAGAGCAACATTCCAATTCTGTCTCTCTGTCTCTGGAATTCTTCTTTAGATACACACACTAGCCTCCTGTCTCAGTCAATCCCCTTCTGCCACATCATCAGGGGAGTTCACGCCCTCTCAACAGGGGACAGGGCTCACACCTTCCATACTTAGCCCTAAGTTACTAAGTGGTAAGTATCTGCTAAACTGATTGCTGTTACATATGCTAATATGGTTACCTGTTAGTCTTCACTATTTCTCAAAATAATACAAATCACATTTACTACATACAAAACCAGAGATGTACTGGAACCAACTGAAATTGGCTCAGAAAAGTCAATGGTTAAATTTTCAGTGTCGGGACTGAAACCTTGGAAATCAGTACACACTACAGATGAGGACTTGATTTATTGTTTTTATGATTGTCTGGACTTAAGAACGTGATGAAAATAATATTAAAAATGTAGATTACTTTTAAAATTATGTGTATTGCCCAACCTACCCTTTGGTGGATGTGGGAGATTTGTAGGTGTTGCACATTGCTCATTTTTTCAGATTTTTTCAAATTCATGGATGAGCTCTGGTGATATTATCCTGTTTTTCTTTTTTTTTATTTAAAATTACTCTTTTTCATCCAGAATGACAATCTGGGAAGGATGCAGAGGGATATTGGGAATAGCTCTGATGATGTAAAGTAGACATCAATTTTTAAAAGTATTTTTTAAAAAAATTATCCTACTTACATTTTCTTCCTTCCTTTTTTCTTTCTTTTCCTTTTTTTCTTTCTTCCATTCTATTTTTCTTTTTCTTGATTTTTTTCCTGTTTCCTCTCTCTCTCTCCCTGTCTCTCTCTCTCTCTTTCTCTTTCTTCTTTTAGAGAGTTGGTTGTCAAACTTTTACTACCATGCCACTACAAATTGTACTCTCAGGACACAATCTTTTACCCTTTCAACTCAAACTCCTTTACTCATATTTACCCTGCTCTTCCATCATTTCCTGACTTTTGAGGTTTTGGAGGGATGTAAAAAATTAATCTCTGTATTTCTAGGTTAATTTCTACTCTTCCTTCATTTGTTATCATATCTAATCCCTAACTCCAACTCATTATATTTGATGGCCTTTCCTCTTCTTCATTGGGAAAATTTGAATATTTGATTAAAGCTCCAAATACCTATCTTGAAGGAATCCTCTTATTTGTTCATCTTTATTTGATCCCCTGCCTTGATCTTTTTATAGAGGAAGAGGTTTTACTCCACTTAAGGTGATGTAACACTCACAGCCTATGCCCTAAATGCCCCTATGTTAGATACACACACTAGCCTCCTGTCTCAGTCAATCCCCTTCTGCCATATCATCAGGGGAGTTCACGCCCTCTCAACAGGGGACAGGGCTCACACCTTCCATACTTAGCCCTAAGTTACTAAGTGGTAAGTATATTTCCATTCTTGTCCTCCTAAAATTTGTGCAAGTCATCATTCTTTCTCACTTATACTTAAAAACCACTCCATTTCCACTCACTCTTTCCAATAGTCAACAACATACTCAGGTCTTCTAATCCTTCAGGATCCTTCTTTTGAATTGTCTTCTGCATGCAGTTACCTTCACACAATTACATCCCTTCAGTGTCCCATTTCATTAAAAAGTCTGTATTTTCTCATTATGGACTTTGGCCCCTCACTAATGATATGAAACCCACTTAAGTAAAATGCCACCATCATTCTATTAAAAATTATCTTGATGTTCACCATGTCCTAATAGTTAAGTCTAATGACTTGTGCCCACTAACTTTTGATGTCTTAAGGTAAAGTTACAATTGCCCTATACTATTCTTAGTTCTGCCTTTTTTTTTCCAGTATCTTTTCTTCACTTTTCTCTAGCTTGTTACACAAAGGACAATTCCCTGTACAGAAAAAACTCTCTTCCTTAAACTCCAAAGATAGCACATCATTATTTCCTGTCCTATTTCTTTAACCTCTTTTTCTATCTCTTCATCCTCTTTTCAAATACTCAATGTGGGTGTTCAAGAATCTGTCCTCTGCCCTCCTCTGTTCTCCCTTTACACTATTTCTCTTGCCCTACTCATTCATTAGCATGGCTTTAAATATGACCTCTCAGCAAATAACTCCCATATCTCCAAAACTACCCAATCTTCTGAGTTCTAAATATGCACATCCAGGTATTCATAGCATCTCCATCAGTAAATGCATAAGGAAATCAAACAATATTTTCTTTAGGAATTTGTCTTTCTCATCTATCTTTTCTTGCTATGTCCACTCTTTCTCCTCCCAGTGCTACTAATATCCTTTTTTGGGGTTTAATATTAGAGTTATCTTTGATTCTTCCTCTTCCCCCACCACTCATACCAAAGACTAACCTTGTTCTGCCAATTTTATTCCCTTAACATCTCTCACATCTACTCCTATTCTAGGTTTCTACTGAAAGCAATCTAAAATAATCATTACCACCCACCACCCGGATTCTTAACATCTTTGCTTTTCCATTCCTAAATCCCATCAATTAATCTATTATCTCAATGTGTGAATAATTTCCATTTTGGTGGAAAGGATATATTGATGGTTCCACTATTTTGACTGAATTAATAACTTCATTGATTTTCTACTGTATGCCAAATATCTATAAACTCCTTTTCTTAGGGTTCAGGGCTCTTGAAAATATGACATTACTCTACTCTTCCATCTTATCTCATTTTTTCTAACATTTGTATGCTCAATACAGAAGCCAAAATGAATTACTTCCTCTACTCCCCTCAAATGCACTGTTTCTTCTTTACTAGAGAAATGCCAATTGCAATGCCACCTATTCTGTGAAGCCTTTTCTGACCATCACTAACCAAGTCCGTAACAACTTTCTTATTCAGAACCATGATGGGCATCATCTAATAAGTATAGTGAACTTATTTTGCATTTTATATCATAATTTCCCATGTCTGAATCTTATCTCTTACTAAACTTTAGAGTCATAAACTATGTTGTTGTTGTTTTTTCTAAAATTTGTGGTGCTCCCTGAAATATGATATAAGAAATGTGTGTATGTACACATAAAGGAATAAACATATAATATAACACACACACATATTTGTTAAACCCACCATTGATGATTGTTTAAATGTAAATGTTTGATAAATTTTGGCATTGATTCAATTAGCATAGCTGATTATTTCATATTTGCATATTTTATCCAAGACCAAGGGCAAAATACCTTAAAAAATACTCTTCTTCAATTACCACATATTTACAACAGGTAATGATAAGTTAAAGAGAAGTTTAACTGATAGGCAGTTGATTAAAGCATTAATTACAGAAAAAAATAACTAGGCCAAAGAGCAGCATGGGGCATTTTTTAACAGGACTGTAATATCTCATTAGGCAAATCAACCAAAAAACAAATTTCTCCCTGAGTTTTTAATAAACTGAATAGGCAGTGTTTCAATAAGACAGGCTTTATTTAAAAAAAAAATTTTTTTTAAATGTATTTTCTCCCTTTTGTGTTCATTTACATTGTCTCACCCACTGCCTACATTGAAAAATTAAAAAATATTCATAATAAATATACAGTGTCCAGCAAAATAAACTGACACTGACCAAGCCCCTACATTTTTTAACTACATAACCTTTCTAAACAGAAAGTGAATAACATATTTCATCTTAGTCTTCTGGTTCTCATGGTTTATCACTGCATATTTGTAAAAACAAAAAAAATTCATTACATAACATGTTTTTTCTAGTTATGTTCATTTGACTCTATAATTTCACATAGATCTTCCCAATTTCCTCTGAGGTTTTTCTTTTTTTTCACTAATTGTGACCAAATAATATTTTTTTTAACTTCACATACCACACACATTGTTTAGCCAATGCCTGATATAAGAGCTCCATTTAAAATATATGACAACTATGAAAAAAAAATCTACTAAACAATTTTGTGTATAAAGACCTTTATTTTTTTCTCTGTCATTGATCTCTTTGGAGGTTAGCCCTGGTAGTGGGTCAAATGTTGAAATAGTTAATAATATTTTGGGTAAATTTGTAAGTTTATTTCTAGAATGCCTTGACCAATACAGAGATCCACAACCCTGTACTAATGCACTTATTTTCCCATTGTCTCTCCAACATTCCTTATGTCTATATTTCATCATTTTTTCCTGTCATTTGAGGTAGAAACAAAAGTTACCTTAATTCTGTATTTCCTTAATCAGCCATGATGTGTACCTTTTATATGATTGTTGAAAGACCATAGATTTTTTCTTCTGAAAATTTTATTTTTATAAATTTAAATCAGTTCCTCATGCAAAATGTCCATAAGACAATTATAAAGTACATTATAATTTGCAAAGTTTTCCACAAATATTTCATTTTGCTCTCACAGCAATCTTGGGAGGTAAGTACTATGGCTATAACTATTTTATAGATGAGGAACCTGAGGCAGATAGCTAGTAAGAATATGAGACTACATTTGAACCCTAGATACAGAACTCCATGGCACTAAGAGGGCAGGTATTTTCTTCTGCCATTTCTTTTATTTTTTTTTTCTTTTCCTTTTAGTATCCTAAATGCTTAACACAGTTCCTAGCACATAATGGGTACTTCATAAATGGATATTGACTAGGTCTAAGCTGATAGGTTCTTCATTAGGAAAATGTGTTGCTTATGCAAAAAAAAAATACCTTTTAATTTTTATCATCACAATCATTTATCTATTATATATAATCCTCCTATTATTTCGTCATGAAATAATGCCTCTATTCATATATGTGAAAGGGAAGTCTGCCCCTCTTCCTTACTTAGTTTTTGATGAAACTCTTTATGTTTTCATATATCCATTTGGTGGTTATTAGATAAAAAGTTTAAGGTGTGTGACGTTTGAAAAATTTGAGAGACATAGTTTCTTGGTAATTAATCATTTTATTTAAAATCCTAGGATATTATTAATAGAAGAAATGGCATTTGGTCATATTTCTTGGACCAAAAACCACTCATGCCAGAGAATTCAGTTTATATGCCCTTGAAGGAGTGAATATTTCTGAAGGTAGCAATCAACTCTGGTTGGTCAACAATTAATGAGAGAGTGAATATTATGAAGTGAGCTACACTCATTCTAATGAGGGTCGGGAGAAAACTTTTACTTTGATCGTACCTTTAACTTTGAAATCACCCTGGGCCTTGGGGAAACCGAACAAAGGATCTATATCCCCCACCAAAGCCTGAGTAGAACACAATGAGATCAAATTCCTATTAAGGTTGGGTGGGTTAGTAATATTTAGACTGAGGAGAATGTTAATCCAGTCTACTATCATCAGTCCTGTCCTTTGGAGGCTAAGCCTTGAAATGAGGACTTTAGAAAAAGGGAAAGAACTCTGAATCTCCAACAAATCATTGATTATTAATGGTCATTTCTCTCAGGTGTTGGTCTAAGTCTTTTCTGTCTGATTGCTCCCCAGTTTTCCCAGAAGTTATTTGACAAATACTGAGTCTTCTATTCTGTATCCCCCAAATGTCTAATAACTGGGTCTTTGGTGAACACTCTGCTACTATGTTTACTTGGTTTTTTGGATAATCTTAACCTATTCTCTGTGATGATCAGAAAATATGTGCAAGATTGCAAGTGGTTATGTCGAGGCACAGGGAAGTGTGAGGCCTAGGAATTAGTTGGGTCATGTGGAAGTCAGAGCATATCGCACTGTCCCTGGTAAGGGAATATTGCATTGCTCAAGATTCTCTTACATGGGATACCTGATGTTCCTGACTAGTGTCTCCACACCCTGGGGCCTTCACGCCCTTGTGATTGCACTTCCCCTCTCACAATTTACCTCCCCTCTCACAATTCTGCTCAGCTGGTCTGTGTCACATGTGGTGTGTGGATCTGGGGGAGATATAAGACCCAAGCCTTGGAGGGAGTGGGGAGCCTACCTTAAGATCTGGCTGTAAGACTTCCCCAGGGAGAGACCTCAATAAAACTGCTTTGCATGTACCTTCAAGCCAGGACTCTTCTGTTCTGGAGAAGACGCCAGCGCCTTCTCCATTAGGGTAAGTAACTGGCTGCCCCTTCAGGCAAGTTAGGGTACTCTGAAAGAGAACCCTGACAATTCTCCCCCACTGATTGACCTCTCTTTTAAAAGCCAATAGCAATCCTTTTTAATTATTACATCTTTTAGTACTGTTTCATATATTGTACTGATAGACTTTCTTTTGTCCTCCCCTACTTTTCCATGATTACCAATTAAATTACTGATCTTTTATTCTTCCATTCCAAATTTTTGTTTTCTATCTGTACAAAATCTTTCACTGATAGTTGGATTCCCATAAATAATTTACTTTAGATAGTATTCTTATGCTTTACTGTGTAGGTGCTACCTACCCATAAAAAATCAACATATCTCCAATAATTTGTTTGATTTTATTTCTGTAATGAATATTTTATAATTGAATTGATATAGTTTTTGGTGGCATGTTAGATACAATACCAAATATTTTAGAAATTAAGTAGTTATTTATAATGGAATTTCTCTTTGTAGATCTTCCTGCTGGCTTTTGATTGTACTGTAGAAGATTGTTGATAATTTATGCTAATTCATTTTATATCTGGTACATTTTTGAATTTGTTACTGAATTCTGTTAATTTATGTTGATCCTTTTGGGTTTTCTTAGTAACAAAAATGAATGGAGAGGCAGGAGACAGTAATGGGAGTTGTTCTGAACATCCTTGATCAATTTATTCTCCCCCCAAACCCACCATACCAGCTCAATTGACAAACTGGGGAAGATATGAAGCAGATAAGAAAAACAAAAAAGATATAAAGTCTTATATAAAATGCCAAAAGAGGCTACATTTGTTTTTACTGCTTCACAAGATGTGAATAAAATGTTCAGTCAAAATTGACAGAATAAGAAGGTGATTCACCATTGGCTGACTTAAGGCCTGATCATATCCTTGGTGGATCCTTTCCAATGTAGCAAATATTTTCTAAGGAATCATTTAGGACAATAGACTATTTTGGGTAGTAACACTTGGAAAATAGGCAGAAAAGCCGCTAAGGGGGAAACAGTCAACACTGCAGTCAGACGGAATCCTTCCTCATATTGTTAGACAGGAAGTAGAGGGAACTTCTCTTCTTTTAATTACTCTGTACCACGAATGATATTTTAGAATGAAGATATTAGGAGATATGGAAGATACTTCTGACCAATGTCAGCTCTCTGATTCAAGAAGAGAGCCTACTTTGGCCATTGGGAGTTGAGTTGTCTGGAAGAATGGGCCCATTCTGCCAAGGGATAGCAAAATGTAGTCCAAGGAAGAGAGAATGGCCATTGAGTTTCTGCAGTAAATAAAGATTTGAGTTGCCTGAGTCATGTGTATTTCTTGTGTGTACACACCATCCAATATATTCACTTTCTCTTCCCATTGGCATCATACAGATGAGGGAAACTCCCTGGTTTGTGGGAGTTTCTATGTTCAGATTATTGTTCTTATGACACCATGTTAGATAATTCTTTTCATTTAGTCAATCATATCTATTGATGATCACTATATATAAGTGCATTGGTAGGGGCTAGTGAGTTATAATTTCAGGCATCATTACACAAGTAAATATAAAACACACAAAGTCAATACAAAGTAACTATTGGGATGAAGCGCAAGAAACTGTGGAGTGAGGAGTCACATAGGATGTTGCAATTGAGTTGGACATTGAAAGGGTCAGTGGACTCCAGAAAGCTGTGAGATGAGATAGAAATGCATTGTGCAAAAGCTTGAAAAAATGGTTGGAACTTACCGTACTGTATGAGGCCTGTGTAAATAGTATGACTGGAATGTAGAGTGGATTAATTTGCATTTAAAACATTGTAGGATTCACATTTGTGTGTTTGAATGTGTGTGTGTGTGTGTGTGAGTGTGTGTGTAGGAGGCAATCAGTAACCAGTAGAGCCTCTGTCATTTTCCCCACACTTTGTGGGACAGAATCTCTAACCTTAAAAGAACTCATACTTAAATTCCTTAGTGTTCTGGTTTTGCTCCATGCCTTTAAAATGCCTTAATTTAGTCCACAAAATGTAACTTTTTAAAAATGCTCATTGCTTTATCTTTGTCTTTAAAATTATATTTTGCTCTGGCTTATCATAAGGATGATTGTTATAATTTTCAAGCCAGTGTGTTTTCCAGAACTCTTGGAAGAATAATGAAGCATACCTATTTTTTAATATTGAAATTCCTTGGTCTCAATGGGTACTCAAAAGGAACTGAGGTATTGGCTGTTAAGTGTTTTCAACGGATGCATTTTTAAATGAATTTTCAACAAAAATGTTATCTACATTGTCTACCTGAGCATTTTTTCCCAAAGTGTTGTAAAAGGGAGCAAAATACATGAACAATGAAAATCCCTGAAGATGGAATCTTCCTTAAGTGAAAATAAGTCTTATCAAGTATGATTTCCATTATAAATTGAGGCTAAAATTTTTGCATGTATAAGAACACCTCTGAAATAGGCAAGAACTAAGACAAAATGATATGCAATATAAATGTATAAAGGTCATCTATCTAGAGTACCAATGTCAAATTATAAAAGAAAACACAACTAATGCATAACATTTCAAATCCAAGAACACCAGAAAACATCTCTGATGTATATAAAAATAACAAACTTGCAAATGTGTGTTTTATTGTTACCAATACCTGTGGAGCAACCCTGGCACTCTCCACCTGTGGGCATCGGAATATTGCCCTGGAGAATTTACTATATTTTGAACTACAGTTTCATCAAGAGAGGATGATATGAAACATAATTCAAATATGATCAATCACAAATATAGTTGCTTTGCTTTAGAAGTCACTGTGAAAAGCAAAGATACTCCAGTGATTTTTTTCTAGCAGTAGAATTTTACCATCTCTCTAAATGCAAATTGTGAGTCTATGAGGGTCAAGACCTTTTTTTTTTATGAAATGAAAACTTTCTTAATATAATGAGAATGTGTAGTTTTATGAGAATGGAGGCCAACTTGTTTTCCCATTTAGCCATTGGGGAGTTTGAAGTATGATTTTCTGCTTTACAAACCTTTTGAATAGGCACATTTCTCTGTCATAGCTCTTATTTATAACATCAATGAAATTTATACATATAATGTATAATACTCTCTGTTTACTCTCTGAGGAAGAGAGTTCAGAGGGTCACATACCTTCCTAAAAATGTGGGTGAGTATGTGTATATGTGTGTGTGTGTGTGTGTGTGTTATTGCTGTTGATAGAGAGATATAGATAGTTGTATATCTTTATCTACCTACCTATCTATCTTTATATGTAATTTTAAAGAGTTTTTAATAGGTACCTACATGGACAGGCTCTGTGTTCTGGTGGGGCATAGGCTGTAGTAAATCTCTAATGGCCATATCCTCACCTACATTTTCAATTCCTGAAGAAAAAGGCAATAATCCAAGAAAATCTGTCTTCTGTAACTAGATTTGTTTCCTTTGAGAAAACAGCCAGCCTCTGGTTAAAGTTGTTGTTGTTGTTGTTTTTTAACTACCACAAGAGACAAATAGTGGAAAGAGAAAAGGAAGCTACATAGGCTTAAATGCTTTCATTCTGAAGTGCACACCCAGAAGACTTAAAATTAACGTGTTTCCAGTGGACAAACCACTGAGAGTAATTAATCTGTAGGTAGCATAGACAGAGAGCATGGTTTGGAATTGCAAGGAGAAGAGACAATCTTTGTAAATACTATTGAATTTGAAATGAAGACAACTTTATTCATATATCCACTCTAGCATTTACTAGGCGACATTGGTCACTTAACCATGCTAAACTTCGGTTATCTTATCTGTAAAATAATTACATTACTTTCCTCATAGGATTGTTATGGGGAAAGTGGTTTGCAAACCTGAAAAATCCCATATAAATATGAGTGTGTATCATAATAACAAAAGGATAGAACTACAGAAAATACCAAGACATACAACCTATTATATGTAGTAATTACAATAGCTTTGTCCAGGGATCCATGGCCTTGGATCGATGTTTCTCCCTTTCTGGTGGTCCTCTGTTCTGGCACTGAAGATATTTCCTATATAAAGTTTAAATTTCCTTTGCAAGGCAAGGTTAACTGTTTGAAAAATTATGAATTTGCCTTGTCCTGGATACTCGTTGGCCATTGGACACCACATTGGAGACAACTGGTAGCTTGTTAATACACCTTTGCTATACCCATAGATTTGATCTTTAAAATGATATTAAAATACAGAAAGTCTTTCAATGAAAGAAGAGTTGGGTGAGGTAGGATATAGAGAAGAGAGCACCTACAGACAGAAACACAAATTCCATGACTTGGAGGAAAGCCAATGAAATTGTACAATTCTGCCAGAAACCCACAAAGACCCATAAGGTGAGAAATATCTTGTGGTCCCTCCAGGAAACCATGAACATGAATCAACTAGTGCCAATTGAAGAGGAATCTGTTGAGGTCTTGCACAAACATAAAGAATTTCTGGACAGAGTGGGGAATCAAGTTGAACGTAAATAAGAAAGAGAAGGAAAGCCACAGTGGGTAGAATCAAACAGAGATTCTCTTCTTAACTGGAACTATGAGGTGTATGGTGCTTACATGTCCAGGGAAATAAGATTAATTATTGATTAACCCCTAATTACCTTCCCTTTGTGAATAGCATCTCTTAGAGTACTACAATAAAACTGAAGTTTCTTTGTGAGAATTAGTTGGTCTTCACTCAGGGTGCTTAACAGTCAGTATGATAAAAGAAAGAGAATGTTGCCTAGAAGTCAGAAAGATTTGGCAATGATATGAAATTTTATACAATCAATATTGTCGAATTTATCATTTATGATTGCCTATTTCCCTCCTTTAGTTAAAATTTCTCTCTTAGACATCAATGTAAAGGGCATATGAATGGTTCCTCTTCTAATTTTTTTTTTCCACTGGCATGATATGCTATGTGTAAGTAATGTATCAATTTTGAACTTATTATGGAAACCCATACAAGACATAGCTAATGTCTTCAAACTACCTGCTAATTCTCCTAGCAGTTGTCAAACAGGGAGTTCTTCCAAGTAATTTCCCATTCCCAGGTTTATTGAAAATGGTGTTATTGAATTCAGTTATTTCTGATTCTTCGTTTGTCTCTTCCACCTTTCTGATTCCATTTCTCTGGTTTCCTTTTCTATTTATTTTTAAATAATACTAAATAGTTGATATCAGAAGTATCAAATATGTAGCCCACAGGTCATGTGTGTCCATAACACTCCTGGGTGCCACAGGAATCAAATCAAAGTGTAATTAGGAATTATTTAATAAAATACAATATAATTTAGGTAATATGTTTGTTTTAAAGTCAATATGTGACCCACAGGCAGGCAAGAGTCTTTATGGCTGAGGGCAAGAGAATTCTTATGGCATTGTGAGATTAATTTGTCAGAAAGTAAAAAAAATTAAAAAGGAATTGTTTTGTTTACAGCAACTATCAACCTACATACGTACTTTCCCATTTATATTAAATCTTTATGTGGCTCCCATATGCATCTAGTTCATCCTGGATGAGGATATTAATTTGGATCAAGCAGGCTTTCACATACAATATTATACAGTAGAAAAATATCATAACTATTTTGAAATTGAGAAAGTCATAGATAATAGCAGCTTCATTGTACTTATTCATATTGATTTTTAAAGCATTTGTTTCTTTAGAACAAAATATATTATTAAAGACACCATTCCCGAAAGATGTCATCAAAATCACTCAATATTATTTGAAAGATATAACAACATAATAATCTCCTTTAACATTTCTATCCTGAATTTCCAACAATAGAGAGATGTATTCTCATCAAAGGTGTGTGCTGTTGTGATGGAAGAATAGCACATGATTAGGTCCTGCATATGCTTCTGTGCATGGTTGACACTATGCTGGTTGCAACAATTCTTGGAACATTGCTGAGCTTCTTGGAAGAGATCCATAACAGCTCAATATAATTTTGACCATTTTAATGGGGAAAAAAAGCCAAGCAGAAAAACATATCTCTTGCCCAGTTTGTGAAACAAGTTTGATGTGTTTGGAGGAAAAGACCTTTTAAAAGAACCATTAAGATTTTGTTATTTTATCAGAATTTTTTAAAATTTATGTTGCGTTTCAAACTGTAAATATGATGAGATTTTATATTCTCTACACTAAAGGCAACATAAACTTAAAGTATAAATCAATTTCTAAAATTTACTGAGATGGATTATGGGCAGGATCAAATCAAAACATAGAGATAAAAAATAGAAAATAAAAGTAAAGAAATCTTGGTAAAATATTCAGCTAATTGGAAACATTCCAGGGCATTCAAAGATGAAAATGAAAGGAGCATCACAAACAAAATAAAATTTGAAAATAAAATTCTTTTTTGTTAACAGATTGTAAAAATAATATATTTGAGTATTAACATCATAGTTGTTTCTGCATCTATATTGAAGAGATAAAAAGAATTTAAGAGGAGAGCAGAGTTACATTTGATCAAGCAAAGCATATAGCTATGAAACACACTGGAAATTACATATTTGTTAGGATATTAGGGGACCAATTCACAAAGTATATGTAGAAGAAAAAATCTCCAAAAGAAGAATATATATAAATATTTATTGCAGCTCTCTTTGTGGTGGCAAAAAACTGGAAATTAAGGGGATGCCCATCAATTGGGGAATGTCTCAACAAGTTGTGGTATATGAATGAAATGAAATACTATGGTGCTATAAGAAATGGAAAGGAAATGGACTTGATATTTACCTGGAGAGGCTCATACAAACTGATGCTAAATAAGAAGTGCAGAATCAAGAAAAATTTGTACACTATCACAGACACATCGTATGTGTGATGACCAACCTTGATAAACTGGACTCTTCTCAGCAACACACAGTTATAAGACAACTTTACAAGTCTCAGGATGGAAGGAGATATCTACATTCAGAGAAAGATCTAGAAAGAACAGAGTTTAAATGGAGACTGAAGCAATCTACATGCTATCATTCTTTTCCACGTTTGGTTTTCTTTCTTTTTTCCCATTGTTCACTCCATTGGTTACAACCCTTCTATACAACCAGACTAATGTCCGATGTGAAAATATTTGCAGATCCTATACTTGATTGCATGCCACCATGGCAGGGGGGAAAGGGAGGAGAGAAAATTTGAAACTCAAGGGACTCTGGAACTGAATCTTGTAAACTAAAAGTAAATAAACAAATCAATTTTAAAAAAAATTTAAAAAAGAAGAATATACAAAAGGAATAGAAAATTATTTCTTTTCTTATTAATATAAAAAGGTGACCAAGATAATATCAATAGCCAAAAATCTGTCTACTTTCCCATCTAACACACACACACACACACAACACATGCACACATGCACACATATGCACACAAACACACTTTCTCTTCATAAGTTTACTGTGTCACACATGGTTCCTAACACCCCTCTTGACAGTTTCTAGGGTGGTATACATGTATTACTATACGTGAGTGCTTGGTAATAGATTCCTAATAGGCACTGATTAGGGGATACAGACCTTGCCACATGTCTACTGAAAGATTGTACTTCTGATTTTAAGACACCATGTAGTTTTATCTTACATCCTTTTTCAATGCCTGAGGCCTCTTTACTTTGGAATATCCATCTATCTTCTCACCCTGATACATACTTTCAATATAGTGACCTCTCCTCCCAATGCTGTGTTCCTCTTAGGGCCTCCATTTTGGTTAGGGCCCAAGCTCATCAGCCTTCATTCTCTTTTTTGATCTGCTCCTTGATTTCCAGACTTTAATATTGTGGGTCTACCCTGACTTCCACTTCAGATTCTCAATTCCCTTTTGTATATTGTAATTATCCATTAGAATGTTAGCTCTTTGAAGGCTAGGACTGTCTTTCTTTTTACCTATATTTGTATAGCCTGTAGTACAGTGCCTACTATGAAACCAGCACATCAGATGCTTGTTGCCTTGCTTTGTCTTTCCTCTTGGCACTGATGCAGTGGCTATATTTTTAATATATTTGTGATGGTGTGGGGAAGAAATGGAAAGGCATCAATTAAAAAGTGACAATGTTAAAATGCCATGTAATGGAAAATTCTCGACCTTTACTCTCCTTTGCCTCTCTGTAGCATTTAATTCTGTCAACCACTATCTGCTAGACATTCTCGTCTCTTTCCTTCTAAGATATCATACAATCCAAGTTCTCCTCTTGCCTATTTATCTCTCCTCCTACTCCATTTCTAGACATGTAGGCATTGCTCAAGATTCTGTACTCAACCTGTTCCTATTTTCCTGATAGACTCTGACTAAATAATATGATCTTCTCCTTGACTACAATTATCATTTCAGTACAGGTAATGTTTTAGCCTATATCTCTATCTCAAAACTATAACTCAGATTTAATATTTGTGATTACACCTTCTTACTTCACATTTCAACTTTTGCTGTACTTTAAATTCAACAAATCAAAAAGAGAAATTATTTTCTTTTCCACAAGGATCATTGCCTCCTCACTTCCCTATTTCTATTAATAGAACCACCATTCATTTAGTTATGAATGTTCAAAACCACAGTGGTATGTTTAACTCTTTTCTCTTACATAGCAATAATACCCAACTCCTGTTTATTCTTTGCATTCACAATACCTTCCATTTATATCTCTTGTAATTTCAAATTCATCATGTTAGAACAGCTGCTTTTTATGGATTGTTGTGATGGTTATACTACCTTCTAGGCTTAATTCATTCATTCATTTATTTATTTATTTTAATTTTCAGTTTAATTTTCCTTTTGTAGTGCTATCTCATAAACTTTATAAACAGATTTGATCATGTCATTTCTTCACCTAATAAAAACCCTTCAATGGTGCCAGTTTTTAAGTACTGAATAAAATTCAAATGTCTTTACTTGTTATTCAAGGCCTTCTATGTCTTTGTATCTCTTTTACTCTTTCAGTCTTAACTCATATTATTTTGCTCTATAAATGAAATACCCCAACCAAATGAAAGTATCCACAAAATCCCTTGTTCATATCTAGTGTTTTTCTACTCCCATCTTTTCTTCCTATGACTGGCTATGCTTGGAATAGATGTACACATTGTTAATATCCTACTTGTCCTTCAAGTCCAAAGTCAACAAGTACTTGTTCCATGAAAGATCATCCCCAAAGTAAAAACCTGTAAATTATATGTTAATGAGATGAACTCATTACTAAGGAAATGATTCTAAAACATAGTTTTAAGTCATGGCTAATAATGATTGAGAAGAAGAAGTAGTCCCATAAAAAAGGTTGAGCAGCATTTCATTAAATTTCATAATACAGATAAATAACATTGACTTCCTTGTTGTTCTCTCTTCTTCCCTCCTTCCTTCCTTCCTTTCTTCCTTCTTTCCTTTCTTCCTTCTTTTCTACCTTCCTTTCCTCTTTCTTTGTTTCCTTCCCTACTTTCAACTCTCTCTGCTTCTATCTCTGTCTTTCTATCTCTGTCTCTCTCTCTCTCTCTGTCTCTTTCTCTCTCTGTCTCTCTCACTGTCTCTCTGTCTCTATCTCTGTCTCTCTGTCTCTCTCTGTCTCTGTCTCTCGCTGTCTCTCTCACCACTAGACTGATTAATCAAAGAAATGCTATAGATATTATTTCCTTCTTTTTAGAACAGAATTTGACAGTCATTTCCGTTCTTCTTGTAGAAAGTATTGACTTGTATTATAATGTAACTTATATATCTTTAGGTGAAAAATTTCTGCTGCCATGCCCTGGAGAACTGTGGTGGGTAGACCATGTAATTTTTGCTATTTTATCAATGTTTTGCACAAAGGTGTGGCTTATTTGCTTATCAAATTATCAAATGACAGAAATCTGAGAATGATAACTAACACCCTGCAGGACAGTATCAGGTTACTAAAGAACTTGAGCGACCAAGATGTTGGAAGAAATCGAATCTGGTTCAATTTAATTCAATAATGTTTAATTATCTATTAGATGCCAAACACTGTGCTAGGTACTTCAGTATAATATATACATCAAAGTGTTTAAAATTTTACTGGGAGTATACAATATATAACCAAGTAAATAAGTTGTAACACAGTTATTCATCTGCATAAATGAAGGAGATATTTCCCATGAGGACATAATCACAGCAATGAAATCACACTTCTGGACCTTAACACCCAAACCCTCAAAACAAAAACAAAGCTGAAATACTTATAATGGAATAATTGGGAGAAATTTGTCAAGTAGAAAGACTCTGATTTGGCCCAGGTGTATGGCCACTGAATATACATCCTAACTAGGTATCATTTCCCATCATTTAGTGTTTGCTTCTCAGTCTTGGTCAGTCCTATCACTCTCAAATGTATTTAAAATATGATGGGGCTATGAATGAAAATGAATACAGTTCACTTTGTGGACTTAACGGTGGGAAAGGGTCACAGAGATTAATTATTTTTGTAGTAGTTTATAGGAAAACAGAGCATTGGAGGTCCTGATAAGAAGAAATTTTTCATAAGCTGCTTTTGTACATTTTACTATCTCTAGCAACCTATTGACATAGGGATTTGCTACTCAATAATTTCAATAATTATCTTTTGAGCATTTAGCAATTCAGCATGATGTTCTACATGCTCTCTCCTAAATTTACTCATTACGCAACCAAATTTGCTTAATTTTATTCACTAACATTTCATTAAAATAAATTAAATGATTCTGTTCTCATTAAAATGGAATCAGAAACACTACCTTGAGATGCAAAAAGGGACTGTATTCTTACTACTTTTATTTATTCATGTTGACATATCATTTACATTCATGCTATTCTTTCTACTGAAATTATTTTGTTCCTACTCAATAATTTATGTTTTATCGTATTTAATTATTACAAATATAATCACTACTAGCAGGACAAGTTTAACAATCATCATTAAATTTTCTGTCATCAGAGACATTCAATTCTAAAGATTCAAATTGACCCATTAGTCATCAGAAAATATTCATATAATTTTGAATTTTTTAATTCATTAAAGAATATCTCTCTTGTGTTAATCATATTATTCTTTTTTAGTTATCACTGTAGACATAACAGTTTCACCTAATTCAATCTAACTGTACATTCTCATCTTTTTTTTATGTAGGTTGACTAATCATATATTCAGAATTCAAAAGTCAAAATCCATTTAACTTTGTGGAAATATTGTGTTCTGTGGTTGCATCTATATGATGTAAGAATTCAATTTCTTGAGTAAGAGAATAATGGTTATAATTATCCTTGTTAGCATTTTTATAAAAAAAATTACTTCATATTAGTGTGTTTTCTAATTAAAGGAAATTTTCACTTGGTAGCAGATCATGGGCAACTAGGTGGTGCAGTGCATGAATGGAATGCCCATCCTGAGGCCAGAAAAACTCATCTTCCTGAATTGAAATCTGGCCTCAAATACTTACTAGGTATGTAACCTAGGCTAAATCACTTAATCCTGTTTGCCTCAGTGTCTTCATCTGTAAAATTATCTGGAGAAGGAAATGGCAAACCACTCCAGTATCTTTGTCAAGAAAACTCCAAATAGGGTCATGAAGAGTTGGACACAACTTTTAAAAGATTAAACAACAAAAAAGCAGATCACGGTATTGATTATAGCTACCTACAACTAATTTTTAATGATATTTCTTTTTTAAATAAAAATATTATTTTGTTTTTTCAGTGTTGAGGTAAAGTATAGAGTCTATATCAGGAGAAGAGTAATAAGGGTAATCATAGGATAATTGTTGAGAGATATATCCCCATATTTTGAATAA
>CM053591.1:118563883-118592866 GCA_028646515.1 Pseudochirops corinnae | reverse complement strand
ATAATATATTATACATAATGTATATTGTATATATAATATTAATACATATTATATTTTATTATATATTATATTAATATATTAATAAATTTTATATAAAATATATGTATATGTATGTATATATACATATATAATATACATATTATATATCATATATATGATATATAATATATGTAATATATACATATATATATATAATCAGCAACTAGGAGTTCTATTTCAGGGATAAATTTGGAACTGGAAATACAGTTTGTTTGTTTTTTAATTCATCTACAGCAAAGTGGTAGGTGAAGAATTGGCAGAGGAAAATATTCCCAAGGCTTCACAGAATATACTTAATAAATATCCCAGTTAAATTAATTTGAGTGGATGAAAATACCTTGTATAGTATTTACAGTTAGAATGAAAAGTTGATTGAAATGGGAAAAATTATCTATCAGTATCACCACCACTACCAGCAGCAGTAGCAGCAGCAGCAGCAGCAAGAGAATATCCAGGATCTGATTTTTCTGATGAAGGATTAAAGTAGAGTAGAAAACGGATTGAACAGGCCAGGGTATTTTGAAGTGCAATGTATTAGCAGTGTCATCAATGAGGATTCTATTACTAAAAATCATGATAAGAGTAGGCTATAGAGTAGGAAGTTGAGGAGTGAAATCACTAAAGTTGGTGGTTGATGATAATGAGGTGATGAAGGTAGAAAGTAACATAAAAATGCCTAATTATTTTAAGGACAAAATGAAGATTTGTACACAATATGGACTTCAAAAAAGGAGATGATTTATTGTAGTCTGAGAGTTTCAATTCTGATAACACGAGTCAATCGTTTATTTGAGGATATTGTGACAGATATGGTAGTATTGATGGTCCCATTCTCTCCATTCTATTTTTTCAATTCCAGGTCATTCGATTCCCCACAGAGGCGGCATCTCTCTCTCTCTTTTCCTCTCTCTCTCTCTCTCTCTCTCTCTCTCTCTCTCTTTCTGTCTTCTTATATTTCTGTCTATCTATCTATTAATAATTAAATATTATCTCCTCCTACATACAAATATGTGTATATGTGTACATGGATGGAGGTTAGATGGGTTGGTGGATGGCTGAATGGATATATCACTTTAAAATGTCCAAGTTAACTTTATTTCAGTGGATGGTGGAAGCTTAGGTGACATTTACAATTAGAAAGAAGAGTAGAATGGAATGGAAAAATGACCTTTTTTCACCATCATTATCATCATCATCATCATCATCACCACTGCTACCATCACTATCATTGTGTGTGCGTGTATGCATGTGTCTTTATGTGTATATAAGAAAATGATGATCAGTCTCACTTTAATATTATGATTGAAAACTCACTAAACTTATGGAGCTAGGTTAAAGAGCTAATTCTGACCCTTACTGGCCTTGTGACTTTAAGCAAAGCTCTACACTCATTTCTCTCATATCTGAAATGAGCAGGCATAGCAGTACTTGAACCATTTGCCTCCTAAAGTGTGGTGAGGATATGAATGCTTGTGTTAGAAAGCATTCAGTAAGTGCTGCATATTAAAAACTATGCTAAGATCTAAAGACATAGAAAGAATTGAAACAATCCTTGTACTCAGCTCACGTTCAAAGAGGAAAGAAAAACTAATATACAGGAGAAAAGTCAACTGGGAAGATGAAAAATCCTGATTGTCCTTAAGATATGTCATCAGGACACATGGCAAAGCATGAGTTAATAGAGCAAAGTGCTTTATAAAGCATAAAACATAAATATGAGTTATTATGATAATTAATGAATTCATATGCCATGAATTTTAGTATATACTTAACAAGTTGGAAAAAGAATAAAGAACTTTTTGCTTAAAGCTGAAGTATATTTTTTTATTCAAAGCATCTTATTATATTACTGAAACAATTGTTAATTTCATGAACTTTAAGAATGCATATGGAGTTCATCACCCTTCTTAATTAAAAGATTCACTATTTTAAAAGAAAATAAATCCTTAAAGTTGTATGTGATTGGTGGATTATCATTATTATTTTAAATTATTATTGTAATTTGTCCCTATCTCATGCAGGACAGAAGTGCTACAACCATTTAAGGCCCCAATACCATTATTTAACAGCACAGAAGTTTTTGCTGGTTTCATTTTTTTTTTATCTCTGTCACTTTTCTCCTCTTTATTGTGGATACTAAATTTGAGCCATATATAGAGACATATTAAGGACATTTATATCTTCCTTAGTTCCAATTCAGCTCAGAACCCCTTTCCTTAATGTTGTTTCTCAGTCTTATTAATGGGATTTTGTTTGAGTAATACAAATATCCAAAATCAAAATTTCTATAATTCATTTATTAGTCAAAGACAGTGTTTTGCTTAAAATCTAGCTGTTGTTCAGATTAAGAAAAGAAACTTTTGTATGCAATGCATATATACATACACCTATATACATACTTTTGTGTATATGTATACATGTAAACATAGATACACTCAAGTATATACACAAATACATACAGACATATTTAAGTGTGTATGATTGTTATTATAAAGTATTTCATTTGAGATCTTACTGCTCAAAGTGCGAGTGGATCAAACTGCATCCTGCTAAAAATGATAAAAATATACTAAAGCTTCAACTAATTACAACAGGTTTAAACCATGCCTATAGACAGCATAGTCAATAACATACTAAAATATATTGTGCAGAAGTATAGTTCAGGGCCTAACTGGCAAACAAAATGTGGAAATTACAGCCTATAAGAGTTCTGAATTAAACTAATAATAATTTTATAAGCCAACTAGATTTAATAATTATTACTGCTCCCAAAATACACTAGATTTATGCTTACCTACTGAAGATACTTGTTAAGAAAAATAAAAGGAAGAAAAAAAAATGAACCTTCATTTCATTGGTTCAGTCTAACTCAAACCAAGATAAATGAAATACATCCAATGATTATCAAGAACTTGAGAATACCTAATTGATCACCAATCTTTCTTTGCATATTTATTAATATGTGCATGTTTTGTAATTGAAGTTTGAGAACTGACTAACATTCCTTCCCAGCCTTGAGGACCTATCTATAAGTCAGAAGATACAACTGAGTCATGCCTGGAGTTCTTAAAGAGAAACACACAGTCTACAGGAGTCCAATTGAGAGGATGTGGTTGAGAGATCAGTAGCTGAGCAATGTCTCCATCTGAGAATTTCTATAACTCTGGAACAATTCTTCTTTCCAGTATATCCATATTTGTATCCAAGTGCATCATTGTATCAATGTGGACAAGACTTTCTAGCAATTCAGGAGCTCTTTAAAAAGCCTTATCATCAATACAGTTTATGTTTGACATTCTGAATGTTGGCATTCTAATAAATATGTCTATTTTCCCTAGTCTCACTTAGATTTTTTTCCAATGATTTTGGTATATCTATGAATGAAAAAGTGAATTATATCAACAAATAATACTCTTTCCCACTCTTTAATACTCCCATGTTTACATTGACCTTCCCGTTATTTTTTCTTCTTCATAGCAATGGTATACAGATTTTTTTAAAAACATTTCCCCCTTATCTTTCATGTTCAAGAAGAGTACTTTAAACTGTTGAGTGATTAATAACAACTCCTCAAGCTACCTGGTACCTGAAAACATCATTAATTTCTTAGAATTATTTAGATTCTTTGCCCAATATTAGTTTGTTTTGTTTCAAACCACTCTTTATAACAGAATATAAGTTTCTTGAACTCAGGGGCTGTTTCATTTTTGTCTTTCCATCTACATTGCCTGTTACATTTCTGAAAACCAGGTGCTTAAAAAATGCTTGTTAAGTGACCCATCAATCTTGACATTCTCTTTATGTGTGAAAGCACAAGAAAAAAGAATTACAGATAAATGAATGTAGTTCTCAGACACTCCTTAGCGAGTACAATAAAATAAATGCTGATAGAAATGGTTTTTCATGTATCACAGGAAAATTAAAATAGTAATTAACAATACAAATGATCTGTCTCATATTTCAGGGGCTAAGTGGACTAGAGTCAGAAAAAAAAATGAGATAGAATCCTGCCTCAGACAACTACTTGTTGTTTGAAAATGGATGTCACAGTTTCTCAATGACCAAAGAGGCATAGCATGAAGATGGATATGAAAAATAGTGGTGGACCTCTCTATGATCAGGTTGCATATGGTGAATGCTCAGGGTTCAAGTCCAGGAGCTTGGAGTGGAGGCCAGTGATGGTAACTAGAGAAGGGGCTCATGGTAGCATGAAGTTGACCTGGGAGTATAAATGGGCAAAATATTAGAAATTATAAAACATTAAGAAGATTTTGGGATGAATTTAGAAGGGGAACAATCATCAAACAAAATACAGAAAAATTTATACAGAAAAGATGTTTATAACAAAAAAATTCTCCCCTCCATCAGTGTCAGTAGACATGCAACATTTGGATTATATTATCACAGTACCAAATGTATGAGGAATTACATGAGGAACATGAATTGGCACTAAATTCATATATATATATATATATATGTATATAATATGTATATAAAAACGTATATACACACACTCACACACATATACACACATATATGTACACAAACATATATACATATACACATATACACATACATATATACTATATACATACATATATTCAGATACACATAAGATACACACATATATATATATATACACACATATACACACATATATACCTATATATCTATACATACTTATGTGCATGTGTGCATGTATGTGTGTGGGTATAAATGTCTGAGTTTGTAGAACATTTCAAATAATTGCATCCTAGGGGGAAAAAAATTTAGGAGGAACTCCAGATATTTTCAAGTCCAGCCAATTAATTTTATAGATGAGGAAACTGAAAACCAAATGTTAATTGAATTTAGCAAGGTCATACATACAGCAAGTAGAATAGTTGGGTTATAAGCCTATGCTTTTAAATTCACATCTAATATACTTTCAGTTGTTCCATGTATCATACATGTTTTTATGTGTATTCATGTGTACATATACATATGTCTGTGCATATCCATATCTGTATGTATACACAAATATATACAGGCACATTTGGATATCTGCATATTCATATACAAACACGTGTTATGAATGTGTATATGCTATTATTGAATATATATACATACAGACATGTATGTATGCATGTGTGTTTGTGTGTGTATGTATCCTAATAATCTTCCACTCCTTTTGTAGGCAATGTGATTTAAAAACTGGCATATCACTAAAGATCTTTCAAACTGCTTAGCCATGAAGAATATATTTTGCTTATTGTGCATACTAATCTTTCTAAAGTCTGTTTGGAGATGTAATTTACTCCTTCAAATGGTTTGTGAACAACTTTTACTCAAGAAAAGGTTAATTTTTCTTTGTACCATCACAATTTAGCATGTGAGCTATTCATATTTCCCAGAAGTAGACAATTACTGCCTTCATAGAATTAGATTGATTATTGTTCACCTAGGGTCTGGGAAAGACAAGGTGTATAAATGACACAAAATTGAAAACAATACAATCCTTGCCATTAAAAATCTCATAATTCAATGGGGATATGAAAAATATACATAAGTGAATAAAATTCAAAGCTGAATCTCAGAGTGCCATGAGAAAGGAATAGAGAAATGCTTTAGGGAACAGTTGACAGTTTATTTGAACAGGAAAGTGACATGAACAGAAGTATTCTTTACTAGTATTGAAAGTGTCCTCCAAATTTGTATAGGTAATGGGAATTAATTTCCAATGTAAATGCTAAAAAGATTCATAGTATTATTATATAGCAAAATGGTTAACACTTTAATAATTGTAGGCATAAATCTCAGTTTTATATTATTTTATTGATATAAAATTTATAAATTCTTTTTATTATTGATGTGAAAAAACTAGTTATATTATTTCAGATTCAGAAAGTATGACAAGTGGTCATCTTTCCTTTAACTGAAAATATGTAGTGAGAAGGATAAGATTCACTACTTACATAGAAATCTTCCCATTTTTTAGAGCTATATTTTTGGAAGGATTTTTCTTTGTTTTTGTTCTTCTGTTCTTCTAAATGCATCTCTATACCTTCTATCTACTGTTTCTAACTCTTCCATATGAGGCCAAAAAGAAGAGTTTAATCTCTCTGCAACACAGAAGTCCCTGAAATATATACATGAAAACAGTACTTCCACCAACTGATCTTCAAATTGTATAATCTTAAAATTCGTTATTATTCTGTGCAGTCTCTTCCAGAAGCTCCCTACATTGCCAAGGTTCTTCTATCAATCAGCAAGCTCTTATTAATTGCTTACTGGGTGACAGATACTATGCTATTCACTGGAGGTACAAAGATAAAAATAAAATATTTTCTGCCCTCAAGAATTATTTCTGTGCACACACACACATGCACATATGTAAAAATAAATTATAGACAATTAAATGCAAAATAATTCTCAATAAATACAAGATAATTGGTAAAGGAAGAGGTCATAGCACTTGAAATAATTAGGAAAGGCATTATATAGAATTTGATCTGAGCATTGAAGGAAACTATGACAGATGATGAAGAGGACATTCCATACCTGTGAGATGATATCCTGTCATCTGTTGCAATGTGATCAAATGTCATTTTCGAGGGAACAGCAAGGAGGTTTATTTGACCAAACTATAGCATATTTGAAGGAGATTTAAAATGCTAACTGGAATAAGATCATGAAGGACTTCAAAATGTGAGAAGGTTTTTTTTTTTAAATATATTTTTTCCTAGAAGAAATGGAGATATTGCAAAATATCTTAAGTAGAGGAGTGGCATGGTTAGCCTGTGCTTTAGAAATATCCCTTTGCTTTTTTTGAGGATCGAATTAGACAATATTTTTTTTAAGCCTTACCGTAGGACCTGATGTATAGCAGGTGTTATATAAATGCTCACTTCTTCCCTGCTGCACCTTATTTATTAAAAATAAGTTGGAAAGGAGAAAGAAAAAGCAGAGACCAACTGAAAAACCTCTTACTAAGTCTGAGAGAGAAGGAGGTTAGGGCTTCCACTTTCATGGTTATCTTGCATTTAATTTGATTAATTTTGCATCTACTTATATGTACAAAAGTTATTAGTGCTGATTCTCTGTCTCTCTCTGTCTCTCCCTCTCTCTCTCTGTCTCTCTGTCTCCATCTCTGTCTCTGTCTCTGTCTCTCTGTCTGTCTCTGTCTCTCTCCCTCTTTCTCCTCTTTTTGTCTTCAATCTAGTATTACCTATTATTGTTTCCATGTTTTGGGGTTCATAAAATACAATAATTCTCATATGACACTGCAATTTTGAGGGAATATCTTAGAAATGAGTTTCATATTCAAGGCATGGTTTAACCATGGTTTAACCAGTTCAAAAGGAATATCGCCTTCTTTCCTCAGGATATTTTGCCATCCACTCTTAAGGTTGGTGAAATACGTATGTTGACTAAGTATTCAAAAACAGCAAAATACCTTTCAAAGTACTGCAAATCCTGCCCAATAAGCTATTTCTAACATATGCAGATTATTTAGACCAATTCCTATTTGTGAAGTGAGAGGTTTTAAAATATGGGATATCTAGCACTGAAGATCTTTAAGGAAAATAAAAAGCACCATATATCCTGGCTGACAAGATGATGTTCCAGAATTCAGAGGACCAGATGATGTCTCAAGAACTCTTCCAATTCTAGAGTTATGTATGTTTAAAAAAAGGCCAATTTAATCAGATTGCTTTGCAACTTAAGGCATGAATGTTTTATAAAATATCTGAACTTAAAGAAACATGTTTTCTATAATATGTATTTTTTTATATCTAGTATGGGTGATTTCCTAGAAGTCTGGATATGAAAGGGTGGAAAGATATACAATGATACCTTGAAGGGATCACAGAGTCAAGTGAAGGTTTTTAAAGAATGATTTATAATCTGACAAGATCACATCGACATTGAAGTTGCTCCTATATAGGGAACCTTGAAAGTAGCATCTTTGGCTTCTTTCTTTCTCCTCATCTCCATTAGATCCCAGTAGCTTCAGGGGACAGACTTAGCAGAAAGCTGTAAAAAAATTGAAGACATTGATTTCAATAAACTATTCTACAGAATGCCTAAAGCAGATTATTGTAGATGCCCTAGACCTTTAAAGACTTGAGAGGAATTTTGTAGGAGTTAAGTGTCATCTTTTCAGACTAGAAGGGCAAATTTGTTCCAGGAATATAGGTTTCTGTCACTGGAAATACATGCCATGGGCCAAACACTGACAACAGAAGACTTCTTTATAAATGTACCGAGGGAAGTTAAGGAGCAGAATATTACATTAGAAAAAGCAGATAATGCTTCTTAAGTATTTATTTATGTTTCTGACTGTTAAAATTTCTCTGGATATGTCTCTTACAACTTTTTAAAACTATATAGGATATATATGTGAATATATTTCATATAAAAAACCATCACAGAATCTAACAGTTTTGTGTAAACTTTTTTTCTTTTCTGCATATTGAATTGTGTTCATGTTGATAATTGTGAGATTTTTCGAAAAATAAGAAAATATAAAGAATTGTTCCATACTTATTAATGTATTATACAATGGAATTGTTTGCAACTCCCTTGAAAATTGAAAGTAAACAGAAACTAACTGGAGCTTATATCCATTTCAAGGTATAATTCAAGAATGTATGGACATTCTGAAAATTCTATTATTTGGAAAATAATTTAAATAATAATAGTTTGATTACTGCAATGAACCCCCACTCCCTCCAATTGATGAGTACTTTGCTAAGCTTCCATTTTGTATGTCTGCCCCATAGCTATCGCAGGGTATCCATGCTCAATCTATTCTCCCAATTCTTAATATTTCTATCATCCCCCCTCCAAACACACAGATATTAGCTCCCTTTTGAGTGTTGTCTTCCCCTTTGGAAGATAAGTTTCTTGAGGTCAGAAATTGACATTCTTTTAGTTTTTAGTTGTATTCCCATAACTTAGCACAAATTCTGGTACATAAGTACTGAGTGTGCTTCTTGACCTAACTATATTCTTGTATGAAAATGTTTAAAATATATGATATCGAAGGTATCACTCAGTCTTAAAATTGGTCAGGATTCTAAAAACATTCTCAAAATTATTTTCTTCATTTAGCTAAAATGTATTTTTCTTGTGTAAATTAAATATGACATTTAGATCAGCATTTTGGCAAATTATTTGTGTGGTTAACATGTTTTCATTTGAAAAATTAGATCACTTGTGCATACATGCTAGACTTTTGGATATGTTAACCCTTAAAAGATTTTGCTGTGTCTCGCCCACTTTCTTTTTGGTTGCCTCAAAGCAAAGCCACTTTATCTTTTGGGTTTTTCCTTTTCTATTCTTGGCCATATAAATTCTTCAAAAATTTCTATTGCAAATACATGTATTCTCCCTAAGTAGACTTCTAAACACCTGGTAATATTTAAGAAAAATGCATTTAGCAAGATGATAATTCTTTTATTTATGGTTTATATACTTATTTCTTCCTGCTTTAAGGTTTTTTGCTTGTGGAAATAAAGCATCTAAGGTTTTAAATTGGAACTTCTATTTTTAATTCCTACTTCTACCCATTTTATATGTTATTTTCTTATAGGTCTTGACCTTTTCCCTTTTTCTGTTGTGCCTCACTCTCAGAAATATCAATTTCTGCAGGTGATAGAGGAGATAGAAGTATTAAAAGCCCCATGAGGAATTTTCTTATGTCCTTGCTGTGTGGTTCATTACTATCTTTCTTCCATGATATTTTTTCCCCATTTGCTATGATATTCTCTGGGACCATGCCCTTTAATTTTCTGTGTGTCAGTTGTCCCTAGGAACTATGATTCCTCTTTTTCTGAGGCAGGATTAGTGGTTTCTTTATGCACAAAATTTATGAATCATTCCCATTATATGTTCTCCACTTCCATTTATAGAATATCTTTCTTCCTCCATGGGAGCATTCTTAAATGGAACCCTCTTCTGTCAATGAAAAAAAAAATTATTTTCTTTATGATGATTTCAATTCCTCCTTTTACCTAGTCACACATTCTTCTATAGGCCCTATTCATCCTGAAAAAGCTCCTGCATTCCCTACTTGGAGAAAGGGTGGTGGTGGTAGTGGTCTCAAAGTAAATATGTTATCATCTCCCACCAGGCTTCAGGGCTTCACCAATCCCTTCTGGGCATATACTCCCTCTACCTTCTCTCTTTTTAGCTTCTTTTTATGTTATATTTTCCCCCATTCAACTATGTCCTCCTTGTGGCTAGCGGTTGTCTTTTGCATTTCTTTGTGTCCCCAGCCTTTTGTGTGGTACCTGGCATATAGTAGGTGCATAATAAATGTTTGGTTTTTTAAAATAGAAGATTAGCAGAGATATTGTTTCCTTCATTGATAACCTTTGACTTGACTAATACACATCATATATTCCTGTTTTCTTCCTCCAATCTATACATTAATGAACCCTCCCATTTTGCAATTTATTCCCCCACACAAAATATATTCATTTATTAATAGGTGGGAAATTTTAAGATTTAGTCCATGACACATCAAATCTATCCATCACTTATTTAATTTTAGTTTTCACTTTCACACATGTTCTCTTAGAAATAAAATTCTTAATAATTTTCTGTTTTTATGTTCTTGTTATTGTTGCCATTATTCTGCTGTTTCTCTTTCCAGTTTTTTCCCTCCTTTTTTCCCCTCAAATAACTTATTGCATTACCAATACCTCCAGAGCTGCTGTATTTCTTTATTTTTCCTCTGCTTCTCCTGTATTAAGGCAAATCATCTTCTCATGACTGGTTTTCTTTACAGGATTGCTTCAAATTCTTCTTCTATTCTAAGCTGTCTTTTTTAATTAATGGCTAGGCTTAGGTTTTTGAAGATATGTCACCTCATATTTCATTCTTAGATCCTCTGCTCTTTGGAACACATTCTCTATTTCTTATTGAGGTTTCTGGTCAGTACAAAATAGTATTGTGTTTTTCAAATTTTACTTCTTTTATATTTCAAGATCTTTATCTGGATGCTTACAGAATTTGTTGTTTATCATTTTTAAATTTACTATTTATCTTGGAGTTTGCAGCTTGGGCATTTAGTGTTGTTTTCTGGGGGCAATCTTTTGATTGACACTTTATTTTCTGTGTCCAGTAGTTCTTAGAAACTTCCTTGTGTTATTTATAATATCATAGTGATTTTTTTTTAAATTTGTGTTCTTCTAAGAGACCTCTAATCCTTAAGTGGTCACTCTGTCAACTGTTTTCAAGATCATTTTGTTTTGATTATATTGAGATCACATTTTCTTTTAACATGATTACTTTTCATTGTCTTCTCCCAGATTGTCCTTCATCTCTGTGTATTTTCATCTCTAATCAGTTATTTTCTCTTTTCTTTTTCCAGGTGTTGGTGAATTGAAGTTTTTATATTTTGTCAATTATTTTTGCTATTCCAGATATAAATTCTCCTTTAAAATTTCTATTTCTCTTTATGATACATAAAAAGTGGCTCTTTTTTTGAGCCCTTAGAGTCTTCTTTCTATTCAGAGATTGATTCATTTCCCTTTGTTTTGCAGTATACAATCATAGCTATCTGAAATCAATTAACTATTCTGGAGGCCAAGTTTCCTAGTGTTGTTAATATCTTCACTGTTGATTTATTTATGCTCAAAGTCCCTAAATAAGTGTTTTTCTTCCTTATATTTTTTTCTCCTTATATTTACTTATCTTTCATTTTGACTTCTTCTTTGATGAAAGTTTCTGTGAGGACTGGACCTCAGAGCTGTCTCAGCCTCTTCCCAGGTTGTTCTATTCATATTTCACTGTCCTCAGTCTGTGCCCCAAGTGGAATCTAACAGAATAGAACCAGCCACAGTCAGATACTAGTCCCTTAAATGCCCAATGAAATATTGCATACATGTTGGTGTCCTGCCCTAGGTCCCTTTGTTCCTCAGTTTTCTGGCTAAAGTCTATTGCAATACAGAGGTCTGCCAGGCTGTCTCTCTGCCATCCCAGTCAGAGTAAGCTCTGTCTTTCAGTTTTTCATTGTGTGGGTGGGGGGTGGTATGCATAAGCACTCAGCTAATAAAATTTAATGAAGCACCTACTATGTGTCAGGTATTTTAAAGCCTGCAGGTTGGTTTGTGTAGCTGTGCCAAATTTAATGTCCAATGGGGTAGGCTGAGAAAGCATGTTAGGGTTTGCAGTGTCTTGAGGGAAAGAGATCACTGAAATGGCTATATTTCTTTTTCATAATTTTTAGTTTGAATAGGTTTAAGACATGATGAGGATTGAATAAAGTATTTTTTTATCTTGTTGATCTTGTTTTGTGTTGTTCATGACCTGGAAGTCTTTCCGAAGATAATTCATCTCTTCGAAGTGTTAAAGGCAATTTACACTGAATTGGCTACTTAGCCACTTTGCCTTTTTGTTGTTTCTCTGATTCATGATTATCATAGTCAAATAATTCATCCACATATTTAGCTAGTCTAGTTCTCAGGAAAGCAGACATAGACCGTCAATAGAATCACACTCAAAATCTTGATGGCATAGTAGAATGAGTCAGAGTTTGTATCCAATTGGAATAGATTTTAAGAACCTAGGAATCTTGTGATACCATGATGACATTGGAGTAGGAAAATCTAATATATAGTACAAATGAAAATACATCCCACCAAATGATAAGATCTTTTGGGTGTACTTACTTTTTGATAATTTGTGCTAATTATGTCAAGTGAACCACTGCCTCCATAATCACTTGGGAGAGTCCAATATATCAACTCAAGAAATACCATGAAGACAGAAAATATCTGTTAGCTAGAGCACAGGTGTCAAACTGTGGTCATTTATCACAAGGCAGAAGTGTATCCAAAATAAGATTAAAATGCAATTGGAAAATATTTTAAAAATAAAAATAAAACAACACATATTAATTTGTTTTTTAAGTCAATATGCAGCCTGTAGTAATGCATTTCCATTTGAAATTAAAACCAGTGGTGCAAAATATGATAATTGGATGTAAAGACAGCCCATAGAGTTTAGTCTATCTATATAAATGGATAATACAAAGGAAAACTGAATTGGGATCATAATGCATTAAGAATTGGTAAAGACTATGCAAATTTGCAAATTGGTTAGTACTTTCAATAAATCCATCTTCTTCCTGAAATAAAATTAGACTTTTTTTCAAATACTCAATAGTCTTTCTGCTTTTCTGTGACACAAAGAATTATTGATTATCACAGTCTTCCAGGAATCATAATTTCGAATAACCCAAAAGGAATTGAGAATTATGTAGGGGATACAAAGAGACTATAGCATATTGTTGTTCAGTCATTTCAGTTGTATCCAACTCTCTGTTACTCTATTTGAGGCTTTCTTGGCAAATATATTGGAGTGATTTTCCATTCCTTTTTCCAAAATTTTTTGTTATTCACTCATATCTGACTTTTCATGACCCCATTTGGGGTTTTCTTTGCAAAGAAACTGGAGTAGCTTGTCATTTCATTCTCCAGTTCATTTTACAGATAAGGAACAGAGGCAAACAGGATTAAGTGACTTGTCCAGAGTCACACAGCAAAGTAAGTTTCTAAGGATGGATATGAACTTACAAAAATGAGTCTTCCCAACTCTATGTCCCTCATTTTTTTTCCACTGCACTACCTAGCTGTGCCAAAGCACGTTACCGATAGCAAATCACATACCACCCATAGTACTGAGGTTTTTTTCAAGTACTTTAATGACTCAAGTGGAGATAGAATTGTTTTGTAGCAGTACTGAGTGATAGCACTTAGAGAGCCACAGTCCTGCATCGGAAATTATGTGATGTTAAGACATCTAGAGGTGGGTTAAATTATATACCATGGCAAGTTACATCCAACCTTCAACTTTCTCAAATGAGGAACAAATCAAATTAAAATGTAATTGGATAAATATTTCACAAAATAAATAAAAATAGAATAAAACATACATAATATTATGTTTTAAAAGCAATTCAATATTCAGTCCACAGAAATTCTTATATCCAGATTAGTGTTCCCTATTTCTATTGGAGTTTGATGCCATTGTTCTAGTGAACAACTCTAAGAATGTTGGGGGTGGGTGCTATGGAGGAAGAGAAAGTGTGGTTGGGTTATGTTCTATACTTCTGTAGAGAGAACCTATATTCATATTCATGAGCTCTGACAGTGTAAAAGAACAGGCTTTTCTTTCTTTTTTTTTTTTTTTAACTAAGCATCAACTGATTGAAACTCCAGAATTCACTTGAGTCTGTCTTGGAAATGTCATTTCAGTGGAGTTAGCATTTATCGAGAAATGTTTCTAAGCATGCTTATCAGTCATAGAATCATGAAGAGAGAACTTCCTTATGGAAAATATAATCAATATATCAGCCTGGCCTGGCCAAATCATAATTTACAATAGTGAGGTAGAGTGGTACTTATCATTCCAAACAAAGCTCCTTGCCCTGCTAATGCCTATCACACAATTCATACATTTCCTCTCAAATAGGTCTCCCATTGGTAGTGTAGTTTGTCCCTTACATCCCTTACCAGACTTGGAATTCTCTTCTCACAGAAGTGATTACAGAGTAATATTTCATTATTCCACAATATATATTTTGACACTTCAAATGTTTTTCATTGGCTTCTGTGGTGCCTGTTGCCATAAAATCTGTCTTGTTTGGAGTGATAAGCACCTGTGCACTTTATGTCATTGTTTCCTATACTATTTTGTAGCACATAATTGTCAACATATGTGATAAATTACCTAGAAAGGTGCAGAGTTCCATTGTGCTCATTGTACAGTACTAGCAAGTGACATCTGCAAAAATGATGGGATTGTATGTCACTAGCGGCCTAGAAAAATGTATGGACTCAATGGTTAAAGTTCTCATTTTTTTTTTTAGAATTATAGGAATGAGTATTGAACATTCCAGTTATGTTGCTTTTGTGTTAGCAGGTACTGTGATTTCTTTCATGTAAGGAACTTCCTAAATGGAAATTCCTTTCAACCAATCAAGATTGGAAAATTATCTGTAACTTTTATGCCTGTATAGTTGTTAGGAACCCAGAGCATTTTAATATGTCTTTGTCCATGATAACCCAGCTCATGTAGGTCAAATAGAAGTCATTCTGCCATCAAAAACAAGTTCTCTATCTAATTCAATTAAACAATCAAAAACATTTATTAAGTACATGTTATATGTTAGGCATTATGTCAAGTGCTTGGGATTCTGAGAAAAAAAACAGGAATCACTACTACATATTATATAGGAAAATACAAAATAGATACAAAACCATTTGATGGGAATGGCACTAGCAGATGAGAGAAGGGAACTGGATAAGGGAAGACTTGTGTAGAAGATGGCACTTATGCTGAGATTTAAAGGAAACTAGAGATTTTAAGAGACAAAAGTGAGATGGAGGAGTATTTCAGCATAGGGGAGAACCAGTAAAAGGCTGGAGATGGAATCATATATTTGAATAACAGTAAGAAGCATTGTTTGTCTCAACCACAGAGGGAATAAATAGTAATTATACATAAATGGGCCAGAAGAGTAGGTTGATTCAGGTTGTGAAAGATTTGAATACTCTACAGGGTTTTTTAATATCTTTAACTATAGGTAATTGGAAGTCACTTGAGTTTAGTTAATAGAGGAGTTATACAGTCTGATCCATATATTAGGAAATTCACTATAACAGTTCACCATCCATGAAGGATGGACCAGAAAAGGTAGAGCCATGAGGCAGGAAGATCAAGTATGGGGTTAATGCAATAATCCATGTGAGAGATGCTGAGGGTCTGAATTAAGGAAGTATCTGTGAGCATGGAGAGGAAGGGACAAAGGCAAAAGATTTTATGCATGTAGAAGAAATAGGAAATTGCAGTTGTAAAGAGAATGAAAGTAAATACTAGTAGCGTAATGAACTCTTAAAAACTTTCATATTTTTTTAATAATTTGAATTTATCTCATCTGAACTTGTATGATTTGTTTCAAACTGTTTTATCACCAAAAAATTATATTACAAACATCTCCTTGAGGTTATATGCCTACACCTCATTTTTACTACACTACCTTTAAATATTTGAATGACAATCTTGTAGAAGAGAGATTAGGCCTGTTCTGCTTATCCCTGGAGATGAGGAGGGAAAGAATTCCAGACATCAGGGGCAACCCAGTGAAAATGCTCAGTCAGAAGACAGGAAGTTGTCTTCAAGAAATAATAAAGAAGCTAGGGTCACTGTAATAGAGTATTTGGGAGAAATAAGATATAATAAAATCAGAAAGATGGAAGGAGCCAGGTTATGAAGGGCTTTAATAGACACAGAGAAAGGAATAATGGAGCCACTGGAATTAATTGATTGGGAAAGGGGAATGGTAGAGAGATGATGACAGGGTGAGACTTGTGCTTTAGGAAGATCAGTTTGGTAGCTGAATAGAGGATGGAGTAGAATGAGGAGAGACAAGGCAGAAAGAACAACTAAGAGGTTATTACAATAGTCCTGGCAGGAGGTGATAACATCCTACAAAAAGGTTATAGCCAAGCCAAAAGAAAAGAAATGGCAATTTATGAGAGGTGCTCTGGAATAGAAATGACAAAATTTGACAACTGCTTGACAATGAATAGATGTGGTGTAAGAAAGTCAGATCGCCTAAGCTGATATTTAGGTTGCAAGCCTGGGTAATTGTGAAATTAATTGGGATCTAATAAGTCTAGAAGACAGGAGAATTTGATGTCTTCTAACCCTACAGTTCAACAGTAGGCAGTTGGAAATGGGAATCTGGAGATTAAGGGTGAGGTTAGAGAAGGATTAGTAGATTTGAAAATAATTTCTATTAAGATAGTAGCTGAATCCATGGGAAATTATGAGAATATTACAAAATAATATAGAAGAGGAAGATAGCACCTTGGAGGAGACCTATGGTTAGCAGGTGTTATCTGGATGAAGATCCAAAATAAGATATTCAAAAAGAGTGACAGCAAGGAAAAACTTGGAAAGACTAGTGTGACAAACACCTAAAAATAAGAAAATGTCAGGGAAAAGAGGGTCATCAATAGGGTTAAAGGCTTTTAGAGGCCAAGAAAGATGAGAATTGAGAAAAGGTCATTAGATTTCTCAGTTAAGTAGTGATTGGGGTATTTGGATACAGCAGTTCCAGTCAAATGATGAGGTCAGAAGCTAGATTGAAGAGTTAAAAAGAGAATGACAAGATAGGAAGGGGGAGGATTCAAGGAATTTAGCCACAAAAGAGGAGAGACAAAGATTTGTTCAAGTGAATGTTTTTGTTTTTGTTTTTTGGTTTTTTTGAGGATGAAGGAGACATTATATTTATGGGCAGTATGGTAGCAGCCACTAGAAAAGGAGAAATTGGAAATAGAGTAGAAAAGGAGGGTGATAGAGAGGGAAATTTTTGGAAAAAGGGGAATGGAAAGAGATCTCTTGGGTCTCTGAAGGAATTCAAGTTGACAAGGAGAAGGAACATTCCTTCTTGTGAGAAAGGGATGAAGGGTGATATAGTGAAGGAAACCATCTGAATGATATGGGATAAATAGGAGATAAGAGGGACTAACACGCAATAAAGTTATTTCCAGAAAATTGCAAGGTTCTCAGCTAGGAATGTGAGGGGAGATAGAACAATGGTAAGTGTGAAGAGGGAAATAAAGTTTAGAAAAAGCTGCTGTGCTGAATTGGATGCTGAATCATTCAAGAAGTGGTAAGGAATTGTCTTGTTTTAGTAAAATCCTAGTGGGGATTATGTAATATGAATTTACAGTGTTCACATTTAGTGAATTTATATATTTTTCTGCAGCTTCATTTAGCAGCACATGAGAAGAGCAAAAACAGCAGAGGGTGTGAATAACCCAAAACTGAGGCTTGCTAGGGAATGATCATTGGTAGGATATGGGGACTGGAGAGTTGATAAAAAAGTACAGTCTAAAGTTGAATTGGTTAAGTGATAAAAAAGGGGGAGAGACAAGAGTAGAACCAATGCAGAGGTGATGGCCTGGCAAAAAAAAAAAAAAAAAAAAAAAAAAAAACCCAAACCCTGAGAAGTAGAGAGTTTAGAATAAGGAGAGGCGAATTGATGACACATTGTGATTAAACAAAGCAGTTTCAGATATTGTGAAAATGTAAATGGAACCATTATGGATGATGGCAAGATTAAAGATATGACCATCTCCATATAGAGCTGATGGAAAAGAGGTTGGGGTCATAGGAAATGAGTAAATTGAGGAACTGCTGAGTCAGTGTGTTTGTCAGATGATCAGTATGTATATTGAAGTGCCATATTATGAAGGCAGGAGTTGGGGAAGAAAGACTGTGAGCTTAAACTCATTAGGGAAACAAGAACAGTTTCCTGAATGGAATATACAACTACCCTCAAAATCATAATAAAGTAATAATTTGGAATTGAATGAAACTCGAAGGAGGAGATTGATAGTGGTTGAGAGTAGTAGAAAGAAAGCCTTCAAGTAGAGAAGGGGAGCAGACTGAGTGAAAATGCAAAAGTGGAGGATTGATAATTGTGTTTGAACAAAGACTAGGAACCACAGAGATATGTAGAAAAAGGTTAGAAATCACAGAGACAGAGAAAGAATAATGGGGTGAAAGTATTTTAATCACTGAGGAATGGGTTCCTGTAGGCTATTATTGTCCACAAAGATTCTGTCTCGTGGTGTAGATGTCCCAGGGAATCAGATAGTTGAGTGTAGCTTGAAAAAAGGTTGTGGAAGTGGAAGTAAAGGGCTCTTGGGCTTGATGTAAAAAAAAAAAAATCCTAACAATTACAGTTCTCCAATGGTACATAATAAGTTGCCTCAGAAGACAATGGGTTCTGGTAACATGAATCTAAAAAAGGGGGCAGGACTAGATGAAAATTTGGTGATACTGTCAAAAAGAAACTTCTGATATGGGTTGACCTAGATGGCCTCTGTGTCCCTTTTGATCTCTGGAATTCTGTGAGTATTCTTAACAGGATCTCAAGTCACCACATAACTATTTACTTTTAGTGTAAAATTGACAGGCCATATTTGTCTCTGTATTAAAGTTAGGAAAATATTAACTCTGTCTACACAAGTGTCACTTCTAATGCATCATTTGATTTAGCTTCTGTCCTGCACCACAGAGCCTTATGATACTTCATGTAGTTCCCTGCAGAGGTGGTTGACTGTTCTGTAATTCATGTCAGACTCAATAAAGTTAATTCACATTTTTTTCTTTAAAATCACAGAACATGGTATTTCATATTAATAGATACATTTTGTCAAGTTGCATTTTTGAAATTATATTATATTCTAGAATTTATATTTATATATATATATAAATTTATTTATTTATAAAAAATTTTTATATTTATATTTATATTTATAAAAATATTTATATATACATTATATAATATATATTTATTTCATATGTATTTATATATGAAATTATATTCTAAAAACAAAAGACAAAAGACTTCGACAGTTTTACTGGTTCATTGATAAAATATCAATGAGGAATATTTAGTGACTGAAAAAAATTGGTCATGATTATTTTAACATTGCTCTTAAGATGAAATGTTGATCAATCCTTCAAATGAAAAAAAAATTTACTGATCACATACTATAGTTAAAACCTTGTTCATTGCCTAGATATTGATTGTCTTGGTAGTAAGGAAATAGTATAAAAAACCATAATCTCATCAAATTTTGAATGAATTCACAATGTCTACTTCTTACAAGACTATACATGTTTTATAAGATACGTTTAATATAGGTGTTCTTTTGAAAAATATGATTTACTACATAGCCATCTGTTGATATCTCAAAAGAGCAGCTGGTCAAATTATACCAGTTTTACCTTGTCTAATAATCTGCTTAGGCCTTGCTCCACAAGGAACTGAGACATACAGCTAAGGTACATTTTTTTTTTCCTTTTGTAAAAAACTTCCTAAAACTCATGGAATAATCCATTTCTTATTGGAAATCCTTCTCCTCTCAACTTTTATTTGAGTAAATTACTGTTTTATTGAAGACTATTCTGAGGAAAAAGTTTTTGTTATTGCAACTATTTCTAATGTACATTTTTCCCCATGAGATTTTCTTCATTACTCCTCAGTTTTAAAATATTGTTCATGCTAATTCTTTAAAGTTATTTTCAACAATAAATGCCATAATAATTTCAAATTTTCTTTTGGGATACTAAATAATGCATAAATTACAGATTTTTGTTGAGTATACTTAAGGATCTTAGGTATTGGAAATGGATGATTGCTAACTTGAATGGAGACCTAGATTGTATCTGGGATATTTTGTAGTACTTTCAGCACTTTACACTTAAAGAAAGTACATTTTTAACCCCAACATTCTTCCAGTCATGCTTTCTGTAATTCATAGAATGTTATTACCGCAAGGAATCATAATTTGAGGGAATACTGAGAAAAATGGAGTGATGTATGGTGGTTGTACTTCAGCTCTATTTGAAAAAAATGATTTGTATAAAAGAAATTATGCACAAGAGAAAATTAGGAAAATAAAAAAAAACAGTTATGCAATGATTATGAAGGGTAAGCTGTGAATTTGAAATGTTAAATGCTTAGAGAAGGGTTTTGAACCTGGGGGTCATGATATTAAATATATGTGAAATATAGATAGAGAGGTACATGTATATTTGTAAATATTCGATAACTGCATTTAATTTATTTTTAGAACCATTTCAATATAATCAGTTTCCCTTGTCATTATATGTATTTTTCTTTGTGCCTTTACAAATATTATTCTGTGGAGTCTATGTATTTCACCAGGTTGCCAAAAAGCATATCACACATACACACATGTTAAGAACTTCTGACTATACAAGAGGGAGGCTTGCATATCCTTTATTTGATATTCAGTGGAAGACAGAAAAGAAAGGCAAAGGGTTAGTTTACAGGCAGATGTGTCCTGCTGGAAGAAATATAAAATTAATGAAATTATAGCTCCATTAAAGTATCAAGATAAATAAAGTAGGTCTTGATTAGTACAAAAAATAAGTTCCCTGCAATGGTCACAGTATTTGAATTCAGGCTACATATTTCCATTAGGTTAGAGCCAATTGCTTTACTTTACATAATTATAAAAGGGAATAATGTAATTTAAATAGATCTAACAACTTCAGGGCATTCATTATTTGTACTAATCAGGACCTAGTTTATACACATTTGTTGAGATGAAATATTCTTACTATAATGTTTATAGCAATCTTTATTTTGTATTGTGGTATCTTTAGTCCCAGAACATTTTTGTTTGTGTATAGTATTCTTGCTTTGCCATAGTCCATCACATATTTATTTTCCCATGCATTTGGGTAATTTGGATTGTCTTTCCCACAGATACTCTCACAACAAAAGGTCATCAAGATGATTGAAAACTTTGGGCTCCTGAAAAATGTCTCATCAGAGTAGAGACACTATCAGATCCTATCAACTTTGATGTAGTCAAATACACACTTGACAATGCCTTTCAGGATCTATACCATTAAATTTATAGAGGCTTATGAATTTGAGCAGTGAAGATGGTGATGATGAAAAAGTGCAAGAACAGTTCATGAAAAATCCACTGAGCATTACAGGAGTAGGGATGTACAAAGACACTGACAAAATAAATTTCATTGAAAAGAAATCCCAAGTCAAATTTGGAACTGGTGTTCAGTATGAAATTGTGTTTTTATTGTGTTATTTGAAAGAGAGTGCTTGACAGTTGTTATCTTGATTAAAATGGAATCAAAATGATCTTTAAGTAGGCAGATTGTATATAACCAATATTATTTACATAGATTAAAATTACATAACTCGATAGTTAAAAGTAATATATATATATTAGTCTTTTCATGATATAATGTTTTCTTTAATTCACAGGGTAACAACATAAATCTTTATGTCATATTTGAAATAATAGGAAAGAGAAATTATGATATAATATTGGAAAGATAAGCTGATGGTAACATGTTTTTAAAACAAATATTTCAGAACAAAATTTTATTTCTCCAAAAATTTTTTTAAAAATATTTTCAATAATCTCCAATCATGGATGTACATTTCAAGAAAAAACAATTGAATAAGAAAAAGTTGAGATCATAAAATGGAAAATAATAAAATATATAGGTTCTATACCTTTAATAAATTATACCAGTTCTTAAGTTCTACTTTTAAACATTTTAATAATTTATATAGAACATGTCATATGTAGAAATATGCCCCAAATAGCAGTCAGTAATAATCACATATAAAATTGTTTCTGAAATCTGTCATTTTTTTTTGTACATTTGGAGACTTAGACTTGAAATCTCGGTACTTTGACTCCTAATCTACATCCATCTCGTGTTTCCCGTGGTTTTCTTTATTTCTTCTTCTTAATATAAGTGCAATGTATCTCTTCCATTTTACTCCAAAATTTAACAGTTTTGTTTAGGCACTTATCACCATACAATTAGAATAATTCAATAATTGATCTGATTGTCTTAAATCTCTAATCTCTGCCTTCCAAAATAGTTTTTCCCCCCTTAATTTAATTTGCCTAGATAAATCAGATAGCCACAATAATTCAATGGGGGAAAAGTTAAACAAAAACAACAACAAAGATTTAAGAACAAAGGCAAAGTTCTGGTTTTGAAAGGATAGAGTTCACATATCATGGCTCAGAGTAGGTTCCAGAACTTTGTCTTATGAGGAGGAAATAGAATTAAAGTATAATAGATGACCAGAGATTTAGAGTTGGAAGGAATCTTACAGATAATCTAATCCCACTCCTCTCTCTCTCTCTGTCTCTCGGTCTCTCTGTCTCTCTATAAATATATATATACACATGCACACACACATATTTTCCTTTCATAACTATGCATATATGCATATATATATATATATATATGTGTGCATCTGTAGGTGTATATATGTCATGAACATATAAATATGCACATGTATATATACTTGTATGTGATATGGGCATGCTTATATAATAATGCACACATTGCATGCAAGTATACATTCACTATATATATTCTTGTTTGTGTGAATATATACTTGCATGTAATGTGGGTATGGTTATATAATTATGCTTGTATTTAATGTATATTATATAATATATTCATTTATATAATTACGCATGTGTTATATGCATGTGCATAAATAACATGCAAGCATATATACACACATGCACAGGTATATGTGTTTATATATGTTTTATAAATATATGTGTTATGGAGATATATGTGCATGGAGAGACTTTGTATATATTATGTTCATATATATGTGGGGAGGAGGGTGGGAGAGAGAGAGACAGAGAGAGAGAGACAGAGAGACAGAGACAGAGAGAGAGAGACAGAGACAGAGAGAGAGAGACAGAGACAGAGAGAGAGAGACAGAGACAGAGAGAGGAGAAGAGTCATGAGAAGTATAGGATAGATTTAGAAAAACTGCTGTGGTGAATAAGATACTAAATCAGTTAGACAGGTGTAAAAAATGTGTGTGTGTGTGTGTGTATACACACATATTATAAGTCTAAAGTATATGTATGTATGTGTATACACACATCTGAGCATTATTTGTATGTGTCTGTGTATATACACACACCCTTATGAGAACATCTAAGGTTTAGCAATGCATAGAATGCTGGACCTAGCATCAGGAAGATGTTTCTTTCTGGGTGCAAATCTGGCCTCAGACAATAACTGATTGACCCTGGGCATGTAACTTAATCCTATTTACTGCAATTTCCTCATTTTTAGAATGAGATGGGAAAAGAAATGACAAACCATGCAATTGTTTACAGGTATTTATGCACAGTTGTAAGTATTTGTATTTATACACACACAAATACACACAAGCATGTACATACACACATTTGTGTATACACACACGTATACAAATGTACATATATACATAGGCACTTGCCTCCCAGCGTTTTTGTGAGGATCAAATGAGATAATAATTTTAAAGTGTATTGCACAGTGCCTATCACCTAATAAGTACTATATAAATCTTAGATATCATCATCATCATCATCATCATCATCTGTATTAATTATGTGATTAGGCAAAATATATAGGTATCAAAGAATATACATAGGTTGTATATGTATCCATAAACATAGATACATATAGAGATATATGTATGCTAATATACATTTAGATACATATGTACATATAGAATTAGATATAGATATCAGTATTGATATATTTGTATAGAAATATATGCAAACATTTACCTCGCTGTGTTTATCTATGTGTGTATTTGTGCATATGTGTGTGTGTTTGTACTAAACGACTTCTTGAGTCACACAAGTAATAAAAAGTAGAGCTGTAACTCAAACCTTGAACCTTGGGCTTTGGGTCTAGCACTATTTCAACAAAATTTATCATATATATGCTGATGAATTATTGAAGAATAACTCCATTATCACCTGTGAAAAAGGTAGAAGAGGTAACAAGTTGGAGTAAATGCAGAAGATTGTTACCAGGATGCTTAGGAGATGCCATGGGAAGACCAGTTGATAGAAGTGAGGAAGATTAGATTGGGGAGACTGAGAGAGGCCATAAAAAAGTTGTCAAATATTCCCTATGACTTTGAATTGAAGAGACTGTACAGATCATCTAGTTCAATTAAGTTTTGCAGAAGAGAAAATAGTGTTCCACAGAAGTTAAGTAATTTTTTTTTCTAGTTTGTGCAATTTACATAAAAGTGAGCCAGGAAGGACCATCATGTAGAAAAAAGACTCAATTTATTCTTCTTGTTTCCAGAAAATTAAACAGAGGAATTAGAATGAGTAAAAGTAATAGAGAGCTAGATTTTGATTTAATAAGTCTGGAAAATTTTTATTATTTAGATATAACTAAATTGAGATGGGATGATGGGGATGGTTCTGAATTTCTACCTCTAGAGATTTTTTAAAAGGAAATGTAATCTTTCAAGTGTTGCTATGATTGACGAAAGCAGTCTCAATGATAATGGGTGAGTTTTTAGAGATATGGTCAAATAATTTCCTGTTTTGTCTTTAGGTTTATACAAATTACATAGAAGGCACATTGTGAAAGATTCTATGATTTTAAATTAAAATACTGGTTCTCATGAGGAACACATACATAAAAGAGTCTAATTACTTTATCTTGGCTATTGGAAGATGCTGTTGCTTTTGATTTTCATTCTTTTATGTATTAATAATGTGACCAAAGTGTGATCAACCAGCCTGCTTAAGAAAAACAAATACAATGTTTCTGTGTTGTACATATTTTTCAACACTTTGTAATAATCTACCTATCAAAATCATATAGCAAAGTCACAATTGAAATGTGTTGAAAGCTTAATAAACATTAATTGCAAAACTGGGTTTCAAAGTAATAGAAAAAATTAAATATTATCAACATTTTATAGATATTGAATGCTATAAAAATTTGATGTCTTAGAAATAGAAAAGCATGCTAATTTAACCAAAAGATACATTTCTATCTATTTTTTACTGTTGTTTTTAGAACGGTAGATTGATCTAGTGTATCAAAGAAGCAAAACTGCCATTTTTACCCCCTGAGACAAGTATCATAAACTTGTATCTAGTCAAGCAGCATGAAAAATATCCTCAAATTAACTTAAAGGTAAAATGTCTTGGAGAGGAAGGTGATAGAGGTCAAAGTACACAAGGCTCCGTATTAGGGAAGAATATCCAAAATGCCTCTTTGTATTAAATAGAAACCTTCAGAATACAGGATGAGGTCAGTTGTTGAAGACTGCAAATGCTGGCATTGCTCTCTTAATTTCAATGCTGTGAAGTAATGCCCATCACCATGCATTACTTACTGATATTAGTCACTTGTTTTAGTTGTATCAGACTGTTTTTTACCCCATTTGGGGTTTTCTTGGTAAGGATATTAAAGTGGTTTGCCATTTTTTTCTCCAGCTCATTTTATAGATGAGGAACCAAGGCCAACAGGGTTAAGTGACTTGACCAGCATCACACAGCAAGTAGGTATCCAAAGCTAGATTTGAACTCAGAAGATAAGTTTGTTTTTTCTTAAGGTCAGACCTGGCATTCTATACATGATATCACCTACCTGCCCCACTTATTTGTTATTATTGTGTATAACTTTAATGAAGCATGACAACATAATGTAATGAAAAAAGCACAGAATGAGGTATAGAAAGACAGGTTGTACTTCTCATGCTTCCACTAACTAGTCATATAACTTCTTTGAATTTCAGTTTCCTCAACTACTATACTCAGGGATAGTAACAACTACTCTTTATGGTCCACGTGTAGGATTCTTTTAAGTATCTAATGTTATATAGAAAGTACCACTAAGCTCAGGTGTGTCTTCCTTCATTCCATACTAATAGCACCATCTGGTTCTTTATCTCTTTTTCTTCTAAATATTTAGTAAGTCCTTTCATAGTAGTTTAAAAATCACTTGCTGGGAGGGCAGAGTCAAGATGGTGGAAAGGAAGCAGTAACTTTTCTAAGCTCCTCCAAGAATTCTGTCATGAAACTTTAAAAAGTGAAATTGAATGGATTTTAGAGTGACAGAACCCATTGAAAGACAGAGCATTGAAGATTCTGATGCCAGGAAAGTACCTGCATAGGCCTGGGCAGGGGGAATGTGGATCACACAGGGGCTGCACTGGTGCAGATCTAAGAGGAGACTACAGCAGAGTGAGAAGGAGCCCCAGACAGCAGACTCATCCATCCCAAGTGTGATTTTCAGCCATCTCACCACAGGGCAGAGGATTGTTGGAGCTGGGTAAGAGAAAATGCTGGGCCAGCAGCAGGGACAGGAGCTTCTCCTGGGGCTACCAGCTCATAGCCTGGTTGTTTAAAAATCACAAATCTGAACTTCCAGGTGGAATAAAACCTAGTTGCTCTGATTCCCCCTCCATGACCCAGAAAACCCAGAGATAAATGTCTCACTGAGAGTAAAATCCTGAAGTAGTAGAAATAGCCTCAGTCTTGGAAGTCACTGAAGAAGGAGGAAGTGAGGAATTACAGAGTCTAAGCTCAGGGGGGGTGGATGGAACCAGCAAACACTAACAACACATGCCAAGGTGTGCCTTATCACCACCAGTGGAATCTGCAGACACCAGCCCTGCTAGCATACAGCTGCTGAGCCTGCCTGAGCTGTAGCCCAGACACAAAGGTGGGAACCTGAAGTGGCCAGACCATCCCTCCCCAACAGGTTACTCTGTGAGCATCAGGGTAACTCCGGAGAAACATTGAGAGTTCTGGCATTGGCCTCAGTTTAGACACTCAGAGGCTACAGCTCACTAACTGAACAACCAAACCCTTACTTCCCAGCCTGAGAAATGCAATATATCTGCACGCCAGAAGCAGATATCCACTCTAAAAATCCAGGACACAAGCAATCACAATGGAGAAGAAGTAATTTGTGAGATCTAGAATCATACAAACCTTCTAGAGTGAACAAAAACAACCAAATTCAGAGGACAACATGGACTCTATACTCTACACACTATACTCACACTGCACAGAAGGAAAGATGAACTAGTCTTGAGCCCAAAAAGCATCCTTAGAGGAGGTCAAGAAAGATTTTAAACACAGAATTAGAGAGACAGGAGATAAATTTAAATCTACAGTGACCACCTGGAAAAAAAATCTCACTGCAGAAAACAAATCCTTAAAAAAAGTAAAATTGGAAAAGTAGGACAGGAATTTCAACATCTAACTGGAGAAAAAAACTCCCTAAAAATGAAAACTGAACATATGGAAAAGGAGCTTCAAAAACTAATCAAAGAAAATAATTCACTAAAAATTAGAATCAGTCAAATTGATGCTAACGACTCTATGATGCATCAAGAGTCTGTCAAACAAAAGAAATATTGATAAATTAGAAGAAATTGCAAAATATCTCACTGGAAAAACAATTAACATGGAGAACAGATCCAGGAGAGATAAACTAAGAATTATCAGTCTGCCAGAAATCCATGATGAAAAAAGCAGCCTGGACAACATCCTCCAAGAGACTGTAAAAGAAAACTGTCCTGAGGTCCTAGAATCAGAGTAAAATAGTTATCGAAAAAATTCACCAGACTCCTTCTGAAAGAGATCCCAAACTGAAAACTCCAAGATATATAGTAGCCAAATTCCAGAGCTACAAGGTCAAGGAGAAAATACTGCAAGCAGCTAAAAAGAAACAATTCAAATATCTTGGAACTACAGTCAGGATTACCTAGGATTTAGCAGCTTCTCCATTAAAAGATCAAAGGGATTGGAATTTGATATTTCATAAAGCAAAAGAGCTAGGACTGCAACCAAGGATCAACTATCCAGCAAACTGAGCATAATCTTTCAGGCAAGCAGATGGTCCTTTAATGAAATAAAGGAGTTTCAGACTATCCTGGTGAAAAAGCCAGAGCTTAATGGAAAATTTGATCTCCATTTACAAGACCGAAGAAAGACATAAAAAGGTAAACAAGGAAACACACACTCACACACTCACACATATGCAAATAACTTGTGACACACATAGTCCCAAAACAGTAAACTGTTAACATCCCTATATGAGAAGCTGATACCTGTCATTATCGAAATTTGTATAATTATTGTGACACTTAAAAGGGATCTACGTAGATAGAGGGGGTGGGTATAAATGAACTAATCTGAAGATTAAAAAAAAACCCTACTAAGAGGAGCAAAGGGATTGTAATGGGACAAAATGAAAGGATGTGGCAGAAAATGGTAAATTGTGTCACACAAAGAGGCATAAAAACATAGTAAAGTAGAGGGGAAGGGAGGAGGGAGATAAGCATCATATGAACATTATTCTCATTAGTTCTGATTCAAAGAGGGAAAAATATAATCAATTAAGTTTAGGATCCTGACATGAAAAGACACAAAAAGTCATTATAATAGAGGGAAAGGAGGGAGGGAGAGGAGCAATGTATGAAATTTAGTCTGATTGGTTTGGGTTCAAGGAGGGTACAACATATTCCATTAAGGATAAAAATCCATTGTATACTACAGGCAG
>CM053591.1:118534162-118563383 GCA_028646515.1 Pseudochirops corinnae | reverse complement strand
AAAAAAATTACAACACTACCACTTTTAATAAGGAATGTAGAAGGGAAGATTGATAGAATATCTCTCTCACCCCACCCCCTCATTCCCCAAGCAGTTAAAGTATGAATTCTTTATTTCAAGACATTAGAAAGCTAAATTCTTTAGCTTACAGGATAAGGACATGTGCCCTAGGATTCTGACACAAATAGATATAGGTGCATCTGGGGGAAAATAGTTAAGTTCCTTATGACTGTGTATTGAAGGAAAAATTCTTGATTCTGGTCTTTCTCTCCCCTCTCTTCTCCTCCTTTCTCCTCTCTTTTTCTATCCCCAGGATTTAATACAGTGCCTTGCACATAGTATTTCATAGGTACTTATTTAATGTTAATTGATTGATTCTGATGATCCTTTGAATACATTCTAATTTTTATATTTTAAAGCAAGTTATAATTGAAAGGAACAGATTACAAGGCCATCCCAACACACTTCTTAATTTTTTCTTATACTGTATCAACAAAGTTTCAAGAAGATACTAAGAGGGACCCTAGGTATACAGATTACTGAAGTGAAATTCTTTTATATTTCAGGAGAAAAAAGACTCAGACTATCCTGATCATTTCATCATATGATAGGAATTGGATAGCCTGGTGGGTAAAGAGAAAGATAATGATGGAAATTTGGGAGTATCAAGAGAAAAATAAAAGATCTGATTAATAAAATTCGTATGGAAAATTTAGCTGAGAATTTAGTCTTAGTGGTTTAATTTCCATTCCTGTCTTGCCATTACCCGGTCTGCCACCTCAGAGTGTACACTGGAAATTAAGAAGTCAGGTGAAAAGGAGGAAATGCTAGGCAACATCATACTAGTTAGAAAGGAAAAAGAAAAGAATGGGATGGGGGAGGGGGGGAAGGAAGGAAAAATTAGGACAAAAGGTAAATATTAACCAATAGCAGCAAAGAAGGAAGGTGAGTTCTCCTGATGTTAAGTGACCCAAATGGTATACATTTTCATTCAAATCCTTGAATATTCAGATATTCCTTGTGTCATCATTGTAGGTGTTCTCTTCACCAGTGCAGATTAACAAACCTCTATGTTTTAATACACAAACTTTGTTCACTAATGAAGCTGAAGTAAGCCATCGTTTGGTGGCCAATACTCTGGTAAGATCCCTACAAACTTATGGAAGTTGCATTTATTTGCAGTCCATTGTTGAGTTCATATACATAGCCTTCCTGCCTCAATGTGCTTTCCTCGAGCTAGTTTACATCAGTATAAAGGCCACATTGACTAGATGAATAATCTGAATGATAATTTATTAAGATGCTATAAGTGATATAAGTAAGCTGAAGATACACGTGTATGGGGACACTACACTGGAAAATTTCTATATTCATAATTTCTGTGAAAGATAATATAGTCTTGGACTCTGTTTAAGATGGGTTCATAATTTTCTATAGGGCCCCTCTTAGGCAGAAACACCTGCAAGGTCATAATACCATATAAACATAGAAAATGATCTTATAACAAGCAGAATGAATACTATATTAAAACCTAAAATAACCACTATGACATAAAAGTCCACAATAACATATGATGTAGAGAAAGGTACTGGTTAGAGGCAGCAGGTCCAAATATTGAGTTTATTGTATTTTTCAGAGTATATGAAATCAGATTCTCCAATAGAATAGCTCACAGTTAAAGGCACTGCTTTCACACTATTCTGAAACTACCATCCCTCTTCAGGAAGATTTATTTCAGGTGTCAGCTTTGCAATCAGTCACTTGTCTCAAAGTTCCCAATCCTGCTGAGAGGCATTATCAGCTTTCTGATAACCCAACACCCACTCTGAAAAAAATGAAATGAATAAAAGACCATGTTGCCATCAACTATGGCAATCACCACACCTACTTATGGAGAGAAAAATCTAGGCAAACTCATCTCAGTATTACCAATATGTGACAAGCTGACTGTCAGGGGCTTTCAATGCACTTGTCAGTTGGAAAGCTGGCATGAGTAGAGGATGTCAACCCTCATGGAGTAGAAAACAATGGTTTTCTTCTGTCATTTGTGCCAAGCAGTAAATCATACTCTTCATTCCGTATTCTGTTTCCTGTAAAAGAAAGAAGCAATAAAGTTGTGCCTAATATTTAAATCATGGAAGCTTATTGATTTATACCATTGTTTATTTCACAGATACAGAAACTGAACTCTGTTGGGGTTAAAATTTTTACCCAAGGTCACATAGCTAATAAATATGAAGGCTTAGTCTTTTGATAACAGGTCTGGTATACTTTTTGTAAACAGTGCCTACACACATAAAAAACTATATAAATCTAACATTTTCTATTATTAGATATCCTTATCATTATCTATGCTTAGATGTATAGATTATGCAGGTAAACATAGCTATGTTTATATGCATGAATATATAAACAGTCTTCTTTTGAGAAAGTGAAATGGAGTCTCAGCAACTACTAGTGGGCTGTATCTTAGTGTTTTGTGAATAGGTTAAATTAAAGGATGTGGAGGTCCCTTTGAACTCTCATATTCTATCACTCTATCATCAATTAAGGACTAGCCTCAATATAACATATAAAGGAATTAACTAGGTCATTGGATCATTAGCACTTAGAAGTAGAAATGGAAGGAAGGAAGGAAATAGAAGGAAGAAAGGAAAGAAGGGAGGGAGGAATTAAGGGGGGAGGAAAACAGTGAGTGAAGAAGAGAGGAACGAAGGAAGGACTTATTATTTAACACCTATTATATGTCAGACAGTATGTGAAGCAATTAACAAATATTATCTCATTTGGTCTTCACCATAACACTGAAGATAGATACTAAGAAACTGTAGAAGACAGAAGTTAAATGATTTGCTTCACACAGGAGTTAAATGATTTTTTTTTCCACACAGCTGGTAAATGTTTGAGGTTGGATTTGAAATCAGGTCTTCCTGACTCAAGTCCCAGCTCTTTGTCTATTCAAACCCCTATCTACTTCTAAGGTCATCTAACCAAACCCTTTACATCTTAAAATTAAAAAAAAAAAACTTAGACTGAGGAGGCTAAGAAACATCTATAGCCACATAGGGACTCTGCATGAGTTAATACCTGAAAACACATGCAGAAGTAATGATAAAACATAATATATAGGAAATATTCAGATAGGTTGATATTAGGGATATCACAGATATACGTTTTGAGCCAGATCTTGAATAAGTGAATGAATATGAGTTAGCCCTATGGATAATATTCAAGGTTGGGACTTTACTCCACGACAGAAAAAGAAAATAACAGAAAAGATGTGAAGATAAGGAAAGAAAAAAGGCTAAGATAGACTAAGGGTTGTATGTTGGAGAATAGTAAAAATGAGTGTGAAAATGTTACTGAGGATTTCATAAATCAAAAAGTCATTATAAATTATATAATTCAGATCTAATATGAGACGAACACTTGAATTATGTAAGAAGATAATGAGGACAATATATACGTAACCTGTATTATATATGTATATGTGTGTGTGTGTGTGTGTGTGTGTGTGTGTGTGTGTGTGTGTGTGTGTATCACATGAAGTGTTCTATGAGTCTCTAGAAGGGAAAATTCAATATTAAATGGGAGGTATAAAGGAAGGCTTCATAGAGGAGGGAGAATTACAAATAAACCTTAAGGGATAGGATTTTAATAGATAATGAGAACATGCCACAAATGAGGGCCTAGTGTCAACTAAGTTAAGGTGATTAGAAAGGCTATTGCAAAAACAAGGGACAGTGAATAGTGCAATATGAAGGGTCATAAAGAGTATAAGGAACTGAGTCTTTTGAAATATGTTCAAAAATTTTAAAGTAATGGAAATACTTTGAAATTAAAAACACAAGAGGAATTATTTTCTTTAAGTAGGACCATGTACACCTCCTATGAGACAGAAAGGGATGAGGAGAAAAAAAATGTCTATTGACAAATTCTGAGAAACTGTGGTATGGAGGGTAGTGGGAGGAAATCCTATTTTATTATTTCACAGTTAGTGAAGAAAGGGGCTTTAAGTCTGATACTCGAGGGGTGCCATTGGGAGCTTGAGGAGAGGTCTTGTTTTGGAACAGTTGAAGTGGAGAAAGAAATAGGAAAAGAAATTTAATGCTCTGAGCATTTGAAAGGCCCTGTGAGTCAAATCTTAAGTAGAGAGCAATGTGACAAAAATAGGATTTGAAATGGAATAACTGAGCAACAGTATGTAAAGTGGACTTTGGGAAAGGAGGATTAAGGAAAGAAGCTGGGAGTTGATTTCAGTCTTACAACAGAGACTACAAAAATGAAAAGGAACCATTCATTCCAAGAAATTGTAAAGATGAAAGTAGAGGTGTTCAAGGGGCCTAAAGAATCAGAAAAAAGTCATGGGTATGCCTATATATACATACACACAATATGTATGTATGTGTGTATATGTGTGTGTATGTATCTATTTATACATATATATGTATGTATATATGAAATGTAGGTGGCCCTTCATTGGTAGGTTGAAATGTTTTTTTTTAATTTACAAATATGAAATATAGATACATAAATATACATTTATATATATATTTCTCTCTCTGTGTGTATTTACACACACACACACACACACACACACATATATATATTTATATATGGAACTATACCTTTTATATTGAGTGGAATTTCTTTAAGCAGAACTAGCTTGATTTTGCTTTTTATATAGTAAAAAAGTATTGCAGCAGGACTGAGAAAACAAGTTCTAGTATCAACTCTGGCACTTACAGTATGACTTCATCTATGATTAAGGAGAATAATATTTTCCTCATCTAATTATCTCTGTTTAGATGAAAATTAATGATAGTTTTTTTTAGCATGATTTGTTCAAGATTTAAGAAGTATTTTATTCATACTATTTGTCCAAAGAAGTTCTAGTTTGGTGCCATATTTTTTCATGGATTTTGGAAGACTATGAAAAAAATAGAAGCTAGAATACAAACTCTTGCAGATCCTACTGAACTGATATGATTTTAAGGATGTCAAGTAATCCCTTACATCTGGAGATCATCAAAGCTTATTTTGGAGAGTTTTTTTTTTTCCATAAGGTCATTAGTCATTAGTTGTTTTTCTTTAAATGTTTATTTTTCTATTTCAACTCATTATACTATCTTATTACATCATGGAGGGGAAGTAATCTCTATTGCTAGAGGGAGAATTGAACCTTCTCCAATGAAATAACATCCCTTTTGAAGTACTGAATTATTATATTAAATAAACATAATATTGGGATATTGTGAATCTTTTAGGATTATAAGGAAAAGCTTATTGAAATTAACCCCTTTCTCAAAATACTTAAGATTTGGAATGACTGTCATAAGGCACACAGGCCAGCCCAGAATTTAATAGGATACCCTGATACAAAGTCCCTAACAAGTGACTATCAAGTCTGAAATAATATTTTTTCCAATGAATTGGAACCCACTGTCTTCATTGACAGCTCATTCCACTTTTGGACAGTTTAAATTTTTTGGAAGCTTTGTCTTACATAAAACCTATATCCACAAATCTGTGAATTTCTCCCATTGCTCCTAGTTGAGCTCTTTATAGCAATAGAGAATTATAATCTTTCTTCCATATGACAGACATTGAGATACTTGAAAATAATCATCAATTCATCACCAATCTTTCCCAGTAAACAGAAACTCTGATGGCAGGAGTTTTCACTCTTGTCTTTCTATTCTCAGCATTAAACACAATTTATGACACAACACTTTCTTAAAAGAATACAAACTCCTCTGAGCAAGGACACTTACTCTTCAATACTTACTCTTCAGTCCAGTGACACTGAGCTACTAGTTCTTCCACAAATACAATATTCCATCTCTCAGGTCTGGGCATTCTCTTTGTCTGACATTCCTGGAAGCTTTCCTCTTCTACTCTGAGTACCCAACTCCCCAGTTTCTTTTAATTTCCAACTGAAAAAAAAAAATCTTCTACAGGAAGCTATTCCCCAACCTTTTCTTATGCCAGTGCCTTCCAAGCATTGATTATTTCCTATTTATCTTGTGTATAGCTTTCTTTTTGTAGGTTTTGTTTGTATGTTGTCTTCTCCAAAAAATTGCAAGTTCTTTGAGGTCAGGGACTGTCTTTTACCTCTCTTTTTTTTATCCCTAAAACTTAGCCTGGAACATAGTAGACAATTAATAAATGTTAATTGACTGATATGGTTTAATCTCTTGTTTCCTCCCAATCACATCTCCTCTGACACACTACAACTCTCCTATAATATCATATTTCTCATTGAATTCTAATAATGTGAAGAAAAATATATATTTCGACTTATCTGTCTTCAGTTTTTTTAAATCTCACGAGTAATTTAAGCCCATGCTAAATTGTAATTTTAAAAAATATTTTTAAAAATCTTTCACTTTAAGATCCTGTTACCATCTAGCTAGTTATACAACGTCAAACACAAATTAACTACAGTATTTATCCAGAAGGAAAATATGATTTTTCTGTCTGAATATATTAATATCCCCATGCAATATTTTCACTCAGTTGTACTTAATACCATTCATCTTCTCATTTTTTTTCTTCCCTCATCATTTCCTTCAACATATTCAACAGCTGGGTCCATGAACAAGAGATGTTTGACAGTTTAAGAACTCTGATGCCAAGGTCTGATATAAATTTTTTAGCAGCAACATCTGTGTCTGTTACAAAGCACTTGGCTGGTTCTTTGGCATGATGCTTGGATGAGCCTACTGTGTCTGTTGACTCTACTGTTGGCTATGTTAATGCCTGTATTATTGCCCCTGGTGATTCTCCAGGGGAATCAGATTTCTGATAAACTAGTTTAAGCACAATGGTCCTAGAACTTCATCATTTTCTTCCTAATAACTTCTATTAGTAAATTTTGTTCCATTTTGAAAGGAAGAAACTGAAGAAAAATCATCCATGATTTGGGGCAGTCAAAAGTGTCAGCATTTTATTTTCCAGCACTGTCAACCTCTATAACAATACACCATCCTTTATATATTTCTTACACTCCACTGCAAATTCTTAAAAATGAAAAAAAAAATTAATCATTCTCAGAAAAAGAGCAAATTAAAGACATTTCCCTATTAGAGTAATTGACTTAGAATACAATCTCACCTACGGAGTGAAAGTATTTATTTTCAATAAGAGTTGAAAACCCTTCACAGATGAGATCATAGATTTAAACCTGGGGGAAACTTTGTAGGTATATAATCCACCATCTGTATTTTACAAATAAGGAAATTGAGACCATTGAATGTAAAATGAGTTGCCCAAAGTTTCACTAATAGTAGGTGACAGAGGAACATTTCACATCCGAGTACTCTGACACCAATACCAGTGTTCTTTAAATTTTATCTCTTTGCATTTCAAGGTGACCAAAAATAATGGAAAATTTAAACAAACAACAAAATTGACTCAAAATTGTGTCTGTCATATTATGAAGATAATTATTATAGTTTTAATTAATATTTATATAGCATTAATTAATATACATTAAGATTTGCAAAAGACTTGATATTATATCATTTGATTCTCACAACAACCCTTTGAAGAATGTTTTATCATTATCTCCATTTTGCATGTCATCACACCTAGGCTGAGAGATACATTCAATGATGTATCCAGGGTTAAACAGATAGCAAGTGCTTGAGGCAGGATTCAAACAGAGGGCCTTCTGATTCCAAGTTAAACATTCTTTCCAGCACACCACCTACTGAGTTCTACATATCTTGCTGATATTTTCGGGCATATTTATTCCATTCTTTTCCCAAAAGTAGAAAATATGGAGAATTTTAATGTAATCTCTACCTTAACCAACTCTTACATTACAGATAGAGAATTTAGCTTGATATTCCTAATTTCTTGCATAAAAGAAGATTTTTTTTTGTATATTTGACTTGCTTAACTTTCCAGTGTTTTCAAAGTCCAAGAGTTAATTTTAATGTCCACCAAGAAGTAATTATTTATGCAGATGAATACAGTCCACATTCCACTATCTAATTTTCAATTTGAAAGACTATCCCAGTTGAAGTCCTTGCATGAATAAATCTAAAATGAAAATACTGGTAGGCTGCTTGAATTTTTAAAAAATCTAAATTGCAAAAGGTATCTAATCACTTACCATGATTCAAGACTCTATTGTCAGATTAGACAACATTGTCTTCACATAAAATCCTTATCTAGACTATAATGAATTCAACTGATTGACCCATATCTCCATCTATCTATTGGCTTTATTTTCATGAAATTACATTGGAACAGTTTGAAGTTTTTAAAATCAAAATTAATTGCAAGTTAGAAATCTGAAGTTCATTGAACTTGCACAGAATCTTATTTGTTGGTTTTATTTTTGTATTTTTTAATGGCAAAGTCACAATCTTTATTCTTGAATGTCAGCACCATCATTATACTCTTGCCATTTTAAGAATAATGTCAACTTTTATAAGAGTAAAAGTAATGGCCTTGTAATGAGGCCACATTTTTACAACTTGTTAATGAGGTCAGTCTACTTTTACATTTCCCATGTGATCAAGCTCCTATACCTCCTTTGAAAAATAACCCCATAATTTTATAATATAATTTAGAGGGTTTTTTTTTCCTTAATACTCCTATAGATTTTTCCGTTTATTTAATTTGTCTCCTACCTTTACTGATAAAGTAGTACTTGTTGTTCTGGATTGAGTACCTGACTTGGCTTCAAATCATATATGTTATGAACATTTATCACTCACTTTTCTTTTAGCATATTTTTCATATTTTGCTTTTTAGGGTGAGGGGTCTTTTGGTATCCTTCACCCATATTTATGTACATATATCTCTAATTTAGGGCATTATATTGTGTATAGAAAAGAACATCAAGTTATTGTTCTGTTTTACAAGCATTGTTCAAAATAAGTTCAGCCTCGTAAACTTTTGTTTACTTCCAGAAGAAAAAAAAAGAAAAAATTTGATTAGTGGGAATCAATAATAGTAGTAAAGGTGGTGATAGGTTGAATGGAAGAGTCATAGACTTAAGCCTAAAACGGATCTCGGAGATCATCTAACGCAATGCACTCATCTCGAAGATGAGGAAACTGGAACCCCAAAAGGTGAAATAATGTGTGTAAGATCATATAAGTAATTGGAGGGAGTAGGATTTGAATAATGATTCTTCACTTAGAAGTCTAACAGTATTTTAACTGAACCACACTCTCATTTTGAGAAAAGGCAATTTATATAGCAAATAATGCTGAAGACAGGACAGATTGTCATTATGTAATATTAGAAAAGATTCCAAATAACCCAAAGGCCTATTCAACAAAACATACACTGAAAAAGCACATAATTTGTAGTGTTATTTTCAAATAACATTATATACAAACAATTTGCAATATCACACAGTCCTCTGTCTTTTTTTTTGGTTTTTTTTTTTTTAAGCCAGACTAGTGATTTTTATCAGTATAGGTAGTTCTTGATTAGGAACTACCTTTCAGTGGAAATCGACAGTTTAACTTCTCTGGAGGCTTGAGAGTTACATCGGTCACTTACAGTTGAAGTTCCATGTTAGGGGTCACACACCAAGTATGTCAGGCATGCACAATATATTACCAAAAGATGGCCCTCAATTCCCAAATGTAGGGTGGCCCCAGCTCATTCTCCTGTTTGTCACATGACCTAGGGCAACCAATCGTTATCAGTTTGTCTCTAGTCTAACCTATCTGCCCCACAAATGTTTCCCTATTTTAATTTTGGCACCTACCTACTGCCAAGTTTTGAACATCTGAAGTATGTGGATCTGAACCTAAATCGTCCTAACTATGAACCCAGCTCTCTGTCTACTATACTACATTGCTTTACATATGTTTATATGTTTCTGCGTTGTTTCTTGTCTCTTTGTGAAAATACCTCATTTGTTCTGATTGGGTTTTTTTGTTTGTTTGTTTTGTTCTATTTTGGGTCTTTCATTCTCTGAATTTGGCTCTTCCAGCAAACTAGATATATCCTGTAATTGACACTTCACTTTCTTTGCAACCATGTACAGACTAATGATTAGTGAGAAATCACCAGGCAAAACAAAATGGAAAATGAAATAAATAATACAGAAATTCAGGAAAAAAATGTTTCATTTTAACTGAATTACCTCCCTCTCCACATTGGGCTTTGTGGTCCTGATCATCTAGGGCTGAATCATTTCTCTCCCTTTAGTCTGTCACAATGAATTGTGATGATTCCAGTGGTCTCTTAGAGGCATATCCTCACAATACCTTTCACCAAGGTATGTCCAAAACAGTAATACAACAGAGCTTCCACTTTGTGATAATTGCTCAGAAGTACTGGATTCATTACAAAGTATAAATCTGTTAAAATTGATTTTAGGAATTTAGAAAGTGCCTATGAAAATATTTTGGGTTTTCCTGCTCACCTCAGTGCACATGACCTTTAACTACTGCTTGGAATATAGATAGATGAAAGGGGGGAGGACAGGGAGAGAGACCCACACTTACAAGGAAATATATATATATATATATATGCATATATATATACACACATACATACATACATATATGCAAATATATACATAAATACAAAAATATATGTATATATGCATTCTTTCTCTCTGACTCTAAATAGATAGATAGATAGACTGAGATAGATGGACAGATAGATAGATAGATAAATAGATAGATAGATAGATATTTAACAAAGACATCTCTAGCGTTACCCCCAAATCATTTTTTAAACCGAAGTATCTAGAAGGGTACAATTTGTGCTGTAATGTCTATACATAAAAATAATGATTTAGTTTTAATACCATTTGAATGAGTTTTGCTTGGTTATGTTGTTTGAAAATATCAGATTTTTAAAGTATAGAGGAATCATTTGGATGGCATCATATGCCTTCAATGCCAAGCCTGGAAACTATTCTTCCAAATGCAGCATCTGGTTCCCTGGCAAAATTCATTGGTAGTTTTTCAGCACCTCTAGGTCTGTTACATGGTTGGCTGCTTTTGAGTACCAATTTCCATTTCACTGAAAATGAAGGTCTGTATAAATCATTGAGACCTTCTGTAATGTTGATTTAAGCCCTGGTTTGGAAACTAAGGTGCCATATATATTTTAGATACACATGGCATGTCTGTTTGTTCAAATATTTCCATGCATATCAATGTGTCTGCATAGATGTGGAAAGGGGGATGTGGAAAGCATTTCATTGTAATCATGTAATGGATAAAGAGCTCATCTTGAAGCCAGGATATGGGCTAAATCCTGCCTCTGATATATACAAGTTGTATGACTCTGGACAAATCACTGAAACTCCCGGTATTATAGGATAGAGTTTTCAAACAGCTGGCCTACAATACTCCCAAGTGCAGAACTAGATTAAAATCTAATTGGGAAATATTTAAGAAAATAAATAAACATATAATAGAAGGCTGCTAATGTTAATGTGGGCTTTTTTAAACCAATATGTGGAAGCAGGCATTCTTATGTACAATTTAGAGGTCTTCTTTCTATATGAATTTGCTGTTAGTTAGGCTTTGATTGTAATTTGCAGAGAAGGTGCTGACTTGCATTGCTACAGAAAATTCCATCTGAAATTCCATACCCCAGTGAAATTGCAATAACAGTCTTTATCCCTTGGTAATAAAGTAAAACACAATAGTAAATTTCCCTATCACACAGCTTGTAAGTCGGAGACCTGGAATTCTAATCTGTGTTGTTATTGTTTTTTTTAAATCCAAAATCCAGTACTCTTTCTCCTTTTTTTCCTCCAGTAGAATTTTATTAATACAGCTCACATTTACATAGTGCCTTCTAGAGATAACTGTGCCATAATAGATAAACCGTGCCTGCTTTGGAGCTAGGAAGATCTAGCTAGCTTCAGGTCCCTTCAACATATGAAGGCTATGTGACCCTCAACTAGTCATCTTTCAGTGTTGTAAGAAACTCTCTACAACAGTGGTTCTCAACCTTCCTAATGCCATGACCCTTTAATACAGTTCCTCATGTTGTAGCGACCCCAACCATAAATTTATTTTCGTTGCTACTTCATAACTGTAATTTTGCTATTGTTTTGAGTCATAATGTAAATATCTGATATGCAGGATGTATTTTCATTGTTACAAATTGAACATAACCCACAGGTTGAGCACCACTGCTCTACAAGGTATAAAGAAGGTGATGACTTATGGCAGTAGAGAGAGTATCAACTGGAGTTCCCTATGCCAATGTGTGTGTGTGTGTTTGTGTACATATGGCATGTCTGTTTAGTCAAGAAGAGACAGAAAGAGAGAGACAGAGAGAGAGAGAGAGAGAGAGAGAGAGAGAGATTGAGAGAGATCCAGACTCTACTCCTTTCTCCAGCAAGACACAAGAATCTTCTAATTGAGAAGTCCAATCTGCTCTTCTGGCCTCCTCACCCTTGAAGTTGACTAATCCCAAAGCCTCCTCATAATGGAAGTACACTTTCTCACCTTTTGGCCCCTTCTTCTGATTGGCCAATCCCTTCCATCCTGGAATTTTCATTTTCAAGAAAATGCCCCAGACAGCCATATCTACATTTTTTCTCTAGACTCCACTTGTGATGCTCTGGATTTATTCCACATTGCCTTCCTACTATACACTCAACTGTATAATCATAAAAGTGCTTGTTAAGCACCTACTATATACCAGATACTGCCCCTAGGCATGAATATACAAAGACAAAAACCAAATACATTCTCTGCCCTTAAGAAGTTTGTATTTTATTAAGAGAGAATACACACACACATGCACACATACACACACACACACACACACATATAAAGATGTACAATGGGAAAACACTAGTAGCTAAGGGAATCAGAAAAGGCCTCATATTGAATGGGGTGCTTGAGCTGAAACTTGGAAGAAAATAGTTATTCTATGACAAATCGTTCAGGAATTTTTTTTTCCTTTTTGGAGGAGGAAAGGCGGCACAATTGGGGTTAAGTGACTTTCCCAATGTCACATGTCTAGTAAGTGTTAAGTGTCTGAGGTCAAATTTGAACTCAGGTCCATCTGACTCCAGGGCAGGTGCTCTATTCACTGTGTCATCTAGCTGCCCCTAGGGAATTTCTTTTATTTCCTGGCCCATCCCTAGAGAACCCTTCTCATTTGGATTCTGGCAAGGTCCATTTAGCAAGTACCATGGTCATGATTGATCCTCTCCCTACTCAAGGACAAAGGTAAAAGTGAAGAAGAAAAAATCTAGTGAATATGGAGATCAGAAACAATGTGCATCAAATGCAATGGTAAAAATTAGGAAGAGAATTTAGTAAGGGAGAAAACCCAAAGCAGAAAATCAATGCAATAGCCAAGAGAAATTCACAGAATGTTCCATGGCAGGGAAAGGATTCTAATAGAAAATAAGGTCTATGTTTCAAGAACAAGGTTTCAGTGGTGACAAGAGGTCAAACTAGACTAAAAGAAAATCAAATGGAATAGATCAGTTTGAATTATTTGAGGCTTCATGAGAAATTGTGAGTTTTTAACCCAAGCCTGCAACTAGACTCTCCTCACTAATCTTACCCAAATTCTCTTCATCTGGAATGTTCTGTTGACTTCATTTACTACTATGGAACCATTGGGTGGAATACAATAATAAGACTGGGCCCAATTTTTGGAGGGGTTATAAGATTTGTACAGAAATCAATCAGTTATTGCAGAGGGGGTGTGGAGAAGGGACATAACATAAAGTTATGTTTTAAAAGGCTTAGGCAGCCAGTGTCTCATAGGTTTCTCCTATAAATATGTTTTAGCACCTACTATAGGAAAGTCACTGAACCAAGTGTTGTAAGCAAGATATGCAAAATGGAAAAAAAAGATGGATCTTGCCATAAAAGAAGAACAAGAGATGGTGAAAGAAAATAGAAGCCTGGAACAGCTACAAGTGGTAGAATTAGGGAGATTGTTATAGAAATGGAATGTTAAACACAAAGAGGCTTCCCAGCCTCTTCATAAATACTTGTTTAATTGAATAGACATAGTTTGAGAATAGAAATGGCATGAAAACTGAACATTATACAACTTGATCAAGATTATAGAAAACCTTACAGAATTAAAGAGAAAATTAGGATGTCCATTACTAAATGAATATCATTAAAATGAGTCTTTCGAGTCCTTTAAATGTGTATGTGAGACTAGTCTAAGTTTAGAAAATGATCAAGTTCTTGACATTTGTGTTTTACCTTACACATATTTAGCTAACATTAAAAGGCAAGTCAATACGGACATTATTAGCTGTTCATATTTTAGGCACAAAGGTAAGTAAAACATTACCACAGTACTTCATATGAAATAGCAATAGACCCAATTTAAGAGTATATACTTTTAATTCTTCTATATACTACAATACTCCAGTCACAATAAAACATCTTCCATTTAAATAGAAATGAGAAATAGAGGAATATAGTTTAAAAATTATAATTTGGGAATCCAATAGCCATGGTCCAAACCATGACACTGTTATTTGCTACCTTGATCTCTTTGAGTTTCAGTCTCAAAACATATAACATAAGGTGAGGGGAGCAAAGAGTTTTTAAGATTCCCTTCTACCTCTAAATCTTTGATCTCTCTTTAAAAAAAAAAAAGTGTTCCTTATTACCAATTCAGATCTTGGTAACCTACATCTGGGACCTAGGCTGAAATTGACCTTGCCACCTAGAAATATAGAATATTTTCAACAACCTTTGAACCATTGAGTGAGTCTATAAAGATTATAAAGAGACTCCGAAAGTCTGAGCACTCACTTAGGACTTTACATTTTCATGAATATTAGGAGGAAAATACCTTTTATTAGGAAGATATAAATTAGAAATTTTCTATCAGATTATCTACCCACCATCATCTATCTTTGTCATTGGTATGAACAAGAATGGCTAGCCTATGTGAAATTACTTTATTGATCTAGCAGATACTTGGTCAATTTCTCATTTCTACAGAAAGGATAATCCCCTTACTCTTTCACCAATTCAGGCACCTCTAGATACAGCCATATGAGTAATTAACTAACTAGGAATTCCTGTCATGCTGTAAATTCTCCCTTGGCCCTAAATACTTCAGAATTTTGGAATTAGGAAAGATATACTGAGTGAAAGCAAATCCTATAGCTTTAAGACAGTTTCCCAAACACTATTTTTCACCAAATAGGTTGAAAAAGTAGGGTGACTCTCATTTATGTAGACACCTTATAACTTGCGTAAAACACAATTATATATAGCTAAAATAGTACATATGTGTGTATGTATATATGATTGTTCAGTTGTTTCTAGTTTTTTGTGACCCCATTAGGGTTTTCTTGGTAGAGATACTAGAGTGGTTTGCCATTTCTATCTCCAACTCATTTTGTGATGAGGAACTGAGGTAAACTGGGTAAAGTGACTGACCCAGGGTTACATAGCTATTAAGTGTCTGAATATAGCTAAAATATATTTTATTCAGCAAAAAACAGCCTAAAAAGATAAATACAGGAAAAAATGTAAGACCTGATGTGTCTATTCAGAACATACTAGGATAAGCTTTGTACTGGATATCTGCTAAGGAAATACACACACACACACACACACACACACACACACACACAAAGCAAAAATAAATATAAAAGAAACACAGTCAGAAATAGAATAAGTTCTCATTATAAAATAACTTGTCATCTATTCTAACATAGACTATCAATTATCCATGTATACAACTTGTATGCTCTTTTTAAATGTAGGATAATGCAGCTTAACAAAATGTATTACTAGGTTGTTATCCATAATGTAGACAATTTAAAAAAAAATTAGAAAATCTATGGCTTCCTTTTAGTAATATATCGATTACAAGAATAAAAGCAATAGAGAATACAAGACAAGCTTGCATAAACTTAAATAATAGGTTTCTAACTCTTCTCTTTGCTTCCATTCTCAATCTATTTATTACACACAGCTGCCAAAGCAATTGCCCTAACATACAGGCTAGGATATGCTCATCCCTTGCTCACAAATGTTACTACTGTCTATAGGAACTTCTTTAGTGTGCCTATAAAAATTCCTTATCCTTATTTTTAAGGCCCTTCACAAACTGGCTACAACTCATTTTCCATAATTGTCATACTGCTCTTCAAATATTCTAAGTCCCAACTAAACTGGAATACTTTACAAATTTTCCTGGAGTCTTACATGGCTATTCATTTAAAAAGGCCTATATGCCTACAACACACTTCCTCTACATAGGCACCTAATGAAATCCCACTTCTCCTACAAAGTCAGCCAACTTATCACTTCTATTAAAAAGCAATCTTTAATCAACCAACTGAAAATGATCCTTTTCTATTTGAAGTTACCCTTAGAACATAGAATGTATATTCTCTTTGTCCTTATGACGTTGACCTTGACATAATATGGATTCTATTGGGATATATATTGGAATACCAGCCCCATCTAGGGATAAGATTATGTCAAACATATGTTAGGCACTTAATAACATCAACATATATTAAGCAATTATTGTGTGTCCAACTCTGGAAGTGCTGATTTTTTTAGATGAAACACTGACCCTACCTTGAAGGGGCTGTGATTGTAATTTCCAAGGGCGAGGCAAGGGAGTGAATAAGCATTTATATAGTACCTACTACATGGCAGACACTCTTAAGTGCTTAATAAATGTTATCTCATTTGTGACTCACAACAACTCTGAGATGTAGATGCTATTATCTTCATTTTACAAGTGAGCAAACTGAGAAAAACAGAAATTGAAATCACTTGCCCAAGGTCACAAAGCCAGTAATGTCAGAGGATGCATTTGAACTTAGATCTTTCTTATTCCAGACCCAGTTATTCTTTCTACTTCAGAATTTGGGTAGGCCTCAGATATCACTTAATCTAACCCGTACATGAAGAATAATCCTTCCTAGTATATCCCAAATGAGGGAACAATCAAGCTTTAAGAACTCCAAATGTACTATTTCCAGATTCAGTTTATTGCATAGTAGCACATGACCTATTTTCAATAAGTATTTATCCTGGAGCTCTGTTCTGGGTCATTTTGTTTTGTTTTTCTGAACATTCTTCCTTGGTGGTCTCATAAATCCCATGGATTTCACTACCTCTATCCTTAATTGAAAGCCATAATTTGTTCTCTCATTGTCTTTATGTTAGTCTATGTTGTTGCAATCAGCCTCTAACCAAGCACTCCAATTCCTAGGCCTTGAGCCCTGACTGTGTACTGCGTCCTTGGTTGTCACGTGTCCTCCATATCTAGTCAGACTGACACTCTACCTGCTATTCTCCAATCCTCCATTCAGGAATACTAGGAGAGTTGGGATTCAACCCTGTTTCAATAAATTTGTCATTGAACAGATCTGCTGAGGTACAAAATTCTTAAAGCATTAAAATTTCCTCAAATAATATAATCCTCAGTGTAGCCAAGTTTTCATCTCTAGATTTTAAATGGTTCCATTAATTTTCTTTTTCAATATAGAGCATGATTATAATGTACATATGATTTATGAAGTTTGTGCAAGATTACTAGAATATCTATTTTAACTTCATGCAGTATGGAAACATGGCAGATGGAAGTATTTTTGAAAGTCCAGTGGAAATATTGCATTCCTACAGCAATAATATTTGTGAGGCTTAAGAATTCTGATCACACTGATATTTTACCACTTTGATGTCTACAAATGTTACTTCTCATGGAATAAGCTCCATTGGCATTGCTTCTAGAGCACCACAAAGTCTACGAGAATGTTTTAAGGATATTAAAAAGCAATTGTGCCTTTTCAGATTTCAAACTATTCCAAGTACTTTAAAGACGATTTCTCCAGTCATAAAAGAGATTGCTTATGCTCAAAGATTCACTGTGTTTTTGAGTCACAAAAAGTTGAACAACGCATAAAATTATTAATAAAATGTGCAGCCCTTTTCAATGGAATTGTTGCTTTTCAGATATCTCTGATTTCTGCAAGCCAGTGTGATGGTAGTTGATGATTTCTTTGACTAAGAAAATATGAAATGATTAGCTTAACAAATTGGTATAAAGGTCAAAATATTTAAATGTTAATGATATTTTTTATTTTATTAGTTTCATTGATTATATTTATAAATAATTTTAACTTCTAAAATATTGGGTGAAAATAACCTGAAAATTTGCTTTAAATCCAGATCCATGCAACCAGATTTTATTAACATAATAATAGCCAAAGAAGCTGTGTTACATACATTATAACACTTATTATTCACAAAGGTATACCAAAATGCACAAAACTTAACTGTAGAAGAGTTACACAGCCTGATGTCTAATTTCTGCCACAGATCTAATGTGTCTCTAAATTTGTCACCTACGTGAATTCAATTCAATTCAATAAATAGTTATTAAATGTCTACAATGTGCCAGGTAAACTTTTCTCTCATCCTCCCATTCCTCTTTTACTATGTCTCCTTACTTTTGGAAAACAGAAGGCAATCTCTATGTTTTAACATTACCAGAAATTGTAAAAACTGCAATGGGCATTTAAAGATTAAAAAATGATGACGGTTGCAAATGACATTTTATATTACACCACCTTCTCCATAAAGCAAAAGTAAGAAGATATATACTGATGTTATGGGAATCTGAAGATCTTCCCTGCCCCTAGGCCCTTTGATAGGCTTAAGTGGCTCTGAGAACTTTCCCTGATTTGAAAGTATACTCTGCCCCCTAGTAGGCTGAATATGGTCACGTGGAGCCTGTGGCAGGAGGCTTCTTCTTCAGGAATGCCCACACCTTATTACTTTGTGATTGGGCAGTGGGTCAAGAGGGCTGTGACACTCTTTGATCTAGAAGAAGGCTATATATACTGCTGATGTGAGGTTTCGCTTTGGGGCTCACTTTGAGAAGAGTTGCGTTATTTGGCCAGATGAGACTCTGGGAAGCTGCTGCCCCCCCTCCCCCCCCAGCTTTGAAAAGCCAAATGCTGGTGCTTCCCTCTCTGGTAACTATCTAGGTAGTTATGTGATGGTCAGACAGCTAGAAGCCCTGTCTGCTGATCTGTTTCTCTGTCTGCTTATAACTTCCATTAGTATTCTGTTTATATTCTCTGAAGTTCAGGGTTCTGACTTTTCCCCCTGAACTAGTTAAATGATATATGTTTGATTAAAGTAAGATTGTTAACTCATTTTGAGTTGCTTTCCTTTAGAAAAGCAGATTTAAGAACCTGTGCTAGCAGCCACCTTGAGTATGCTAGGGTGCTTGCTGATAACAACTGACTAAAGGGATGGTTTCAGAAAACAGCTTGGAAAGACTTAAGTGAATTGATACAATGTGAAGTAAGCAGAACCAGGAGAATAATGGACACAGTAAGAGTAATATTGTAAAGATAAACAACTATGAAAGACTTTGTAAGAAAGTGATCCACAACAAATCAATACAATCCATGATGAAAAACGCTATCCATCTCCAAAGAGAAAACTGGTGGACTCAAAATGCACAATAAAGCATATTTTCCTCTTTATTTCTCTTGATTTTTTTCCAGAATATTGCTATTACAGAAATACATTTTGCATGCTTTTATATGTATAATAAGTATCATAATTCTTACCTTCTCAAAAAACGATGGAGGACTTGAGAGGGAGAGAATTTGTAATTGAAAATACTTTTCTAAAGAAGACATACTATCTTCTCCAAATTTGTTAGGTTTTTTTTCTTGCTTGTTTATTTTGTTTTTAAGGTATTGTACTTGGAGGGGAGAAGTATATCTAGCACCCCTACAGCTATCATCATAGCTTAAAAGGCAGTGAGTTTCAAAGCTATCATAGGCGTTGTGTGAATTGTTCCAGGTAACTGATGGTGCCTGTAGGACCACTGAAAAGGGTGTGCTAGACTAAAAATCCGAAATTGAATATTCAATCTAAACTTTAACATCCCCTTGGGGGCATTTTAATTCATTCTTCACATCTCTCCATGCTACAAAAATCAAATCTTTATAATTCTGTCATATTCCACAGAATGTGACCTTAAATAGTTTCTAATGGCATTACAATAATGTGTCTCAGAGAATTGACTTAAGAAAATTAACTTTGGCACCTTGTAATTGGGAGAATTGAGATACTTCATTGTGGTGCAGGCAGCCTGTCTTCTTTTCAGCAGCAAGGGTCCTGTAAGCAGATGAAAGGTTTTATAGATTCAATATAGTATTCTCACCTTTCCCAAATGTATTTCATTCCTCTGGATTGTTTTACTTTTGTTTAGAAATATAACGGGAAATGGGAAACAATGATAATTTTTATTAGTGTTTTCATTTCTGACTCTATGACTATAAAATATTTGGGCTTTATTTAAATCTGGTATTGTCTCACTATTGCTCTAGAGAGGGAACTATTTACCCTGGAGAGGGAACCTCTACTTTCAGTTTGAATTTTAAGTTGCTGACATTGGTTGAAAAGTGAAAATTTTTCCACTATATCATTTTCATGTCCTTGAGCTGTAGATGCAAAATTATTATAATTCATTCATTTCTGTGTATTGGTGTTTTATCTCTCAATTTCAAAGGATTAAAAGAAAAATCAAATAGACATTTTGGTTAAAGTTATTTTTGACGGGATTGAACTTTGACGATATTGTGTTATCATGCCTCTTTAATGAAGACAAGAGACAATACTTCCTGGCACTTAGACTTTATTGATGTTCCAATTACAGATTTTATTGTTGATTTTTAAAAATCATATCAAATAAAATTGGCTACACTAAAAATGAAGGTCAAATCTATCAAAAATAGCTAGGTTTTTGGAAATTCTGATATAGCATGAATGACATAAAAAGAAAAATTAAATCTTGATGAGATGCAGAGGCAGAATCTAAATAGTGAGATTGTTGATTGTAGCCCATTTCAGGTATCTTTCTATAATCCATATTCTGAGAACTAGATAGGACTTTGGAAGAAGCTCTGGCTCTGAAGTCAGAAGTACCAGGTTCAAATCTTACTTCTGTTATCTAGCTTGTAACCTCAGACAATTAATTTAATCTTCCTGAGTTTCAGTTTCCTCATCTGTAAAATGAAAATGTTGGAGTAAATGATTTCTGAAGTTCATTCTAGCTCTAGAACTGTGACTTTATGATTTGAAGTGACCTATCCTATATTTCCATAAGTGAAAATAATAACACCCATCATTCATTACCTCCAAAGCACTTTCACATTATATTATCTCATATGATTTTCACAACCACAGTATGAGAAAGGTAGGGGTCACCATCACCATTTTACTCAGCAGGAAATTTAAATGACTTCCCAAGTTGTACAGTTACTAAATTCAAAGGTGTTATTAGCATTCAGGTCTTATGATTCTTGGTCCAATGATCTTTCTACTACATAAGGCTGCCTCTACTAAGGAGGGAAAATTATAGCCATTATATGCAGTGCATATTCATAAATATTCAGTTGAATCTGTTATATCATCAAAGTGGGTTTTACAACAATGAAAACTGAAAGTCATTTAATACTGCCCATCTTCTTAAACTCTTACTCATGTTCTCTTATAAGTTCACCTAAAAGAGAACCATAGTTATCTCCAATATGTTGAAAACTTCATTTGATTTCTCCTGATAGTCAAAGAATACCAGTAGAACCTTCTAGCTGAAGACCTGACATCTCTCACATTCACCATATAATCAGCCCAATATTTTTTTCGTTCTCACACACATTTCCAGATGACCAAACTTACTACTGTTCTTCATTGGTTATACATTGCAACTTGCTCATAGACCATCTGTCTTCTGCCTCTCTAATATTAATTTCCAATTCTTCTATTATTTCAGATAATCAGATAAAATCGGAAACATAAAATGCTAAGCTTGCTCATATTAAAAGGTATATGTGATATATGTGAGGAGTAGGGACAGCACTACTCTGCCTTCTCTGGAGTTTTTGTGAATCTATAAACATACTTTCTTAAAGATCTTCTAGAAAGCAATAACTCATTCTGTGGATATCATTTCCCACAACTCCATCTGCACTATCAATGTTAAGGATATGAAGTTTGTCTGACCAACACCTATCAACACCTTGATTTACTAAATCTTTACTATGTGCCAGTACTACTAAGCCCAGCGGATGCAAATAAAGGCAAAAATAATGCCTTTCCTCAAGAAGCTTACCTTCTAATGGAAGACAACATGTAAATAAAAAGCTACATAAACAATACAGATTGAATATATGAAAGAGTAAAGAATTAAACTTACAAGATCAGTCTTTAGCCTCTACAAAGATTGGGGAAAACCTCCAGAAAGGAGCATTTGAACTGAATGTTGAAAAAGTCAGGGAAACAAAGAAAAAGAAATAAATAAATAATTCAAGTCATAGGAAACAGATGTGGAAAAGAAGAGAAAATAAGAGATGGAGTGCTATGTTTGAGAAACATAGAGTAGGTCACTATGGTTTTATCTAATTGAGTTTATGGATGTGAAGTATATTCTTAGGAGAATGGAAAGGTAGGAAGGTGACTAGATGTGAAGTGCATGAAGTGGGAAAATAAAAGTTAAGCAAAATTTTATTTTATCCTGTCAGCAATAGTTACTTGAATTTCTCTGTATTTTTGGTGTATTTAGATGCAACCTGTGGGACCTAGCAGCCACTTAATCAATGCTTGCTGACTGACTGACTGAAAGAAAAATCATCCTGAGAACTGTCTGGAGGATGGATTTGAAATCACTACATTTTCACTCTCAAACACTATAAAAGTTATGCAGATGACAATAGAACATTTCTCAGAAAGTTCAAGGGAGATTTTCACTAGCCAAAATAATGTATTATTTCTTTACATTAGCCTTTTGTGGAAGAAATATTCACCTGAATGAAATTGATTATGGCTAGAAAAATAATGCCTCAAGGAGGATGAGTAAATTGACTGACCCAAACGCTCATGATGGATGTACTACATACATATTTATAGAAACTATCTGCAGTTTCTAGCAAAGCTTTATAATTTGAAGCTTTTAATGATGGTTGGTTTAAACAATGTTTAAAATTACCTTTCCTCTATTTATCCTTTGCTTCCAGGGCTCCCCAACTCATCATAAATAAATTAGCATGAAAAGCTAAGAAAAATTATAATAAAAGTAATTTTACATTGGGTATTCTGAGAAGGGGACCAAAGTGCAAGCAGACATGAAAAAGAAAAGAATGAAAAATACATAGTGAGGAAAAGAAGAAAATACAGGACAAGTTCCCCAATCTTTTTTATATTCACTGCATAAATCACATGATTTAGTTCTTGGAGATAATTGTTCTGAGATTTTTTTTATGCTTATGGCAGATGTGTTCTTGAAAAATTATGCCTGTCGTAGAAAATTTGGAAAGAGTCCTAGAATCCCCAATTATGCAAGAGTTATAGCTCATATAAGGGACACCTACTGTTTTAAAGGGGAAAGTGGGATTTATAAATTTTCCACAAAGGAAGTTGTGTCTGAAAGATTTAATGGGATTGGGAGTTGAACAAAAGATATTCACTTTGTTTTTTTGTTTTTCTGACACCCATTTTGTCAACACCAATTAATTATTAAGTGCCATGGTGGTTTGGAATCCCAGTACAAACATTTTGTTCACACCTCCTGCATGTACCTGAATGTGGTGTTCTATGTAGGAATACATGGAGAATATGGGCATATTGCCAGATGTTTATCTTTTCATGTCTTTGAATGTTTTTAATACTTAAGACAGGTGCATAATTTTGTTATGTACAGTCTCTAACTTAAAGAATCAATCATTTAGATTATGAATAAAAGTGAATATTTGGAAAATAATTTTACTAAATTTTTAGGTCATTTAGCTCATTTTGTTTTTATTTTACTTTAGATATAATAGTATATGGCACCCAAGCATGACATCCCATTCAATAGTGCTAAGTAATATTTCTATGTCCCAATAGTAATATGAAATATAATTGGAAAGCCCTTGGCATTATTTTACAGTACATGGTCAGCATAATTGGCTCAAATTAGATCAGGATCTACAAAATTGTCTAAAACCAAGTTACAATTAGTCATTGATTCTAACCTTAGAAAGAATGTGCTTTACTTTAGTACATAATAAATATAAATAGTCTCAAAATGGAAATCTGTTTGCATGAAAGCAGCATGGAGTAGCAGACAGAGGCCTAGTCTTGGATTCAGGAATACCTGTGTTCAAGTTGGCTTCTGTCACATACTAATTATGTAATCACATTTAACTATGAGGTTATTTTATTTTATCATTCTCTAGGAAACTCTCTAAGACTTGGTTACTGAGGAGTTTACTAGGGATAAGCAATTTAACTAAGAGACAGTGGACCACATGAGTGATAAGTAAAAGAGACAGAATTTAAACCCAGACCCTCTGACTCTATACCAAATATGTTTAATTCTATACTATACTGTCTCTTGTGGGACATAATTGTGAGATAAAATGGCTTTTTACTCCCTTTTTTTGGTTTATTTGATGAATTTGTGTGGTATTCTACCTCAAAAAAGCTAAAGTTGTATAAAATCTTTCAAAATCAGGGTTTTTTCCCAAACTTTCAGCTAAATATTTCAAATGACACAAAGCAATGTGGATCTGGAGTCAATGGGTCGCAGGACTATCACTTTCTACATGTACAATCTTTGCCAAATCACTTAGATCCCAGTTTTTTCGCCTATGAAATGCAGGAGTTAAACTAAATATTTTTTTCAATTATCTTATCACTCTGAATCCTGTGATCCTATGGTATGATTAATGAATGTCAAAAATATGAAATATGATATAAATATCAAAATAGGAAATTATACGGAGGGGAACTACAACTTCAAATAATTCATAAATATTACATGTAAAAACACGGGACAGACGTCATTTTATAGCTTTTTTTTCACATTTGCCACCTCAGTACTTCAGAACCTCCTTGGGCTCCTTTGCCTGAACTGTTTTAATTGTGTTCTAATTTGTGACCCCAGCAGAGGATTTTCCCATTTCCAATCATTCTGGCACACAAATGCTAGAGTAACATTCCTTATTTGTGACCAAATTCTCATTTCATTTTTTGAAATCTATATTTGATGCCAACTAATCTAATGTAACTGTTCTAAAGACTTCCTGAAGACCTGCTCATTTTCAAAGTATTTTTAATTTTTTTTTTTTAATCAGCATTGCTTACTTGATAGTTTATTTTTTTCTGCCTGGATTTCATTGGTACTGAAATCTCCTGAATATCTGTCTAATATTGACACAATTATTTTGGTTTCTTTCAGTGATATAACTTCCTTTTCTCTAATCCTTAACAAAAAATTATTCTCTTTCTAGGGTGGTCGGGGAAGGTGAGAAATGAGAAAGTTGAAGAGATTTAATCAGTTGAATTTTTTTTCCAAAGTACATGATGGAGATTGCAGAATATATTGGATAGGTAACTAACAAAATAATTTATTAAGCTTTACCCCTTATAGACCTAGAATTGTCTTCTGTAACTTTTAAAGGGTAAATACCATGAATCTCTCATTTCATGAGTGGGATATGTGTGTGTGTTTGTATGTATGTATGTATATGTGTGTGTGCTTGCCTTATATAACTTCCTTTAGAGATTTGAATATATTCCACTAACACCTAAATAAAATTATAGAGCCAGTGGATAACTGAGGAATCAACCATGTGCCTTGGACTAGTATAATAAGATGAAAGTAAAGGGACACAGCCAAATGATTATACAACAGAGGTAAAAAGTGTCCAGATATGAAGCCTTCTGATCTAGAATTTAGAAGAGTTAGCTTGCAATTTCAATTCATTTCAAAAGTGATCTGATTAGATTAGAAATAGTGGAAAAGTCCTAGTAATTCCATTCTACCATCTCCATTTTGGTCCATATTGAAAGAACATTGAAACCTGCTCCAAAGCAATTTCATTATAGTTTTGCAGAATAGTCATTGAGGTTTAAAGATATCTTAACCAGTTTAAGATTGGGCAATATATGATTTGTGATTATATTGATTACTTCTGAAGTTCTTTCTGTCTTTCAGCTATGCCAATAAATTTTTTGGGAGGAAGAGGTACACTTAAACCTGAAATATGCTACCTGTTTCCAATGGAAATTCCTTTTTGCAAATGAATTATGTGTGCATGCAAGCCCTGGTTCACCTCAATCCTCAAAGTTAGCGGTCATGTGTTGTCTGGTAGCACCTTGCAGGCCAGTGGCTTCTCCAACAATGCCATAGTTAAACAGATGAATTGTTAACATATTCTAGAGGCAATTAGGAGCACTGCATTATTGTTTTTTTTTTCTTTTTTTTATAAGGGAATGGCATGGTCAGATCTGTGTATTAGGAATATCAATTTTTACAGCTTTGTAGATTATGATTTGTAGAAGGAAGAAACCTGAGTCAGGAAGATCAATTAGAAAGTTACTGAAACAATTCTATTTAGAAGCAACTAAGGTCTGAATTATTTGGATTATGGTTTGAGTTGAGAAATGAGAAAAGCAATGAGACAAATTTTCTAAGTAGAATCAATGGCAACTGATTGGAAATGTGATGAGTAAGAGTGAAGTGTTGAAGATGACTGAAGATGCTAAACTTTAATGTTTGGAAGGAGAGTGGTGACCTCTATAGAAAAGGGGAAGAGAGGGACTTTTCTGTGGAAATGTAACACATTCTATATTGGACCCATTGAATTTGGTATGCCTAATGAGAAAACTGAGTTAAAATATTCAATAGGACGCAAAGAACTTGTTGATCAGGCGAATGGTGTAATGAACTGAAGATCAGGAGAGGTATTGGCACCAAGTTTATAAGGTTCTAATCATGTGCCATGAGTACCCTTACCAAAAGAACATATTCATGTCATAACAAATCAAGCTTACTTCCCCCAAATAAAATTTATTGTTCCACTTTCTGTATTTCTACTAGTGGCATAATCATTCTCTCATTAAATTGTTTAAATACTGGAATTTTTGACTGCTCAAACACCAAGTTCTAACATTTTTACCATGGCAACTTCTTTCTCATCCATCCCCTCTTTATCAGGTACATGATCATTGCCCTAGTTTAAGATTTCATTACCTTTTACTACAATTTCAAGAGCATCCTGACCCTTCTCATCTCAGTACTTCTTAACTACAAACCTTCCTTTTTATTCCTTTATATAACTTTCTTGTTGCCAAATTAGACATGATATTCTACTTCTCACATTTCTGCAAAGGTTTCTCTTTGTATTTTGAAAAAAAAAAAACAAAGGCACAAAGCCTTAGTTTGACACTCAAAACCCTGAATAACGAATCACCATTCTACTGTTTATACTTGTCTCATATTACTTCCTTTCTCACTCTTCACAAGAAGATACAGAACACATAACTATTTCCTCAGCATTTCTGTCTTTCTTGTCTTTGTTCATAATATTCACTGTGTAATTCCTCTTTTGACTCACAGTCTGAAGCAATGCAATCTTCCTTCAAAATACAGTGCAAGGTTCCTTTCAGTGATTCTGAAGGCAGAAATTTTCCTTCCTTAGTTTTCTCATGTCAAGCATGAAGAAATGTTTGGTCATTTTCAAGCAAAAAGTTTCCTTCCTTAGACTACTCATTTCATTTTTGTAGCATATCTTGGTATTGATGATGCTTATTTCATAATAAAGCTTTTGTATCCATTTATTTCCCTTTCCAGAGTGTACATGTTTTTTAGAGAAAGGACTGTGTTTCATTCAACATGTTATAAAGTCCAGAATTTAGGATACACTAGATCAATGTTCCTTGAGAAAATGAATGAATTAATGTTTATAAAGCATTATAATGCAATATAAAGTTGTCTATATTTAGAGTCGGGGTAGGTTTGATTTCAGATTCTACCTTTTATAGTTATTAGTTGTGTAAACTTTGGAAAGTCATTTAACTTCTCTGAAATCTCACTTGTCACATTTGAAAAATGGAAATAATTATACCTAAAATAGTTATCTTATAGAGGTTATTCTAATTCAAATAATATAGTGTACTTTGTGAATATTAAAGCACTATATAATTATCAGTCATCTTTAACCAGAAATTTCTCTTAACAAGACACTTTTAGTAGAAAAATTAATTGTTAATTATGCCAATTGGTACAGCATCTTCAGAGTTGTGAAGGGGTTTACCCTTCAAATTCTAAGTACCTTGAGATGATAATTTAGCAAATTGTTTAATTGTGTTATATTTAAGTTTTTGTTGATTTTTTTGTACTCTAATGCTTCATAATTTGTTATACATGTGAGTGTGTTGAATAATTTAGGATTCAGACCTAAAAGGGAACTTAAAATAATCTAGTGCACCATCCTTATGGTGAATGATGAATCTAAAGACCTGGCCTTATGGGACCTCATAAGATCATAGACCTAGAGCTGCAAGAGATATTAAGAGACATAGATTAGTATCCTCTTCTTGTATAGTTGAGGAATTTGAGAAGTTAATAACTTGCCTAATCACACAGCCATTAAAGGTCTAAATCCAATGCCCTATTTAATGTTATTCTATATTTCCCATAAGTCAAGCAAACTATAGGTAACTGAATAGCCAGGATTCAAACTCAAATCATTTGGATCCAAATTCAAAGTTTCTTTTCCAACAGCATGATCTATCAAAATCTCTATTATCATCATCTACTGGAATCTGAAATGTTGGCACTTGAATAGGCAATGTTGGGTATTGCTCTTGTATTGCTCAATATCTACACTTCTTGTGATGCACAAAATACTTAACACTATACTAGGCATAATATTGCCTTCAATAAATGCTTATTGAATCAATATTACTTGATTTGAACAACCTCTTTAATGGTCATGATTTACAAAACACAGTACCTTAATTTACAAAATGACAGAGGGGTTGGAGAGATAGAGAGAAAGCCAGATCTTGTTCTACCTTTGCCATATATTATTGGACCTTTTCAGAAAGAAAAAGAAAAAATAAGATAAATAGTCATCTTCAGTCTGGCACTACTGGGACTTTACTTCTCACTCAAAAGGAATTGATTATGGTTTCTTGGTGTTATAGCAATGTCATATTGCCAATAAATAATCTTAAGATATGAAAATCTAGGATGCCAAAAAAGAAAAGAAATGTGTTCTTTCTCTTTACTGTATCTTCAAAAATAAAGGCAATATTCATATTTTAATCTGGTAATCTGAGTTACAAAATGCATGCAATTAAAGGTATTTGTAATAGTTTAGAATACACTATTGTTCCATTAAAGAATTAATGAGATCAGATGATCATAGTCTTTATACAATACTGGGGACACATTT
>CM053591.1:118505850-118534062 GCA_028646515.1 Pseudochirops corinnae | reverse complement strand
AAGGAAGGAAGGAAGGAAGGAAGGAAGGAAGGAAGGAAAGAAGGAAGGACAGAGAGAGAAATAAGGGGAAGAAACAAAAACTAGGGAGAAACAAAGAAATCATTTTAAAAGAAAAAATATCTTATTAATTAAAAATATAAATAAAGCTAGCAGGAGGTATTGTGGGTGTATTTAAAATGAAAAACATAAAAACATGAGTTCAACTGCCTGCAGCTCCTTTATTTTAGGGGCTTTTAAAAGTTAAATTATTAACATAGCAACCTCTCTAAGATCAGTCTCCCAAATCTTATTCACTTTGGTAGTTTGGGTCTCTAAATGGTGGGTTATTACTGTTCTATTCAGAGTTCAAGAGGTAATCTTGAGAGATCACGGCTTCTAATATTGTCACTCACAAACCCTTAAAGTATGTCCATTCTAGTATTTGGAGTACAAGTAGCTAACATTAATTATCTTGTAAAAAGAAATATTTAATCAAAAGGTATAGTGAGGACAAATTCTCCCCTCAGAGAATCATAGATCTTATTCTATTTTTTCAAGAATTTGTTATAATAATAAAAATCAATCTTAAATATAAAATAACATGTAACGTACATAGATATATATGTCTTTTAAATAAACATAATATTTGTATTAATGTTTTGAACAGGTAGGGTTTTTGGTGTACAATTTTGAAAACATAAAATCTTTGATGACACAACTACTTATAATTGTTCTTTAATTATATCTTTTTTGCTTTGCCTAATCTGTCCATCTACCTCTCCATCCAACATTATAAAGAAAAAGAAAAGAAAGCAAGAAAACCTGTCAATACATGCATACATAATCAAGCAACACCAAAATCACATATTGGCCATGTACAAAAAAAAAAAATGTTTCTTTCTTTTAAATTCAGCATTCTCTGGGAGAAGGTGAGTCACATAATTCATCTTCTCTGAAATTATCCTTTTTTTTTTCTTTTTTGTTACTTAACTAAAGTCTTTCTACATTGCTTTTCTCTTTCATGTTATTATCATATGAATTACTCTATTTCTCCTCACATTGTTCTGCATTGGTTCACAGAGGTTTTTCCCAGTTTCTCCTAAAAGTGTTCATTTTACATGGATAAATAATATTCCATTACATTTATATACTACAATATGTTTAGCCATTCAGTAATAGAACATGCCTTAGTTTACAATTTTTCACTACAGTAAAAAAACTCAAATAAATATTTTTACACATATCTTTTCTCTTTCTTTGATCTTTTTGGCACATACCCATAGTAGTGATATAGCTAAGTTAAAGGATATGCATGTTTAAATAAATTTCTGATCATACTTCCAAATTTCTTTCTAGAATGAATAGACCAATTCATAGAATCACCACAAGTATACTAGTTTGCCTATTTTCCTGCAGACCCTCCAACATTCTTCATTTTCTTTTGTGATCTTGGTCAATCTAATATGTGAGGAGAACCTGAAAGTTCTTTTAATTTTATTTTCTATCATTGATTTGGAGCATTTTTGTTGGGTTACTGAAAACTTTTTTCCCCTTTAAATATAGGCTCTTTACTGGGAGGTTGATACCAGCTGGTACATGAATATCAATTTTAATGGAGTTGAAACCAAGGAAAACTGCAAATGGAAATCTGAGTGAAATGTTAAGCCCAAATTCTGTCCTCTCTAAAAGATAGCTTTAGGAGGAGTTTAGTGCTCCCCTGTCTAGGCCTCTAATCAGAGAGGATAACAGGCTAAGCAAGTCGGGAAGGTATGGAACAGTTAATACTTAATTAGTAGCATGGGGATGAGATTTGAAATATTTAGCTTATCCTGAAAGGGCCATCTTATTGCATGGATTTTAAACCAAGCAGAGCTGCAGATGTAAAGCAGACTGAGGGATAACTATAGGTGAGTAGCGCTCAGTGTTATAAATTTGAATTTGTTCTTTATACATTGCGGAAATGAGAACTTTCTCAGAGAAACTTGATATAAGGATTTTCCCCAGTTGTCTATTTTCTTTAAACTACCTCCACTGCTTGAGGGAAGGGGCTGGACCACTCTATTCTCTCACCCAGTTCCAACAGAGCTCCTCCACCAATCTTTTATTTTGTCTTTGGCATTTTATAGCTTTAGAAGTCTGGAAACTGTCTCATCTGCCAGTGAATCACTCCCCTGAAGTCTACTCTGGCTGATCTATGCTGAGAGTCTATGCTGGGCCCTGCCAGACTGTACTGTGTTCTCAGCCCAGTGCAATAGACCCTTCCTGTCAGTCTGTCAGGCTATCTTTGGAAGGAGATTTGTTTGTCTCTGTCACTTTGTGGGTTCTGTAGCACTAAAAATTGTTTAAAATCATTTCCTACAAGTATTAGAGGTGGTTGGAGCAGGAGCTCAAGGAAGTTCCTGCTTTTACTTTGTCATCTTGGCTCCATACTCTGAAAATTCTCTATTTTAATGAATATCCATTTTTCCCCTGAAGGATTATACTCAGTTTTGCTGTTTCTTGGTTTTAATCCTACCTCCTTTGATTTCTTGGAATATCATATTCCAAGCCCTCTGATCCCTTAATGTAGAAGCTCCTAAATCTTAGATTATACTAATTGCATTTCTACAATACTAAAACTGTTTCTTTCTGACTGCTTTTTAATATTTTCTCCTTGACACAGAAAATCTGGAATTTGACTATAATATCCCTAGAAGTTTTAATTTTGGGATCTCTTTCAGCAGGTTATTGATGGATTCCTTCAATTTATTTTTCACCTTCTGGTTCTAGAATATCAGGGTAATTTTCCTGGATAAATCTTTGAAAAGTTATATCTATACTCTTTTTTTTAATCTTGACTTTTAAGTAGTCCAATAATTTTTAAATTATGTCTCCTGGATCTATTTTCCAGATCAGTTATTGCTCCAAAGAGATACAGATTACATTGTCTTCTATCTTTTTCATTGTTTTGTTTTTATTTTGTAATTTCTTTATTTCACATAAAGTCATTAGCTTCAATTTGCTCTATTCTAATTTTTAAGGAATTATTTCCTTCATTGATCTTTTGCACCTCCTTTTCCATTTGGTCAGTTCTGCTTTTTAGTGTATTCTTCTCCCCAGTGAGTTTTAGAACATCTTTTGCCATGTGGATTATTCTATTTTTAAAGTGTCATTTTTCCCCACTATTTTTGGGGTCTCCTTTAGCAAGCTATTAACTTGTTTTTCATGATTTTCTTGCATCACTCTTATTTCTGTTCCCAATTTTTCATCTACTTCTTTTAGTTGATTTTCAAAATGCTTTTTGAGCTCTTCCATGTCCTGAAACCATTTCATATTCTTCCTGAAGCTTTGGATGCAGGAACTTTGGCTTTGTTTTTTTTTTTTTTTTTTGTGGTTTTATGTTTTGGTCTTCTTTGTCATCAAAGTAAGATAACATAGTGTGATATTTTTTTTCCTGCTTTTTGCTCATTTTCCTATCCAATTACTTGACTTTTTAACTCTTTGTTAAGGTAGGATTCTGCTTCCAGTGTGGAGTGTGTCTTGCCCCAAGCTTCAGGGGTTTTGTGCAATTGTTTTTAGAGACATTTTCTAGAAACCTATAAATTCTCAGTTTTTCCAAGGCCTATGATAAAAAGAGAAGTATTAACATTTTTCCTAGCCTGTGGTCTAGTTTATGAGTGACCATAAGCAATCTTTTCTCTCTTGGAACTGTAAGGAGGATTCCATCTCTGCCACTGCCATAAACTCCACCAATACCACAAGCTCAGCCATGTCAGCACTCTTCCTTGCCCCAGGATTGCCACCCAGGATGGAAATTCAGATCCAAGAACAGGCAAACAAGAGCATCCTGCTTCAGAGCCAGGAAAGAGATACCTGCAAACCCTCTCCAATCAGCTGCTTGATCCCTCCACCATGTATGAGCCAAGAGCTCCAGAAGTAGTCACTGCCACAGCCAAAACCTCAGCAGCCTCCACTACTCCAAGACTGGGGCTAGAAAGTGCTCCGTTCTCTTCTAAGTCCAACAGACCTTTCCTACTGACCTTCTAAGTTTTCTTTGAAATTTATGGGTTTATAAGTCTGGAAACTGCAATAGCTACCATGGATTGAGTCCCCTGAGGCCTGTTCCAGATTTGCAAGGGGGTCCAGTAGGTGCTGGTGTGGTGAAAATTGGTCTGTGATCCTCTACAAGTCTGGTGCAACAAACCTTTCCTGTTGATCTTACAGGGTGTCTTAGACTACAAATTTGTTTAATTCTGTCATTTTCGGAGATCTGCTACTCTAGAATTTGTTTAGAGTTATTTTCACAGGTATTTGGAGGCGTTTGAGGGAGAGCTCAAGCAAGTCCCTGCTTTTACTCCTTGCCTTTATATCTTGGCTCTGCTCCTATTAGTCACACTTCACTCAGGGCTGCTATTTGGATGTGATGCCTGCTGAATTACCTCACAGCAAAAGCTGTTCATTTTTTAGGTCTATTGAATTTCATCTTGTTCATGAGTGTGTGCACAATCCATTAACCAAAGTTGAGTGGAATCATCTTCACCAAAAGTTATTTTTTTTAACTGCAAATTTTATTATTTTATTTTTCCCAGTTACATGGAAAAGCAGTTTTAACATTATTTTTAAAACTCTGTGTTCCAAATTCTTTCCCTTCCTTTCTCTTCATCCCCACTCATTGAGAAGGTAAGCAATTCAATACAGGTTATAATTTGCAGTCATGCAAAACAATTCCATAATAGTCATGTTGTGAAAAGCTAACTGTATTTCCCTGTATCCTATTGCCCCTCCCTTTTATTCTAATCTCTGCTCCTTTCACCCTGTCCTCCTCAAAAAGTGTTTTGCTTCTGCCTACCCCACTCCACAATCTGTTCTCCATTCTACCACTTCCTCTTTTTTTATCCCTTTCTCACCTACTTTCCTGTAGGGTAAGATAAATTTCTATCTCCAGTTTAGCATCTGTTATTCCCTCTTTGAACCTATTCTGATGAGAGTAAGGTTCCCTCACTCCCCTGCATGTCCCCCCTCTTCCCCTCCATTGTAACAACTTTCTCTTGCCTCTCTTATGTGAGATAATTTTCCCCATTCTATCTCTCACTTTCTTTTTCTTCTAGTACATTCCTCTCAGTCCTTTATAATTTATCTTTCCTGTTTACCTTATATGCCTCTTGGATCTTGTATTTGAAAGCCAAATTTTCTATTTAACTCTCGTGTTTTCTCAAGAAAATTGAAATTCCTCTCTCTCATTGAATGTCCATTGTTTCCATTCAAGGATTATACTCAGTTTTTCTGGGCAGGTGATTCTTGGTTTTAATCCTAGCTTCTTTGATCTCTGGAATATCATATTCCAAGTCCTCTATGCTTTTTTAATGTAGAAGCTACTAAATCTTGTATTATTCTGATTGTGGTACCATGATATTTGAATTGTTTCTTTCTGATTTTTGCAATACTTTCTTGTTGACCTGGGAAATCTTTAATTTGGTCATAATGTTCCTGGCAGTTTTCTTTGGGGATCTCATGCAACAGGGAGATTATTTCAATTTCTATTTTCCTCTCTGATTCTAGGATATAAGGGCAGTTTTTCTCAAAATGTCTTGAAAGATGAAGCCCATTCCTTTTTTTTTTTTTTTTTTGATCATGGCTTTCAGGTGGTCCAATAATTCTCAAGTTATCTTTCTTGGATCCATTTTCCAGGTCAGTTGTTTTTCCAATGAGATATTTCACATTGCTTTCTATTTTTTCATTCTTTTGGTTTCTGTTTTATGATTTCTTGGTTCTCATAGACATTAGCTTCTATTGCTCTATTCTAATTTTTAAAGAAGTATTACCTTCCATGAGCTTTTGGATCTTCTTTTCCATTTGTCCAGTTCTGCTTTTTAAGGTATTCTTCTCCTCATTGGCTTTGTGGACCACTTTTACCATTTGGTCTAGCCTGCTTTTTGAGGTGTTATTTTCTTCAGTATTTTTTTTGGGTCTCCTTTACCAGGCTGTTGACTCATTTTTCATTATTTTCTTGCATCACTCTCATTTATCTTTCCAAATTTTCTTCTACATCTCTTAATTGATTTTCAAAATACTTTTTGAGTTCTATCATGGCCTGAAACAAATTCCTATTTTTCTTGGAGACTTTGGATGAAGGAGCTTTAACTTTCTTGTCTTCATCTAGGTGTATGCTTTGATCTTCCTTGTCACCAAAGTTAGTTTCTATAGTCAGAGTTCTTTTTTTCATTGTTTGCTAATTTTCCCAGTCTATTACTTGACTTAGCAACTCTCTGTTAAGGTAAGACTCTGCTTCCAGTGGGGATGAGGGGGTATCATGTCCCACGCTTCAGGGGTTTTGTGCAGCTGTTCTCAGAGATAATTCTAGGGGACTGTAAGTTTTCAGTTCTTCCATGGTGGTATGATCTAAGATTTTTACACCTCTCCTGACCTGTGCTATGGCTTATGAGCCACCATAAGCACTCTTTTTTGCCCTGGAACTATAAGGAGGGTCCTCCCTCCACTGCTGCCACAAGCTCTGCTATGCTGGTGTTCCTTGCCCCAGGACTGCAACCAGGATTCCAAGTGTGAACAAAGCAAGAGAATCCCACCTCAGTGCTAGCAAAGAGGCCCCTTCAATCACCTTCTGACCAGTTACCTAACCCCTCCCCTTACCATTTGATGACTGAGAGCTCTGAAAGCAGCAGCAGTTGCTGCCTCTGCTGATTCACTCCCAAGGACTGCTCCTAGTTTGCTGGACTGTGGTTATTTGTGACATAGCCTGTGCTGGACTGTGTTCCTCTCTCACCTAGGTGCAACAGACCTTTGGTGTCTGTGGACTAAGAAATCTGGAAACCACCCTGTTGCCAGTGATTCCATCTCCTTGAAGCCTGCTCCAAATTTGCTGGGGTAGGGTTGCACTGGCCCAGCCTGGGCTAGACTGCATGCATCTCTCAGCTTGTTGCAATAAACTTTTCCTGTTGACCCTTCTGGCTGTGTTGGGCTGGAAATTTGTTGCCTTGTCTGTTTGTGGGTTTTGCCACTCCATAATTTGTTTAGAGTAATTTTTAAAGGTATTTGGAGGAGTCTGGGAAAGAGCTCAGGTGAGTTTTTGCCTCTACTTTGCCATCTTGGCTTTGCCTCCTACAAAATGTTTTGTACATATTTTTGTTTCAGCCACAGGGTAGGATCTTCATTTGTCACTACAAGCAGGCTAGGGTTAGCTGAACCACAGTTTTTAGTGCATTTTTTCTATCCTCTTCCTCACTCCAGGAGGTGAGCAGTATGGCCATTTTAAAAAAAAAAAGGCTTCTTAGACAACTGGGGACTTCCAAGTCGCACAGTTTATTTATTCCAGTAAGAAAATGACCTGGGCTGCCTGTGTGAAAGCTTGTGATGACAACTCTCAGTGTGGTTATTGTAGCTCTGCACCTGTTACTTCATCACTTGCCTCTAACCACAGAAATCTGAGGCAGAAAAAAATGGTCAAATAGTATGAGTAATATCTTTTGATTCAGGCATAAATTGGATTTAAGTGAAGTAGAGTTCATTCAAGTCATTAGCCAATCGAGTGAAGCAGCATTGTGTGCTTGCTTTCATGTTTTTTAGTATCATGTTCTCTGTGATGTTGTTGGACATCTTCAACAAGGATAAAAACAGGAATGAGGTCAGCTACTGCACTGACTGTAAATTATTTAACTTGAAAAGGCTACAAGCCTAAACAAAAGTAGAGAGAAAGTTGGTGTGTGACTTTTTGTTCAGAGATAATTGTATCCTCAGTGTAACTCCTGAGGTTGAGATGAAACAAAGTATTGGTAAATTCTCTTCTGCTCATGATAGTTTTGGCCTAACAATTGATACCATAAAAACATAGGTTCTTCACAGCCAACACCACACCATCCATACATGGAATCATCAGGTATAGCAAATGGAAAAAAAAATTGAATTCTGTGGATAAGTTCACTTACCTTGGCAGTATACTTTCCAGACATGTACACGTTGATAATGACGTTGACACACACATTGCCAGAACTAGCTCAGTGTTATGGAAGCTCTGAAGGAAAATGTGGGATAGAAGAGATTTTGGACTGCCTATAAATCTAAAGGTCTGTTGCATTGACCTTGTTGTATGCTTATGAAACCTGGACAGTATGCCAGGAAACTGAATACATTTCAATTGTCTAGGAAGATTCTGAAGAATACCTGGAAAGATAAGGTTCAAGACACTGAGATACTGTTCTGAGGTGAATGCCAAGAATTCAAACTCTGCTGAAGACAGCATGACTCCAATGGGGTGTAGATATTGCTAAATGTGAAAAGAACTTTTTTTTTTTTTTTGCCTAAAAGAACTTACACAAGGCAAGAGCTAACATGAGGGCCAGAAAAAACAGTACAAGGACACTCTCAAGCTCTACTTGAAAATCTTTGGAATTAATTGTGACATGTGGAAGATACCAGCCCAAGACCATCTGGGATATTGAGGAGACATCAAGGAAGGCACTATATTCTATGAGCAAAGTGGGATTGCAGTAGCTCAAAAGAAATTTGAGAGGCATAAATTTAGAGACACCTCCCATTCAAACCTTCTTATGGACTATTTGTGCTCAGCATATATAGTCTTTCTGAGGTGATATTGCTGTTATTAGTTATAGCAAGACAGTATATGCCTTTACCCCAACATAGTGATAACTGATGAATCTTCCATTTATGCTACTTGGCTAGGCACTCTGCTCTCAAAAAACTCAGCTTAGGTCAAGAAACACACACACACACACACACACACACACACACACACACCAGAGAGGCATCATATACCCATGAAATCCTGGTGGCTATATTAGGGACAGACAGGATAGTTACTGTCTTTTTTTTTTTTTCTAATATATGAACCTTTCTAGACTTATATGAAGTTAGGAAAAAAAAACACAGAAGGGATAGGAGTGGAGTATGTCAATTCACTTTTGGAACCTGAAAAATTCCTCTGTTCCTCAGGCCTTATCCTCTAATTGGTTAAGTCCTTGTAAAGCCAAGCATGAACAGATTTCCAGAGGACCACTACCATGAACAGATTCAAGGTTCTGATTACGTAGTAGAGTGAACTCTATTTATTCAGTAGTAAATTAAAAGAAAACATTGACAGAAAGCAAGGTACAGCATTCACAATGTTATGACGTAACAACTTACCACTAAAGTGGCCACGTAGTTTTCACCAAAGTGGCCACATAGTTTTAAGCAAAAGATATCATTCAGTAAGTCCCTATCTCAATCATCCTTAAGGGATACAAAGTAAAAAGGTCAAAGTTCTCCACTCCTAGGTCACAGTAAATCATAATCTTCAGCATTAGGTACCCAAGAAGAGGTCTTTTCATACTGACTTTTCATATTGACATATTGAATCTGATTCTCAGATTCCATGGTTCCTCTTCCATGTTCTCAGCTCCCGCCTGAATGTACCAAACTGTCACCTGGATTCAAAAGCAGGCAGCTCTCAGTTCCTTGTCCAGCTTCCCATCCAGCTCCTTGTGCAGTTCCTGCTCCACACTGAAGTTCACAGTGTCCAGTCCACCTCAAGTCCTTCACAGTTCCTGTTTCTGGGAAGATAAAGCATAACAGAGCCACAATAATATTCATATACATTGCTGGCACCATCATCAATTCACAATCTCCCTGTGAAATCAACACAGACCCACCAAGGTTTGAGAACTCAACATACATCACAAACAAAAATCAACACAGACCAAAGAGATAAAGAGAGTGCTGCCACCACAAATGTTCCTTTCTCAAAATCCACCACCACAAGTACTATCTCAGTTCTGCCCTCTCCCAGCCTGGCCTTCTCTTTATATATGGTCATTAAGTTCCTCCCTGTTCCACCACTTCCATTAATAACAAGGGTTCATAAGTTCTGTTTCTTAACAAAGCCTTGATATAGTTATGGGCAAGGCTTAAAAGAAATTTTAACTGAAACAAGGTGATAAATAATTAAATAGCTGAAACAAGGTGTTAACTACTTCTTTGCTTGCCATTACAATCCTCTAACTTCCATTTCAAGGAAGTACTCAGGTTAGCCTAATGCTCACTACTTCAACTCAACTTTCAGATCTACAGATGATTTTCCAAACTCCTCCCCTATGTCTCAGTTGTCTTCTCACTTTGGAAGATACTTCTTCTTCTGAGGTCTTCTCATCCACAAAAAAATCACTCTACTACTGAGGTTCCACACTCTGTTGAATTTCTCTCATAACTTACATGTTGAGGAATCACTTAAACCAGTTTCCATGCTCAATCCTTCCTCATTTGCTTGTTCTACTTCTAACTTTTTAAACTTTTATTTAATACCTTGAAATAGGTTCTCCATCTCACACCTTTTCTGCTCCATTTTAAGTGTTTTCTTCTGTTATAATGTAGATGCACTGAAGGCAGGGGCTAGTTTTCTTTTTGACGAATTTGTATTCCCTGCACTTAACACGTTCCCTGGCATATATTTAGGGCTTAATATTTTTTTTAAATTGTAGAGTTTCATAAGAAAATTCACTTCTGGTTTTGTTCTTTCTAACTTAGCAGTCTCCAGCACCAGACAACACAAAAGGCCTCCCATCACCACATAATATCAACCCTCCCTGGAAGTAGATCACTAAACTTCCATATTTTATTGGACCCAGGCACGAATGTGACATACAATCTATGTATACACCATGATAAAAACATCTGATTATACACCTGTTTCCCCCCACACTAAGTTTTCTTGTAATTAATATTCTTGCTAATATCGCTATACTATCTTCAAACTTTTCTTTCTTTGGTTGCTAAACCCTCAAATTCAAAACAACATCAGGGCTTTTACCCCAAATAGTTATATTTAATAAATGCTCAAAAATGTAATGATTGAGTGCCTCTCATTCACATGGGAATTAGCTCTTTTTTTTTTTTTTTACTGTGTTTCAAAGCATACAAAATGGTAATTTGCAGACTTTATTTCTCCAGGAATCAGTATGTATAGTTGCTTCCCTTCAGAAGGAAGGAAAGCTCTAGAACCTTTACTCTACATAGAATGGATTTGTGGTATTTTAACAAAAATCTAGTGAAAATTATTTTTGAAACACCTTTGCCAGTGCATTTATTAAGCACTTACTTTGTATCAGACATTGTGCTAAGTTCTGAGGATATACAGAAAGATGAAAAATAAAAAAAATAAAAACACCCAAGTTCTGCCTTTAAAACCTCACAAATATGGTTATCTCTGCCTTTAGTTATTTGATCCATACAACAACTGTTAGGTAGATGCTAATATTTTCCTCTTCAGGCTTTGAGAGGGTCAGATGACTTGCCCTAGGGCCTCATAGCTCATAAGTATCTGAGGCTAAATTTGAATTCAAATTTTCTTGATTCCTTGGTTCAATGCTTGTGATGGCAAGCAAAGTAGTACTTTGTTGCTTGTTTCAGATATTGAGCCTCATCTTTCATTGTATCAAGAGTCTCTGTTGGAATCAGTATACATTGTGTTTTCTTTAATATGCCTAAGGGAGTTTGAAGACCTTCCCTGACTTTAATACGTCTAAAGTAATCACTTGGAGCCCACAGTGGGAGGAGCTCGCTGAAAGAACAGAACAGAAAGGGTGGAACATGAAGGGTAGAACAGGAAGGAACAGAGCAGAGAAAAGCTTGAGTAGAGCTGGGAGTGAGCAGAGCTAATAGAGCTAAAAGAGAATGTTTGTGATGTCAACACTCTGTTCTGTCTATGTTTATATTACTTCATCAGAATGAAGCATTCTATCTGTTAAAAGAGGACTTTACTGTTGTCACAGAAGTCCTGAAGGAGGACTTTACTATTGTTACTGAAGGCCGGGACTTTGTGCTGATCTGTGTTTGAATTCTCAGACAGAAACCTTGTCTGTTGATTTGGGTTAATTTGTCAGACAGAAAATGAATTGAGATGATAGTGCCAGCAATGAGTGTAAATATTGTTGTAGCTCTGTTAAGCTTTGTTTTCCTTGAAACAGAAGCTGAGAAGAACTTGGAGTGGAGGTCTCCCCAAGAACTGAGATATAGAACCAGAGCAGAGAATTGCCTACATGTGAATCCAGGTAAGAGTCAGGTGTATTCAGGCAAGAGCTAAGAGTGGTTGGCCTGTGGAAGAGGAGCCGAGGGGTTTGGAAGCCAGTCTTGAGTCAAGACTGGCTTGGGTCCTCTGTATTGTCTGACAAGATTGTGACTTAATGTGGACCTAGGGGTGGATGGTGTTTATACTTTCTGCTACCCCTTAAGGAATATTGGCTTAAGGAAGATTGGAAACCAGCCTTCAGTCAAGATGAAAGAGGACTTTACTTTTATACTATGTATTGATTGAGGAGATTGTGACTTACCGAATGATATGTTTTGTTTAAGGCTATGCGGCCACCTTATTAATAAGTTGTTATGTTATATTGTTGTGAATGTTGTGCTTTAGTTTCTTGAATGTTTTGTTTTAGTTTACTGTTGAATAAATAGAGAGATCACTATACTATGCATTTGAATCCTTAAAGTTTTTTGCAGCAGTCCTCAGGAGAGCTGCTCGTGATTGGCTTTACAATGCTCCATCCATTATGCCAACTATCTACTCTAAGGGAGTGTCTCAAGTGAATAAGGAAAAGAGAGTTGAGGGCCTTCTGAAATCACATGCTAATAAAATAGTGGTGAAAATTTTATTTCCTGAAGGTATGTTTATGATCATGTGATTCCTATGTTTTATGCTGGATAAAAGCAATTATGCCATTAAGCATCCTAACAAAATCCATGGAGGTCTGGTTATCTATTTCTGTCCCCTCCTACTGTCATTATATGACCAAATCTTTGTTCATTCTCCAACTTTTCTCAGCACCAGGGCTGCCAGAGGGGCTAGATATATTTGGAAATGAATTGTGAATTCTAAAATAATTGACTATTTTTCCTAAGATGTGAAAAGTGGAATCACTTTTAATTTTGGCTTTATAACATAGATGTCATTAACATGGGCATCTATGCAAAATTCATTTCAAAGTTACTCTTATCCATAGTGTAGCCATTGGTTGTTCTCTATACTAAATTTTTGACCAACTAAAATGTGTGAGCTTAGAAAATGCAAAAATACATTCACTTGGTTATATGTACAATACTTTGGAAAGGTAGTATGTAAAATAAATAGAGAGCTGGCTTTGGAGTTAGGACCATGTGACTTTACGTTCATTAAATGACACACTTATTGTGTAGCCTAGTGAAAATACCTTAACCTCTGAGTTTGCCACACAATAATAACCTGGAGGAAAATCACTTACCTGGATTGGCAGAGGACTTTTGCTCACTACAACTTCTCAATGTTGATCAAATGTCAGTTCCAGGCAGAAACAACAACAACAACAATAATAAACATAAGACTCAAGGGTAAACTCTTTAGATAGCTTGTTGGCTAATTTGCCAGATTTATTAATAGATCATATAATAAAAATAATCCTACTAAGTAAAAAAAAAATGAAATATACCTCTAAAATCTGGCATATGTAAAATTGTACCATTTGTTCCCCACCTTTCAAATTAATTTCTTGTTCTGACAACCCTGATTGTCTTAGTGGTCATAATTCTCCTAGAAACCAGTATAGAGAACACAGGAATATTGCTGATTTTTTCCCCTAGTCGCACCTGCCTTTTTGTTGGGATTCTGTTGCTGTTATCCACCACTTGATGAAAGAGAGAACCCTGTAGAATTTGAGGAGAACATGGAACCACAATAAAGTATTCTTTACTGGTTTAAGAGACACGAGTATAAAGAGGGGAGAATTCATATCCCGTATAGCAAAAATAATGAACAGAATAGGAAAAAAAAAGCCATTCATCAGCAATGAGAAGCCTCAACAAAGAAACTAAAGAGAGAGGAATAGGTTGGGAAACCAAATACACAGAAATGAGGCACACCCAAGAAGAAAAGGAAAAAATAATAAAAAGCAATAACATTAAAAGTAAATATGCTAACTATGCAAGCAAAACATACCGAATTCAAAGATAGGGCTTACCTTTAACTTCATGATCATAGCTCTCCCAGAGGAACACAACAGCACCAAAAAAACCTTAAGACTACAAAGAAGGAAATAATATGAGAATTGCCAATGACTTCAGAACATACAAAATGAGATTCCAATGGAAACTTCCCAAGTTCCCTCCAGTTAAACCAAAATAAAAGTTACAAACACCAAGCCACATAATGGTTAAATGCAACAATCCAATTCAGAGACAAATTTTCAAAAATATCAAGAGAAAGACTTCAAATAAAAAGGAAAGAACACTCAAGTAGTAAGACTGTTCCACATGCAATATATAAAGGAGAAAGTAATGGAATAAAATGGTCCGCCAAACAAGTGCAGATCAGGAAGCATCCCAGTGTGTCTCTTTCAGCAAATCCTTTTTAATTAGGTTCAGTTTTGTTTTTGCTTTGTCTGAAATAATTTTAGCTTTTTTAACTTCAGCTAAAACATAATAATGTGCTCCAAGCTCTTATTTTAATGGTGTGTCTCTCTGTTTAAAGCATGTTTCTTGTAAACAACATATTATTGAATTCTGGTTTCTAATCCATTCTCAGATCTGTTTCTGTTTTATGGGTGAGTTCATCCCATTCAGACTCACATTTATGATTAATAACTATGCATTTACCCCCATTCCTGTTTTCTTATTTTTATCATTCTCTTTCTCTGTCTCTCTCTGTCTCTGTCTCTCTCTGTCTCTCTCTCTGTCTCTGTCTCTCTCTTTCTCTCTTTCTCTGTCTCTGTCTCTCTCTCTGTCTCTGTCTCTCTCTCTCTCTGTCTCTCTTTCTCTGTCTCTCTCTCTGTCTCTCTCTCTCTCTCCCTCTCTTCCTTTCTGTCAATACCTCCCTGTCTCTGTCAATGTTTCTCTGCCTCTGTCTGTCTCTGTCTCTCTCCCTTCTCTCCCCTCTCTCCCCTCTTCTCATTTCTGTTTTGCTTCTGACCACTTCCTTCTTTTATCTGCCATTCCTATTATCATCACCCCCCCTTATCTTGTCACCCACCCCCTACTACTAACTTGTCTGATAAGATTTCTATTACCAATTGAGGGTGTGTGCACATGCATACAAGCATCTCTATCTATCTATCCTCTTTGAAACAACGTAAGTATAAGTTAGGTTTAAATGTTTCCTATCCCATCCCCACTCCCCCATACAATCTTTCCCCTCTACTGTAAAAGTTCTTCCTTGAACTCCTTTTTTAAGAGAAATACTTTTCCCCATTCTTTCAACCCTGTCCTTTTCAAAGGGTATCTCCTTTTTTCATCTACCCATTTTTTTGGTATCATCCCAACATAACCCATTTATTCTTACACCCTCTTTCTATGCAGAATTTTTCTAATTTCCCTAATAATGGTAACGTTCTTAGAAGATACATATTTCTTCCTCCCATATAGAAAGGAAAACATTGACCTTTTTTGAGTCCCTAATGATTTCTCTTTCACCTTTCTCTTTTCATATTTCTCTTGAGCATTTCAAGTATTGTATTTCAAAGTCAAATTTTGTATTTACCTCTGGTTTTTCACCAGTAATACTTGAAAGTGCTCTGTTTTATTAAATAATCATTTTTGTTGGAAAAATGCTTATTATTTTGCTGGTTAGATTATTCTTGTTGTTACTCCTTGCTCTTTTGACTTCTAGAATATCATATTTCAAGACCTCTGTTCCTTTTATATGGAAGCTCATAAACTTAATGTGATTCTAACAATGGCACTATGATATCTGAATACCATTCCCACCCCCAGCCCCAACCCCAGGCTGACTAAAGCTTTGTTTTGTTTTGAACTGGAGCTCTGAATTTTTTCCAATACTATTCCTGGAAGTTTTCATTTTTGGATCCCTTTCAAGTGTTCCTTTGTGGATTCTTTTCATTTCTATTTTACCCTCTATGTTGAGGCTGCTCATGCATGTTTCCTTGAGAATTTCTTGAACTATGGTTTCTAACTAATTTCTTTGATCATGACTTTTAGGTAATCAAATAATTCTTAAATTATCTCTCTTCAATCTATTTTCAATGTCAGTTGTTTTTCCAATAAAATATTTCACATTTTCTTCATCTTTTTTTCATTCCTTTGATTTGTTTTAATGTTTCCTGCTACCTCCTGGTATAATTAGCTTCCACTTACTTAATTCAAAATATTAAGAATTTTGTTTTCTCCAATGAGCTTTTTTTTCTCCCCATTGGATCAATTCTTATTTTTAAGCAGTAGTTTTCATCAGTGATTTTTAAAATTTCTTTTGTTTTTTTCTTTTGGTCAGTTTCTGTTTTTTAAGGTATTATTTTCTTCTGTATTTTTGTACTCTTACCAAGCTGTTAATTTTCTTTTCATAATTTTCTTCTTTTATTTGCTTTCATCTATTTACCTATTTTTCCCCTACCATTTTAATTGATTTTAAAAATCTTTTTTAGCTACTCCAGGAATTTTGTTGGGCTTCCATTTAATTCACTTTTTTTCCCTTTGACACTTTGCTTGTAACAGTTTTGAGTTCATTTTCTTTTTCTGAGTTTGTGCCTTTATCTCCCCTCTCCTCATAGTAACTTTTTATGTTCCTGTTCTTTTGTTGTTGTGTGGAGAATGCATGGATAAGTCATGAATAAAAAAAATGAGGTTCTAGTATAATGCAGAAGAAAGAAGATGGACAATGAAGAGAGTAGAAGAAATTCTTTTGGAAATGGAACACAAAATGAAATGTAAAACTAAGAAAAAGTACTAAGATGAAGAGGAGGAGAGGAAAGGCAAATATCAAATGAGAAGAAGGGATCAGTAGTGAGGGCAAGAGATACAGTGGGATCAAGGCTGCCTAAAGGAATTAAATACTTTGCCTGCAGCAAAAGAAGGAAATTAAAATTGTAAAGCTTCTGCTATACAATAGTAATGCATCATTTGGGAAGGGAAGTGGTTGATAGAAAAAAAATCCTAGGACAGTGCCTTATATTTAATAGATGTTCAATAGATAATCTGTTAATTGACTATAGCAAGGTCTGAAAACATAATCTTTAATATTTGCTGCACTGATCTAATTATCTTTATTTCTCTGATTGATTTATATATTGGGTATGGGAAATTGGTACTACAGTAGTGATGAGGTGCCTGGGCCTGAGTGTTCAGACACCAATTTCAAAAGCATCTTTCTCTCTAGCCTCAGAGCATAATCTTTGCCTGACTCTCCCCTGCACTATGCCTAGCAATCATTTGTAACTAGAATTTAGCCAAATGCTTATCTCACCCTGGTACAATAACAATTGAGAACTGCACTGGATTATACTAACTCTCTAGCTCATGATATACAATCCTTTATTCCTCATTATGCATACCTTAGGGTAGAGATATATGTATACTCCCAACATCTATCTTGTCAAACATGATATTGATGGGTGGCAGACTGGGCATTTCTCAGTCAACTTAGTTTACTTAGAGATGTTTCAAGCCTAAAACCACACCTCCATGTAACCCCCATTCCCTTGGGCTATTTTTCAGTGAATTCTAGGCAATATGCCTGCTCAGTAGATATTAAAAGTGCATGTTCCTTTAAGAACTGACCACTCCTTAATCAATTCCTAATCCCACCCTGACACATGTAATTAGCATATGTGGCACATATTATACTATAGCTTACCTTATATAAACTTTAACTGTACCCCCTTTAACGTTAGAGGTTGCCTAAGAACTCTTGCCCATTGTATGGCATAACAATAAATCTTTGCCACCTTGACTTAAAGAATGCTTGAGTCTGTGAATTCATTCCAGATTGCTTTCTGGGGGTCTGGTTATTAGGGTTCCTGGACTCCCTGAACCCAGTTAGTAGAATCATTGATTCAGACAAACAGTGAATATAACATACCAACATGGTTTTTTTTTTCTGTATTCTGCTATAGAAAACTTGAGTTGAATAAAATGATTTACTGATTGTTAAAAAGACTTTTCTTTTGTAAAACATTTTGCAACTATACTCTCTATTATGCTCTCTGTGTTATCTTGGAAAAGTCGCCTGTAGTAGGCTTACATAGGTTCCCAAAATGGTAATACTGCCCCCTGGGGAGTATTGAGTTCCTGTTGGAATGATCCAGGGGGCAGTAGTAGACTCAGGTGCAATTGTGGGCCATTGAATAAAATAAGAGGGTGGTGGAAGCATAAGGAAAGAAGAGAAGAAAATTTTGAAAATTCATTCATACATGTATTTTTGTAATAGAGTTGTGTAATAGAGTTAAAGCCAAAGTGATTACATTATTTTCCAAATAAAAACACAGAATGCAAGTTATAACTGAGCAATGGTCAAGTCCACCAATAGGTCTTAACAAGCAAATGTCGGCAGATAAGTGTGTGTCACATTGTCAGGAAGTATGGCATGCATCAGTAGGAATATGTTTATGTAATGACTTGTTTATGATATGATACTATATGGTTAAATGATACAATATTGCATAATAGAAATTTCAATGCAGAAAAGAAAAACATAAATTTACAATAAATTATTTAAGATGCATGCAAAATATATTTCATATATTTTAAATGATGAAAATTATTTAACAAAAACAATAAAAGGTTAAGGAAAATAGATTTCTTAGGGGGCACTGAGTATTTTTTTAAAGGGTGCAATAGATCAAATAAGTTTGGGAACCTTGGGTCTAGAAAAATTTCTTACATTTCTGTCCAATTCTATCATCTATAATTCTACGTGGATTTGATGATGTTGCTTTTGCCCTACTAAAGAGTCAAATATCTGAAAATCCAAACTTTTAAATGAGTTAAATTAGGGGCTGCTTATTAACTTTGCAAATGGATTCTTAGATTACCAAGTTATTCAACTCGGGGTTCTTTTAATTGCAGTTCCCTTAGTGCATATAAGTATTAATTTACAGATCATTAAGTACTTGACATAAAGGCATAAGAGCAGAAGAGTTTAAATCTAAAGTATTAGGAACCACTTTCAACTGAAAATCAATCTGAAAGGAGAATTGTAGTCAAAATAAATTTAATAGAATTTTCCTGATCCAATTTATTATATAGAGTGAAAGATATCTAGATTTTCAATTGAAGTATATTGTCTTACAGATAGCTAGGTGGTGCAGTAAATCAAGTTCTGGCTCTGGAGACAGGTAGATCTGAGTTCAAATGCAACCTAAGGCATTAGTTGTGTGATCCTCCCCAGGCAAATCATTTAACATATCTGCATCAGCTTCCTCAAGTATTAAATGGGGATAATAATAGTACCACCCAGGTTTGGTGAAAGGATGAAATAAGATAATTATATCATAGTACTTGGCACATAGTAGGCACTTAATAAATTCTTGTTTCCTTTCTCCTATTCTTCTAGATAAAATTTTTTGCATCATCTTCATATTCCTAAAATATTTCAGATAATCAAATTATTTGAGTGAATTAGAAATTCATGACACTTGAAAATGTCAGTTTCTATTTTTTCACAAAAGAAGAAATATATAAAATTAATGTGTACTGATTTATCTTTTCCCCCTTGACATAGGGTTAGTATATATCAAGTTTGCTTAAAGCAAAATATACCAGTTTTATATTTTATGCATCTCACCAGTATGATAGTATGATAATTATTTTTTTCACCTTCTGACACCAGTAGTGCAATATAGTTCTGCTGTACACATGTGTTTAATCCTGTGTATGCTATTATTTTATATGATTGGCATAAGTATTGAGGAAAGGAAGACCAGGCATCCATTAAATTAATGTCTATTCATTCAATTTTTTTAAAATAAGCTTTTCAAAAAGGAAAGTGCATGTTGTACTATATAATTTGAGTATATCCAAAAATGTTTTATGAACACAAAATACTTAGGATAGAAAAAGGTTCTTTGTAACCTTGAAGAATAGGGGAAAAAAGTCAGTCTCTTCTTCATGCTGACACTATGAACCTGTTTTGGTCAGTTTTTAAAATAGGTTATTCTGAAGAATTGTGAAGGACAAAACAAAGTTGAACACATTTTCATGGTCTAGGTGACCTAGATGATTTCTCATTATACTGGAGAATGCACATAGATGCATAGTCAAGTTCCCTTCAGGCCAAATAATTAATAGGAAATTAGTTATCTATGTAATATTCAAATTTACCTTGTTTTATGAAACTTATTTCTATTTTCAAAAAGTCCTAAATTGTTAAAGCTAGAAAAGAACTTATAGATCATCCAGCCCTATACTTTCATTTTGAAAATGAAAAACTGGGACTGAGGTAAATGTGGAATTTTTCAAAACTATTTTATCTTTATCGGAAATAGATAACATTACAATAGCATGATATTGCTACAGATTTTTAAAATAATAAAATGCTATTTTAACTTTTAGGCTTCTTATTTAATTGCTGTAAGGAAATCTTAGAGTTGCAAATCCCCTTTACTAATGTCTCTATAACTTCTCATCTTAAATAATTGTGTGAGGACAGAGAAGTTAGTTAAATTCCTCTAAGTCACATAGCTTGTAAAAGTCAAAGGCAAAACTTGAAACATGTTTTTCTGAATTCCATGGTTGGAGCTATATTCACTACACCACACTCCTTTTCAAGAGAAAAATAAATTTAGTGAGAAAGGCAAGAATTAAAAGAAATTGCAAGAGAACTTAGAAAGGTACATATTTTAGATATTTAAATATGGAGATTATTATGTCAAATTTGGATCAAATCATTAATGCCATTTTTATTGCAACATTGAAGTGCATAGGCTTTTAAAGTGTTAGCAAGTTCAAAAATGATTAATAACTATTCTTAGAACTATACAGGCAGTAAGCTTAATATGAAAAAAAGAAAATGTATCCAGTCTAAAGAAAAGAAAACCATTTACCTAACAACTTCTGGGAAGGATGACAGACTGTAGGCAAAATGACTTCTTTGCTCCAAATAAGCACAGCAAAATTATCTGGCTCTTATAGTTAGTTGTTCACTTTTGATCATGCTTTGAGCTCAACATCACCAATAATGAATGACATTTTTGTATGCATGGCATTATTTGTGAAAGGTATGAAGACAGTTAAACTGACATTTCTCTTTCCCTAAAGAATCTTATGTAGAGACACAGATGACATTGATGTAAATGCGTTATACCTTCATACTAAGGGTCAATTAACAGTGGGCAAACACAGCAACACTGTGATCTATGTAATAGTTCCAGAATGTAATAGAGGCCTGTTCTGTTGGTTGGTCACTATTGGAATGTAGTTTCATAAACATCCTAAAATTCTTGTTCAGAATATATTAGTATGATTTCTATTTTACATTTTCATTGTGTCAATGTTGCTGATCTAATATTCTTGGTTCTCCTAGACCAAGTGTGGTCTGGCTTGTAACTATTGATTTTGACACTTTTTAACCATTCCAGGTCTAATTTCTGCCTCCCTTATAGCTGTGCTTAGTTTCTCACAGAGCCATTTCAACTACTCATTGATTTAACCAGCCAATTCCCAACAGAAAAATTAGAAACATGAGCATATTATTAACAATTGTGAGTAAGAACTAGAAATAATACTCAGCAAGAAGAAAGTTGACATTTAAGTAGAATTGTTTGAATTCAGTAATCTTCTATGTTGTGGAAGACACTGGCATTGAAAACACAAAATTGAAATACCTCCTATCTTCAAGTAACTTACATTACTCCAAAAGGAGATAACATGCACACAAAGAAGTGAAAACAAATTTGTGCAAAGCAATTTCAAAATACAGTTGTTATTTTTAAAAAATATAGACAAACTCCCTAGACTTTCCAAGAAATATTATCCCCTATTGTAGCTATGGATGAGCATGTAGAAAAGTTAGTGTTTCATGTTAAGTATGAATGGGCCAAATCCAAATTGTTGAATCAGGAAAGATTTGCAGTAAGAGGTGGCTATTGTAGTTGTGTGATTGTGGTTTGTCCTTTGTTCTCGAAGAGGACCATGCCATCAGGAAGATGATGCCATGTCTTGCAATTGAATTGGATTTGAGAGAAGAAGAACTGTGCTAAGTCACCAGCCTCACTTTCTTCTCCAGAGGTAGCTGGATCCAATGTTCAGATATAGATCAGCACAACCAGAGAAGACCCAGGAAACAGTTGAAGACCTTTGCCTTTTGAAGCTAAGGTCTTTCCCAGTACTCACTTTGACTGAGGCAACATCCATTCAGTCATTAGGCCTGTTTAGGAAGTGAATCAAGGTAGCCTCTTTTAATGAAAAAAAAAAATCAGGGCTGTTGGCTGAAAGAGAAACAACTACTATTTGCATTCACTCTGAGTCATCAGGGTCCAAAAAATTACCATTAAGTGGTACATGGGCAGGGACCTATTGCTGGCCAGTTAATGACAGTCAGAGTCAGAAGTGGTTGAACTGTGCATCTAAGTAAACTAGAGATTCTATGAAACTAAAGTAAAGAAAAAATATATTCAGATTCGTGAAATGGTATTTCCCAAGAAACTAATACCATTATTAGAGTTTTGATGAAAATTGAGTACATTATATATCTGGGCTGCTGAGTGAAAAGAAAATTATTCTACTATATCACTTACTGTTTTATTGAACAGAAAGATATGTGATAAGCAGGAGGAGTTATGTCCAGTATCAGACCAATGGGAAAAGCTTCAAATTTGTCTTTTTCCTACCAAACTCACGTAATATCATTAGGGTATAATACATAGGAGGAGCAGGAGAGACATCATAACATGACAAAGTATATTTGACCCAGCAGAAGTAGATGATAATCTGGTCTCTGATATTTTCTAGCTATGTGATCCTGGGCATATACTTCTCTCCTATAAACAGCTCTGAATCTCAGCTTCAGTTGCAAGACAAGAATCATGTTTGTAGCACTGCACACATAAAGTCAACGGGAGGAAAGAACTTCAAAAATTGTCATGAGCTATAGAAATATGTGTTGTGATGATGATGATGATGGTGGTAGTGATGATGATAAGTGATCAGTTTGTCTATTTTTTCCTTACTAAGGAAAGCAACAAGGGCTTTCCCAAAAGAAATACAGAAAATAGCCCCATGTCCTCTTAGGCTATTTAGTCTTTAAATTGTTATTTAAATTATGATTTCATTGATATAGGGAAATCTTAGAGATGAAGCTTCCTTTACCAACTATCCCATATTAAAGAGCTACCTCAGTGCAATGGATGTTTAAACAAACTTGTCCAGGGTCAAAGGGCCAGTATTGGTCACAGGCAGGAATTGAACCTGGATCTTCTTGACAAAAAGGCCATCCCTCTATTAACTATACCATGATACCTCTACACCAGTCTTGACCATGCAATAATTCTCATAGGTATAAGGGAGGAAAGGACAATATAACTGAATATCCTTTAAAGTACATGCTATGACAATTTTTTGTCTGTTTTTTACCTTCGACTAACTTTTATATACAGTCTCACTTTAAGACCCCTTCAAGTTTCAAATAAATTCTTATGTAGTCTTTTCATAAACACTTTTTGCATACATTTGCCAGACTGGATGCTCCAATAAAACTAAACCAATAGGTCCTGACATTTAGAAATACTGCTTTATGTGGGGCAGAGCTAAGATGGTGGCATAGAAGTTGGAAATTCCAAGAACTCCCCCATCAACCACCTCAAATTCAGAGAGAAAGAAATCTCCCACTGAAGGCAGCCCAGTAGGCCTATAGGAAAGGTCTATCACAGCACCCCGGGAGTAGGCACAGTACCATTTGTGAGCCATGCAATTTTGGCCTCCAGGCTGCCCCAATCAGCAGAAACTGGATGCAGACTTCAAGAGAATGAATCACTAGCAGTGGTGGCTGTATCTAGACTTCTTAAACCGTAAATGCCAAAGAGTAAGTAAAATGTCATTTGGGAACTGTGTTGGAAAGGAAGGGCATGGTCAGGCCCCTACCATTGGCCCAAGAGGTGGCAGAGTCACCATGGCTGCAGCCACTTCCCAGCACACTGCCTCCAAAGCTCCTGGCCTGCAGATTGTAGGGGGACCAAGTGACCATTCAGAGGGTAATCACTCTTGCTTTAACCTTCTTGGATCTTGATTGTTGTCTTGGGAAGAAGTCCTGGGGCATGTGGCCAGTGGGCCACAGATTATGGGGGTGGCTGAAAGGGCATCCAACTAATAGCTCCAGTAGCTGTGAAAACCCCAGCAATTTGTGACAAAGCTCTCTCCATTCTAGAAGCAGGGTTCTACTGTTGCAAAGAGCTTAAAAGTCAAGCAATTGACCGACCGGCAACATAAGCAAGCAGAGGAAGAAAAGCAAGCAGAGTAAACAAACCCTAGATTCCTTTTTTGGGGACCAAAAGGATCAAAGCATGGAATGGGAGGACGACAACAAAGTAAGAACTCCTGCAACAAAAGCTTCTAAGAAAAATATGAGCTGGTTACAGGCCAAGGAGGAGCTCAAGAAGTATTTTGAAAATCAAGTAAGAGAAGTGGAAAAAAAATTGGGAAGAGAAATGAAAATGATCAAGAAAATTATGAAAAATGAGCCAACAACCTGACTGAAGAAAACAATACCTTAAAACATAGACTAACTCAAATGGCAAAAGAGTTATTAAGTTAGCCAAAAAGCTAATGCAGAGAACAATGTCTTAAAAAGCTGAATTTTCCAGAAGGAAAAGGAATTTCAAAAGCTCACTGAAGAGAATAATTCCTTCAGAATGAGATTGGAGCAGAGGTGGCTAGGTGGCACAGTGAATAGAGCACCAGCCCCTGAGTCAGGAGGACCTGAGTTTAAATCTGGCCTCAGACACTGAACACTTACTAGCCATATGACCTTGGGCAAGTCACTTAACACCAATTGTCCTGCCCTCCAAAAAGGAAAAAAAAAACACAACAGAATTAGATTGTAGTAAATGGAGGCTAATTACTTTATGAGAAATCAAGATACTATAAAACAGATCCAAACAAATGAAAAAATAGAAGGCAATGTGAAATATCTCACTGGAAAAACCACTGACCTGGAAAATAGATCCAGGAGAGACAATTTAATAATTATTGGACTACCTGAAAGCCATGATCAAAAAAAGAACCTAGAAATCATCCTTCAAGAAATTCTCAAGGAAAATTGCCCTGATAGTATAGAACCAGAGGACAAAATAGAAATTGAAAGAATTCACTGATCACGTCTTGAAGAAGATCCCAAAAAGAAAACTCCCAGGAATATCATAGACAAATTACAGAGTTCCCAGGTCAAGGAGAAAATATTAGAAGCAGCCAGGAAGGGAACAATTTTACTATTGTGGAAACACACTCAGGATAACACAAGATCTAGCAGCCTCTAAATTAAGGGTTAGAAGGGCTTGAAATATGATATTCTGGGAGCCAAAGGAGCTAGGATTAAAAGCAAGAATCACTTACCCTGAAAAACTGAGTATAATGCTTCAGGGGAAAACATGGTCATTCAATGAAACAGAGGACTTTCAAGTATTCTTGATGAAAAAACCAGAGTAAATAGAAAATTTAATGTTCAAATACAAGAAGCAAGAGAGGCATGAAAATGTAAACAGGAAAAAGAAATCATTGAGAACTTATTAAATTGAACTATTTACATTCCTACATGGAAAAATGATAATTGTAACTCAAGAGACTTTTCTCAATATGATGATAGTTGAAGGGAATATGTGTGTGTATGTATGTGTGTGTGTGTATGTGTGTGTGTGTATGAATCTATAGGATGGTATATGTGCATATAAATACATGTGTGATTATGTGTATATATGAGTACATGTATAAATAGAGGTCACAGGATCAATTGATTAGGAAGGGATAATAACTAAAAAAAATAAAATTAATAGATGAGAGAGGAATATAATGAGAGGAGATAGAGAGAGACAGAATAGGGTAAATTATCTCATATAAAAGAGACAAGAGAAAACTGTTACATTGGAGGGGAAGAACAGGAAGGGAAAAGGAAATGGATCAACCTTACTCTCACTGAATTTGGCTTAAGGAGGGAATAACATACACAATAAATTGGGTAGCTTACCCTATAGGAAAGTAGGGGGGTAGGTGATAAAAGGGGGGATGATAGAAAGGAGGAAAGATGGGGGGAGGGTAGGTAGAGGCATACATTTTTGAAAAGAAACAGGGGCAAAGTAGAAAATAGAATAAGTGGTGGGGAGGAATAGGATGGAGGGTAATATAGTCAGTCTCTTACAACATATCTACCATGGAAATGTTTTATGTAACTACACATGTACAACCCATATTGAATTGCTTATCTTCCCAGTAGGGGTGAGTGATGAGGGACAAAGGGAAAGAATCTGGAAATCAAAGTTTTATAATCAAATGTTAAAAATTATTATTATTATTATTACTATTATTGTTATTATTACTATTCTTCTACATGTAACTGTAAAATAAGATATAAAGTATAGAAATACATCTTTCCCTAGTAGAAAGTCAGAAGGCTAATGGGGGAGGTTATAAGAGAGAGCAGACTGGGGGAATGGGTATTTAGTAGGATCACTATTTTGGGGTGGTGTGTAGGGGAAAGATGGGGAGAAAATTTGTAACTCAAAATCTTGTGGAAATGAATGTTGAACACTAAGAATACACAAAAAAAAGGAAAACAAAGAAGTGTTGATAAGGGGTCAACCATCTTGGGCAGCCTGCTTGCTGCTGTACTTCAATGTTCTTTTTTTACAGTCTCAATTTCTTTCTGGAAACCAAAACTCATTCTTTTACAGAATTTCCTTCTCTGCTCTTTTTCATCTAAGTGCACATGTACCTGGCCACCAGTCTTTCTATTATGCATATGGAAGAAAGACTTCAATGAAGATCTGGAGCCTGGTTTAACTTTATTTTATTTTTAATTTATGAAATAGCACAAGCATTTCCATAATATAATATATGTTTTTTTAAAAAGATGACTGCATATGAAGCTGTGAATCTGTTGTGTACGACTTGCTATTCCTTTTAAATATCTTATAAATTTATCATGTAAAAAAAAAGGAATACCCCTTTATGTGATATAAATATGAATGCCTTGCTCCTGAACCTGTCTTGTTGAGACTATATTAGGAAGATTCTAGTATGCCACCACTTGGTGATTTGCAGCAGATAATAGAAAGCAGAAGATTTTAAAGAGAAGCTCTCATTGTTGTGCAATATTAAGGCTACTTACAAAGAAATGATCATTGAATCATTTCTGTTAAATCACGTAATCACTTAAAAGAGGTGTTTCAATAATAGCACTATTAGTAAAATATAGTATTTGTTTATCCACGTACGAGGAAGGGGAAAAACTCACCATATAATGTTTATAAATATCCATCCAACAGATTGTGAAAATAAATATAATGTTGTGTCCCTTTTCATTACATACTTCTTTTTGTAGTAAATAAAACTTTTCTCTTATTTAAGAGATTTAATACATTGAGTGCCATATGTATTTTTAAATCCTGCTTTCACTGACTATTTCAAGTTGCTTTACTTGGAATTGTATTCAACCTTGAGTAAGAGCTTGTTCTGTCAAACCATATTCTGGTGTATTCTGAATGTTCAAAACTAAAAATGTTCCCCAGTGGGAAAGGGAAGTATATTACTGTGCTGAGAACTGAACTACAAAAATGATTGACTCATAGTTCTTGAGTTCATGCTAAGGAAAAAAAAAACAGATTCAGTTCTATGGAGACTGTTTAGTTGTTGAGCAAAAGGAATTCACAGCTTAAAATTATTTTTCTTATCTATTGTTTCTAATACATCATCACTTTAATACTCACAATCCTTCAATAGTTCCAAAGGTCTATTGATTTGAGAAATGCAAATCAAAACAACTTTTGAGTTACCACATCTCACCAGTCAGATTGGCTAAGATGACAAAACAGGAAAATGACAAATACTGGAGAGGATGTGGAAAAATTGGAACACTAATGCATTGTTGGTGGAGTTGTGAATTGATACAACCATTCTGGAGAGCAATCTGGAACTATGCCCAAAGGGCTATAAATAATTGCATACCCTTTCATCCAGCAATACCACTGTTGGGATTATATCCCAAAGAGATTACAGAAGTGGGAAAAGGTCCCATATGTGCAAAAATATTTATTGCAGCTCTCTTTGTGGTTGCAAACAACTGGAAATATAGGGGATGCTCATCAGATGGGGAATGGCTGAACAAGCTATGGTATATGAATGTAATGGTATACTATTGTGCTATAAGAAATGGGAAGGAGATGGACTTTATAATTACCTGGAGAGGCTTATACGGACTGATGCTAAGTGAGAAGAGCAGAACCAGGCAAAACCTGTACACAATCACAGACACATCATACATATGATGACCATCCTTGATAAACTGGAATATCC
>CM053591.1:118495030-118505750 GCA_028646515.1 Pseudochirops corinnae | reverse complement strand
AATAAAAAAAATTAAAAAAAAATTCCAAAGATCGTATGATTATCTTTTTAACTACGGTATTCAAAGCTCCACCTACCCCCTTAGAAGAATCTCATGAACTTTTAGCTAACCAAAAGACTTGGACTTCTTCAGCCCCCTAGGAGTTTCTCCTGACAGCAACAGCTGATCAGAATGTCTTCATCGAGAGTCTAGAATAAATTGAAGATGGTGAAGGGAGACAGTTTTAAGGTTTTACAAAAAGCCCACCAGAAAAGCTATACCACAACTAAGGAGAGCATCTTGAGAAACCAAAGAAAAGGACTTCCAGGTTCTGCAAGTTATTCTTTTTTTTCTTTTTTTTTTTTAAGCCAAAAGTATTCTAAACTTGATCTTATTATCTCCATCTAGACTCTGTATGTACTAAAGATAGAATGTCTTACAGATCTGTGGGGAGAATGTTTTATAGAAATTTTTCTTAGTACTGCCACTCTAGAAAATTTCTAAAAACATAATAAGTCCAAATGACTAATTGCTTTTCAACTTTAATCAATTTTAATGGAGAGAAGCATCTCTCACAGGGCTTATAAGTTATAGTGTAAGAAAGATAACCCAGACCTTTAGGGTAAACATTCAGGAGACATAGTTGGTGAGTTTTGTAGACTCAGCTTTCCAGGAAAGTATGAGTTTGGAGAATAGTTCTAGAGTATGAGTTCTTAACATTTTTTTGAGTCATGGACTTTTTTGGTAGTGTAGTAAAGCTTACGCATCCCTTTCAGAATGATTTTAATACATATAACAAAATACACAGGATTACAAATAACTCAATCTATATAATGGTAAACCAATTTGGAACCTGAGGCTTCAATCAGGGTTGAGACCTTGGAATCATATGTCTGAGAAAGAATCGATTGGGTGTAAAGGAACAATTAGGAGACAAAGACCCAAAGAGTTGATTCAAAAAGAAAATTTTCTCTCAAATATTAACTTGCATATGTATGACCCATATAAATAATGATGTCTTAGTATCAAGTTTGGGGCAAGTTTCTCCACTAGAATTGGAAATGTAGAAGAGGAAATAAGAAAAAAAAATCAGTGGAAAATGCATCAACTGAGCTACATACAGTTAGCGAAATATTTAAAAACAAGTTCGTGGACCCCAGATTAGGAATACCTTCAAAATGTACATTGTACTATATTAAAAAGGTGGGAAGAAGGGCAAAGAAGTTACCACTTCTGAAAAAAACTGCTGAATTAGTGAATGTGCATCTTTGTTATTATGGTCTATGTATAAATATCTGTTTATATGATATCTTCATCTGTTTAGTCTAGTTCTAAAAGCCACACTAATGCTATACTGACATCTGTTATTTGGCACACATAACAATTTTTCATTCATCCTCATTATTAATTACTCACAGGATAGGTTCATTTGCTTTACTCCAGGCTTGTTGACTAGGCTTTTTAGGCCACATTGGAAATAGTACGGTATCATGGGACAGCCAACATGTGTCATTTTCAATTTGAAATGACTCTAGATTTCATATTAAATATCATTATTTTTACTTCCATTAACATTAGGATTCACATCTGCAATGTCTTATCAAGATGTATTAGCTTTTCATTTCAAAAAGACATATGATAGACTATTATTAATGCAGTTTCAATTGGTTTACAATTCAGAATGGATAACAAACCTTTTGTGTCTCCATTTTGCTGTGGTGGCATTATGCTATTAAAAAAAAAGAAAAAAAATACCTGAGCTAGCAACCAGGGAAGGTTATGCTACAGCTTCTGATAAGCTCCATGTAACAAGCTTGGAAAGCAGTTATTTGAATTGCCATGAAGAGTGTACCCAGTGGATTATGGGATAAAATTTATCACTGCTGATGCGAAGCAGATGACATAAACTGTAGAGGAATGAAGTGGACAGGTTACAGAGTCAAATTTCATTAAGCTGTCTACTAGAGGGATGAAGCATGCAAGGCCATCATAAAAAATACCCTTGAGTAATAAGAAATTTGTTTTTACTTCCTTTTCTGACATAATTGACACATATACTTGCTTTAAATAGGTACTCTTATCTTTTTTCTAGTTTTTTTTTCATGCTCTGGCATATAAGGAAACTATTTCTGAACAGTTTTCTTCATTTTTTTTAATTGGAAAAAAAACTTATTCAAGAACTATTCCAAAAGATTATAATCATTAAGTGAGAAAAATAGCAACAAGAAAAGCATTTAAGTGACTACTTAACTATAAAGTTGTTTCAGCAGAAAAGTTTCTCCCAAATATTAGCTTGCCTACATAAGACAAATATTAATATTTATGTCTCAGTGTCACTTATATTTGGAAATATAGTAGATGAAATGTGAAAAAAAGTAGAAAAATGAGATGTAATATTATTTTACATCAGAAAGATACATGATCAGATTGCCATTAGCAAAAGGTATGGTAAATAATGGGTGATTTCTTTTATGCATATGGTCACATGCAATTTAAATTACTTAAAAAATGAGTTGGCATGTTTGTACATTACCTTTCATAAGTACTGATGATTTCCTAGATAACGTCATTTGTTTAGAATCCATGCGAAACACCATTTATCATTGTACTACTATAAATAGTAGCATTATAATACTTTACAGAACAATAAGCTGTCTAGACTAATACCCTAGAAAACTGGCAGGACAGTGCTCAAATCACCTGAGATAAAGGAAAAAATATCATTTATAAATACATATCATAGAAATAAAATTAGAGTCATTAATTATGTGTACTTAATAGCTCTCAGAAATAGGAAGATTATCTTTCCATCTCTATATATCTATAATCTATCTATCTATCTATCTATCTACCTATCTATCTATCTGTCTATAATATACAATGTAATATGTTGAATTAAGAGCTGGCCTTGGCGTTGAAGAGATTTTGGTTCAAGTCATGTCTCTGATATGTAAGGAATATGTCAACTGGGGCAAATCTCTTTTTTGTTTGTTTGTTTGTTTTCTTTTTGGAGGGGGCAAGGCAGGGCAATTGTGTTTAAATGACTTTCTCAAGGTCACATGGCTAGTAACTGTTAAGTGTCTTAGGCCACATTAGAACTCAGGTCTTCCTGACTCCAAGGCCAGTATTCTATTCATTGCACCACCTAGCCACCCCCAAATATCTTATTCCATTGTAAAATCACAGAGCAATTGCTGGTGCACATTGGCAGTATGAATACCATCACCATCGTTGACCATTCATAATATCGTCAATAACAAGCAATCAAAAACTGCCATGTGGCTAAATAATGCTAACACCATGATTATGAGCACCACCACCTCCCTTCTCTCACTCAAGAAAAATGACCCACTTTTAAAAAAGTTCCACCATCCTTCAGAGGAGAATTCCAGTTAAGAAGAGAGTATCCATCTTCACTAACAATCTACCAAATTGCCATAATGAGCAAAATATCCCAGGTAAATCAAGGGTGGAGGAAGGGGGAAGAGGGAAGAGGGAGAAAGAGAGAGAGACAGAGAGACAGAGGGAGACAGAAAGACAGAGACAGAGAGACAGAGACAGAGAGAGACAGAGACAGAGAGAGACAGACAGAAACAGAGAGAGAGAGAGAGACACAGAGAGAGACAGAGAGAGAGAAACATGCCAGGCAATTCAAACCACTGCCATTAGTTTAACCTCACCTCCTTTCAAACCTGAATTAAGAAAGCTCAATAGCTTATGTCCAGTAGCCCTGGTAATGACTATTCCCCACCCCTGAGACTGCTAGTCCTACTTTCAGTTAGCTTCCACAACCATCACCCTGTGACGCATTCTGGAAGCTGCTTTGGCAGTGCCAACCTCTTCTGCAACCACAGTCACTGGAGCCCAAGAAAAGTATGTTTTCTCCACCAAATTATTCTCCATCAAATTTTTCAACATAAGAAATAGAAATGGCTTTATTAGCTAAAAAAATATCAACAAATAATCTGATTATTAATTGATGAATTAGCTAAAATATCAATAAGTAACATGCCTCATCATCTCTTTTACCATTAAACATTAAGGACCATTGGTCCTTTACATCTTACTTGTAGCTGAAACCACTTGTTAGAATGGAAGTTCCTTCAGAACAAAAACTTTCTTGATTCCTATTTATTACAGTTATCTGCATATTTAAGTGATTAATAAATATTGTTATTCCTTCCTTCCTTCTTTCCATCTGCTTTCTGAAGCCATACTCAATAAGACTACTAGCACTTCTATGTGGGAGTCTGTCAACTACTTAAAGTAAGATATGATCGCCCTGGGGGTTCAGATGAAAAATCTGAAATAAATTACCTAAATGACATGATTTTTCAAATTTATTACATGATTTTTTTGGATGCTACTCAAAATGCAGTATACACAATTGGAAAAAATACTTTAAATGTGGCTGGCTAAGAATGAAGTACAGTGATATTTTAGCGCCTTTGTTCTGAACACGATATTTCTATTAATATAGTCTAAATGGAAAATATTGCACTGTGGGTTCATACAATTAAATTATTTGGCCATTCTCATGGTCAATTAAATCCTTTGAATATTATACTAGGGCAGCTAGGTAGTTCAGTGAATAGAAAGATGGGTCTGGAGTCAGAATACTAATCTTCCTGAATTCACATACAGCCTCAGACACTTAATAGCTGTGTGATCCTAGGCAAGTCACTTAATCCTGTCTGCTTAAGTTTCTTCATCTGTAAAATAAGCTGGAGAAGATAATGGAAAATCACTCTAGTGTTTGTGCCAAGAAAACTTCAAATTGAGTCACTAACTGTCTTATAACATTTGACATGTGAGTCACTCCTCTGCATTTGTGCTTAAACTGTGTGTGTTTTCTACAAACGTTACTCTATATGTGGGCTAGGCAGATCACACATTTGCAGTCTGTCTCACCATATATGCTTCCAAATATATATCCACTCTACTCATTGATGAAGTAAGAACTTAAGGGGAGAGAGCATTAAGTTAATGGGAGAAAGGTGTTGGTGTTTTGTTTTTGTTTTTTCCTTTGACCACTTTTCTTCTGGTTTGTTGGCTTCAAAATACGTTTTTTTCTTTAGCTAACTAGCAGAAATAAGCACATTGTTGGCAACTAGTGAGTTATAGTTTTGAGTGAATGTAGTATCACAGAGCACATAAACTTCATAGAACTAGACATGGTAGGATACTCAGAGATCATTTAGATCAACCCATCCATTTTAAAAGAAACTGAGATACAGGAAGGATAAGTAATATGATCAATATGATTTAGATAGTCAGCATCCAAAGTAGGATCTGAATCCAGGTCTTCTGATTATAGGGCAAGTACTCTATCTTTCCACTATCCTCAAGGTCACGTTGTTTGGGGGATAAGTTTGAGAGTTGCTGGATACATTTAGAACCAACATGCAGTAAGAGGGAATCCTTATTTGTATGCTGAAAAAGTCTCTAAAATTCCTTTTAAGTATGAGATACTGCATCTTAGTAGTTATATTTTTTTATGTTTTGTATTCATATTTTGGGAATCTTAAGTTTTGCTAGTAAAAAATTACAGCTTGTGGTAAAGAGAAAAAAGCTTGTCTAAGCATTAAAAATAACATAAATATGAGCCACATGAAGTGCGATAAAATTAAAGCACAGTGAACATGAGTGTATATGATTGAGGGATGAAGCATATTAATATGGGAGCAGAAAAAGTTCAGTGCTCTGGGTTCCCTACCATAAACAAAGCTCATGCTGGTGCTAGACCTATTAGGTCATTCTACTTTCTTTTTCAGTTAAGCAGAATTTGAATTTCTATTTTTTTTCCATATTATTCCCCTTTATATATTCCTCAGCATCAATACATATCTAAACTTGGACAAAATGGTAAAGTTGGTTGCTTATCTTCATTGTTGAGGAGTACCAAAATGACATCACTATGTTACACGCAAGTTACAATGTGACTGATTGTGGCTGATCAGACCGACACAAACTCAAAATGCTCTGCTACAAATTGGACAAAATAGTCCATATGAACATTTGGAGTAATTAGTCCAAGATTGGGTAAGCAAACAATTTTAGGGCACCTCTCCTGAGAAGATGAGTCTATGGAGTGGATAATGGCCCTAGATGCAGTGGAAGACCTTGGTACTTTTGATGTCAAACCAAACTCTAACCATTCTGCTGCATCTGATTCAGCTACCTTCATGGCTGCTGGTCCACCCATTCCACCAGGAGAATTTTTCCCATGCTCGGGAGCTTACCTATGAGTTTGAGACCCCTTGGTTACCCTCAACCTGATTTAGCCTGTCTGCCGAAAAAGTTTACTGGAGTGTGGCTGCTGTTCATACTACAGTTTCTTGGAGCCATAAGTGAGAGTTAAGTGGATCAGATGGACACCAAAGTTTGAAAGCAGAACTGAAAAGGTCTCAGCGGCCCTCACACCAAAGGGACTAGTCTTCCATGAACACACCCTACACCATAATAGAGCAAAGTAGACAATGATTATCAGCAATATCAACAATTCATAGACGATGAATGTCTTTGCTTGCAGCAAGAAGACCTAGGTTCACATGCCACCTCTGAGATATAGAAAGACAGACAGATAGATAGATAGATAGATAGATAGATAGATAGATAGATAGATCGATAGTAGATAGATAGATGGATAGATAGATGGATGGATGAATGGATGGATGGATGGATGGATAGATGGATAGATGGATAGATACATATAGATTATATATATATATAGATATAGATTATCTATCTATCTATCTGTCTATCTATCCATCTATCTATTTGTCTATCTATCTATGTATAAACTATGTTACATTGAGGAAATCAATTCTATTCTCAATGCCCTGGATAACTCTTTTTGTTTTTAAATAATTTATTTTTCATTTTCAACATTGACATCCATAAGATTATGAGTTCTAAATTTTCATCCACTCCCTTCCCACCCCCTCTGCAAGACAGCATGCAATCTGATGTTGGCTATACATATATATTCATATTAAACATATTTTCACTTTAGTCATATTTTAAAGAATTAGAACCAATGGGAGAAACTATGAGAAAGAAAAGACAATAACGACAAACAAAAGACAGAAAATAATATGCTTCAATCTGTATTCCGACTCCATAATTCTTTCTCTGGATATGGACAGCATTTTCCATAATCAGTTTTTTGGAGTTGTCTTAGATCTTTGCATTGCTGAGAGGAGCTAAGTGTATCAAAGTAGTCATTGTACAATGAGATGTTGCTGTGTACAATGTTCTTCTTGTTTTGCTCACTTCACTCAGCATCAGTTAATGTAAGTCCTTCCAAGTTTTTCTGAAGGCTGCCTGTTCATTTCTTATAGCACAAGAGTATTACATTACGGTCATATACTACAACTTGTTCAGTAATTCCTCCATTGATAGGCATCCCCTCAACTTCCAATTCTTCACCACCACAAAAGACCTGCTATATATATTTTTACATGGGGGTTATTTTCCCATTTTTATGACCTCTTTGGGATACAGACCTAGAAGTGGTACTGCTGGATCAAAGGGTATGCACAGTTTTATAGCCCTTTGGGCGTAATTCCAAATTGCTCTCCAGAATGGTCGGATTTCACAACTCCACCAACAATGCATTAGTGTTCCAATTTTCCCACATCTTCTTCAGCATTTATCACTTTCCTGTTTTGTCATGCTAGCCAATCTGATAGACATGGGGTGGTACCTCAGAGTTCTTTTGATTTGCATTTCTCTAATCAATAGAGATTTAGGACATTTTTTCATATGACTATAGATACTTTTGATTTCTTCATCTGACAACTGCCTGTTCATATCATTTGACCATTTATCAATTGGGGAATGACCTGTATTCTTATAAATTTGACTAATTTCTCTATATGTTATAGAAATGAGACCTTTAATAGAGACAAGGGTTGAAATAATTGTTGCCCAACTTGCTTTTTTTCCCTTTGGTTGCATTGGCTCTATCTGTGTGAACACTTTTCAATTTAATGTAATAAAAATTATCCATTCAGCATTCCATGATGTTCCTTATCTCTTGTTAAGTCATAAATTCTTGTGTCCTCCATAAATCTAACATGTAAACTATTCATTCTTCTCCTTATTTACTTATGATATCAAACTTTTTATCTAAATCATGTAAGTCTTTTGACTATATGTTGGTGTACTGTGTAAGATGTTGTCTACGTCTAGGCCTAGTTTCTGCCATACTGTTTTGTAATTTTTCCTTTTTTGTTAAATAGTGAGTTTTTACCCCAGAAGCCGGAGTCTTTGGGTTTATCAACCAGTAGTTTACTAGCGTCATTGGCTACTGTGTCTTGTATACCTAACCTATTCCACTGATTAACCACTCTATTTCTTAGCCAGTACCAAGTAGTTTTGATGATTGAAGCTCTACAATAAAATTTAAGATCTGGTAAGGCTAAGCTACTTTTCCTTACATTCCTTTTCACTAATTTCATTGATATTCTAGACTTTTTATTCTCCCAGATGAATTTTGTTATTATATTTTCTAGCTCTATAAAATATTTTGGTAGTTTGATTATTATGGAACTGAACAAGTAAATTAATTTAAGTAAAATTGTCATTTTTATTATATTAGCTCAGACTACCCAAGACCAACTGACATTTTTTTGCAATTTTTTATTCTTTTTTTGCTTTTAATTTAGTTTTAGTTTTCAATATTCATTTCCACAAGATTTTGAGTTATAGATTTTCTTCCCATCTCTCCCCTACCATTATCCCCAAGATGACAAGCATAATGAATACCTGAAGGGTATTAAATCTGCCCTCTCTTATATGCCCCCCAGATAATGCCCCCTTTACTTTTATGTAGGGCAAGATGAATTTCTATACCCCATTGCCTGTATATCTTATTTCCCAGTTGCATTTAAAAAACATTTTTTAAAAAGTATTTTTAATACTTCAAGTTCTAGATTATTTCCCTTCTCTCCTCCTCACCCACCCCCACTGAAAAGACAAGCAATTCAATATAAGTCATACATGTGTAGTCATACAAAACATTTCCATAGTAGTCATATTGTGAAAGACCAAGTATACTTCCCCCCATTCTCTTCTGCCCCTTATTTATTCTATTTTCTCCATCGACCCCATCCCTTTTCAAAACCATTTGTTTCTAACTACTCTCTCTCCCAATTGGGTTAGATATCTAATTGAGTGTGAATGTTATTCCCTGCTTAAGCCAGGGAAAATCCAGTGGGAGTAAGGTTGACTCATTCCTTTTCACCTTCTTGCTCCTCCCCTCCATTGTAACAGTCTTCTCCTATCTCCTTTACTTGAAATAATCCATCCCATTCTATCTCCCCCACCCTTATCCCAATATATTCCTATCTCACCTCTTAAATTTATTTTGTGACATCATACCTTCACATTCAACTCACCCTGGGCCCTCTCTCTATGTATACATGTATACACATAAACACACATATGAATACACACATACATCCACCTATACATACATATACATCCATGTACATATACACACATGCACACAATACACACATACACATGCATGCATACATACATACATACATATCCCTTTCAACTATATACTGAGAAAAGTCACATGAGTTACAAATATTGTCTTTCCATGTAGGAATGTAAATAGTTCATATTTAATAAGTTCCTTATGATTTCTCTTGCTTATTTACCTTTTCAAACATCTCTTGCTTCTTGTATTTGAAAGTGAAATTTTCTGTTCAGCTCTGGTTTTTTCATCAAGAATGTTTGAAAGTTCTCTATTTCATTGAATATCCACATTTTCCCCTGAAATATTATACTCAGTTTTGCTGGGTAGGTGATTCTTGGTTTTAATCCTAGGTCCTTTGACTTCTGGAATATTATATTCCAATTCCCTTAATGTACAAGCTGCTAGATCTTGTGTTATCCTGATTGTGTTACCACAGTATTCAAATTGTTTCTTTTTGGGTGCTTGTTATATTTTCTCTTTGATCTGGGAATTCCTGAACCTGACTATAATATTCCTAGGAGTTTTCTTTTTGGGATCATTTTGAAGAGGCAGTTGGTGAATTCTTTCAATTTCCATTTTGCCCTCTGGTTCTATAATATCAGGGCACTTTCACTTGATAATTTCTTGGAAGATGATGTCTAGGTTGTTTTTTTTGTTTTTTTGTTTTTCATGGCTTTCAAGTAGTCCAATAATTTTTAAATTATTCTCCTGGATATATTTTCCAGGACAGTGGTTTTTCCAATGAGATATTTCACATTGCCTTCTATTTTTTCAATGGTTTGGATTTGTTTTATAGTATCTTGATTTCTTATAACATCATTAGCTTCCATTTGCTCCAATCTAATTTTGAAGGAATTATTTTCTTCAGTGAGCTGTTGAAATTCCTTTTCCATCTGGCCAGTTTTGCTTTTTAAGGCATTCTTCTCCTTGTTGGCTTTTTGGACCCTTCTTGCCATTTGAGTTAGTCTGTTTTTTATGGTGTTATTTTCTTCAGTCAGGCTGTTGACTCATTTTTCATGATTTTCTTACGTCATTCTCATTTCTCTTCCCATTTTCCTTTACTTCTCTTACTTGATTTTCAAAATTCTTCTTGGGCTCCTCCATGGCCTTCAACCAGTACATATTTTTCTTGAAGGCTTTTGATGCAGGAGTTTTGACTTTGTTATCTTCTTCTGGTTCTATGTTTTCATCCTCTTTGTTTCTGTAATGGTAATGAAATTTGAAGATCCCATTGTATTGCTAAGTTGA
>CM053591.1:118473887-118494530 GCA_028646515.1 Pseudochirops corinnae | reverse complement strand
TTATGATATGCAATTAAATAACCAACCCAGAGACCTTTTCCATAAAAATTTGCATGTGTATGTAAATGTGTGTATCTTTAAATATAGTATAAATTTATAATAAATGGTTAATTATTTAGGAGGAAGAAAATTGACTGAATTAAATTTGTAAAATTACATAGTTCTTTAAACAGCCTCAAACTTATAAAATCATAGGGCTAACTTTTTGAATCCAGATATTATACCAATATGTTTGTTAGCATTAATTAATAAAACATTATTTACTCTGACCAATTAAAGTAAAGATTACTCAGAGATTAATAAAAAAGACTCAATAAAAATAAAAAATAAGTGGATAAAAATAATCAAGCCTACAGAATATATGCAAATAAATACATGATACAAAAGAGAAATGGACTGATGATGTGAGAAGAATACAGGAAAAAAAAAATTTGATAGCTCATGTTTCTCATTTAGTCCGGTCTGGCTCTTAATGACCCCATGGGCTTTTCCATAGATTTTCTTGGCAAAGATACTGTAACGTAATGGGAATTTAAAGATCTTCACTCCCCCTTGTATTGGCAATCAAACAGGTACTTAGCACCTTGTTCCAAGTTAATGATTGTGTCAAGTATTAAGACCTACAACTTGGGAATCCTACAGTGGGATGGACTTTTTGATGTAAAAGGAAGGGGCAGAACAGGGAGGAGCTAATACCATATATAAGGAAAGCCCAAGCTGAGAGAGCCCAGAACTTCTGGGAATGAGCATCATGTAGGTAGAGCACCTACTGCTAGACAGAGAGAGAAAGAGAGAGAGAGAGACAGAGACAGAGACAGAGAGACAGAGAGATAGAGAAAGAAAGAGACAGAGAGAGAGTGAGAGACAGAGAGACAGAGAGTGACAGAGAGAGAAAGAGAGAGAGAGAGAACTGCTGGGAATGAGAGTTACTGAGAGAGAAAGACAACTGCCAGGATCCTGAGAACTGCTATAAGTTGAGAACAGAGTGGAAAACAGAACTTGTGCTTCCAGAACTTCTCCTGAGAACTTCTTCTGAGAACCAAATTTAGAACTTTTGAGAAATGAGAATAGAGAAGAACTGGGAGGATGCATGATTTTGGTACCAGTACTTTGTCTGTCTGTTTTGCTGTTACTTTGTCAGATTTGTAAGCTTATAGATGATGATGCTGTTGTTCCAGAAGCCCTAGGACATTGCTGCTGGTTCAGAAGCCCTGAAAGAGAATTTTCTTGTTGTGTGTTTACAGAAATCCTGGAGGAGGGTCTTGCTGATATTTTCAGAGGTTCTGGGACTACAGTAATGATTTTTACTGATTCCTTCGACATTTTTATTGGGTCTATGTTGATTTCACAGGCAGAAAGTGAATTGATGAGGATGCTGGCAACATGCGTGAATGTTATTGTGGCTTTGTTAAGCTTTGTCTTCCCAGGAATAGAAACTGCAAAGGACTTGAGGTGGCCTAGACACTGTGAGCTTCAGTATGAAACAGGAACTGGACAAGGAGCTGGACAACAAGGAGCTGACAGGAGCTGGGACCATGGAAGAGGAACCATGGAAGTTGAGAGCCTGCCTTGAGTTAAGATGAAAGGACCTCTCCTCAAGCATTTAATGCAAACTGAGAAGATCAGGATTTACTAGCGGTGAAGAACTTTGACCTTTACAATTAGATAATTGAGTTAAGGACTTATTAATTAAGGATGATTGGAAACTAATCTTTATTTAAGAAGAAAGAAGACTTTTGGATTGAAGAGATTAAGACAATGTGACTTAGGGGTAGAGTACTTTTGACCTCTGTAGTTTGTGTCAACTAAGGAGGCTTGCCTGCTTAAGAATGATTGAGTTACTAAATGAATGTTTAAAACTATATGACCACTTTGGTGAAAACTATGTGGCCATTTCAGTGATAAGTTGTTATTCCATAATATGGTGAATGCTCTATTTTGATTTTCTGTGAATATTTTGTCTTAGTTTATTAATGAATAAATAGAAAATTCACTATACTGTGTAATCAGAACCTTGCAAGCTGTTCACAGCAGCAGTCCTCTGGAAAGCTGCTTGTGCTTAGCTTTACAGATACCCAAGCAATTTACATTTCCTTCTCTGGTATGTACCCATTTAATAGATGAGCAATTGAGCCAAATAGAAGTTAAGTAACTTGCCCTGCATTGCATAGCTAGTAACTGTCTGAGGCTAAATTTGAACTCATATCTTATTGACTCCAGACAAGGTGCTCTATCCACTGCATCTCCTAGCTACCCAATAGCTCATGTACTCTACTATTAGCCTCAGGGTGTCAGAAGCCGACAAATAACCATTGGGTGAAATTCTGTGGAATACTCACAGAAAAATGTGGATAAAAGTTAAATAGGATGATTAAGCATGGCTGAAATGTGAGTTGTGTTGCTGGAGGTGACACACACACACACACATATATACATATGTGTTTGTGTGTATATATATATATATATATATATATATATATACATAATTGATATTGTGTAACTATTTCAATATATCAGTATTAAAAATTAATTACAAACTAATGTTGCCAAACTCTGAAAATAAGTGACCAAAGAGTCACAGCACCAATATAAGCATCAAAGAAGAAATTAAAGTGGATTTTAAATATTTACACAGAAATAGAATAATTTCAATGCCTAAAATTACTACTTTTTCTGACATTTCCTGTAAATCTTGAGCAAAATTATTTATTCATTCCTTCTCAATCGGGTCTGCTCTTAAGTGGTTATATTTAGTATGCTGTTCTTCAAACTCTTTTTTACTTTGCAAAATTTCATAAAGATTTTGATATCTGTCTTAATTTCCCACTGAGGTGAACTCATTTTACTTCTCCACTGTCTATAGAAACCTCCTCTTTAGAGAACTTCAGAATTCTCCAAGGTGCAATCAACTTTGGTTCTCACATCTCATCAATACCCTCTGCCTCTGTGGCTGAAGGATAGAGAGATGAGCCCCCAAATCTCAATTAAGGGAACAGAAAAGTCATTTCTTTATTTTCCCTCAACTACACTTAGACTTCTCTACCATGCCCTAAAGCTGTTTACCTTATCTTTCCCCTCCACTATTAGTTTCTTTTTGTGTATTATTTTCCCTTATTAGATTTAAGAATCTTAAGGGCAGGGACTGACTTTTTAAATCTGTATCCCCAGTGCTCAGTACAGAGCCTGAAACAGAATAGAATAGATAATAAATGTTTATTGACTGATTTTCTGGAAGACTCCATTCCTTATATTGATCATTGATTTCATGGATATCAGTATTCTGATAATACAGATCTAAAACCACCCATTTACCTATTCTGTGAGATTTGGATTGCTGTCTTCCATTACTTGCTCATAAAATGTCAATCTTTTCATATTCTTTTCATCAGTAATCTAAATTGTGCAGACATCATTCACATGACAACTTTTGATTAATTCCTCATATATGATATCTTCCTGTCTTATGCTTCTTCGTTATCTTTTGGGTGATCCTCAACTCAAAGTTTTCAGAGACTTTGGGAGTTTTTAATTTGTAACTCTACAATGCCACTGAAAGAATGCTACTATTGAAAGATAGCCCTTAGGCAGTAACTTGGAGCCAATAAAAACAGGAGATGGCTTACCAAAGGCAATATAGCCAATGTTCTTCCTGTTCAATTATTACCCAGCTTATAGATTATTATACTAATATACAACAATATAGACATTCTGGGACAGACAGTCACTTACATTACTTCCAGAATGATTTGTTTTATTTTTTTTCAAATTCTGAAAATATTTTTCAACCAGTTGAAAATGGTTAGGATTTTTTACTGCTTCTTCAAATCACATATTTTCCCTTTGAAACATTCCATTTATTCTTATCTTCTTCAGCCAACCAGTAAGCATTTATTAAGTGTCTATAATTTTCTAGGTTCTGTAGTAGACAAAAGAGAGACATATCTCTAATTTTTCCATCTCTTCCAGGAAAGAAACCAAACCTAAGTTTTGTTTATGGACATTAATTATTTGTCACTATCTGAAACACAAGTATAGCTCAGTGCCTGAAAGAATGGTAAAATTCTTAACTTTCATGCTTTTAAAATTTAAATATTCAGTCTTTTTTTTTCCTGACCGTCTTCATCATTAAATCTTTTTTAAAAGCTATGCTAAACTTCCTGCTTGTCATTCTTGTTCATTGCTTTGGGGTCTAAGTTGATAGAATTTTTTTAAGTGTTAGTAATAATGGGTCTCCTGCCCTTACTTTTTGTATTAATTTGTTTAGTTGCTTCCTTTAAGCTGTTCTTGGGATACAGTCTTGAGGAGAAATGAAATTACCATATGCTTTACAGTTTGAACTTCTTTTGTTATGAATAAGTGGCTAAATTAGACAGAACAGGTAAAAATACTGTTGCCAATGTGTCAGAACCTTCACTACCAACATGTAATACCCCTAAATTAACAAGAAAGAGAAAATGTGTCAAATCATTTCTACAATTTGGATTTTCTTCTAATGAAAAAACCTGTTTTCTTAATTTTATAATGAAGATTTTTTTTTTCCTGCAGAGAGCATGAAACCAGTGAAACTAAAACAACATAATAATACCAAGCATGTAGCATACTGCACAAAGGAATATTTTGAACGACTTTTAAAATCTACAAATAAAGAAGAACAATGTTTTGAGAAATATGCTACTATCAAGAAAAACTATTTACTTGCATATTGTGAAATTTATTTCATTGCAAAAATGAAAAAGTCTTACACAGTAAGAGAAGATCTCATGTTACTCGCTGCTATTAAAATGTCAGAAATTATTCATGGGAAAAAGTATAAGGATGAAATTCATAAAACTCCTTTATTGAATAATGCTATTTCCAAAAGAATTTTTGAAATTAGTAATGGCCAATTCCAGAAGCTCATTATCAGGTTTAAGTGCAGCTCAAAGTCTGCAATTCAGTTAGATGAAGCAATTGATATCTCAAATATGGCACAGTTGTTACTTTAGGTAAGATATGTCAATGAAGGAAGTATACACAAGGATATACTGTTTTGTCACCCTGTAGGGCACACAGAAAAGGTAAAAATATATCTTAGTCAATGAATTTTCCACAAATGAAGGTTTATAGTGGAAAAATTCTATTGGAGTTTGTACAAATGGTTAGGAGCAATGATGGGAGAAAATATTGGACTTGTAGCAAAATTTAAAGTTGATGGCAGTGAATATATCACTTTTACTGACTACATGATCAGTCAGAGGCACTTGTAGTCAAAAAAGTGTCACCAGAGTTAGATATTGTTATTTACAACACTATCAAAGTCGTAACTTCATTAAAAGTTGTGCCCTAAACAGTTATATGATTTCAAATCTCTGGAAAGACATGGACCCTGAATACAAAAGCTTATTACTACATGCAGAGGTAATGTGGCTTTCAAGAGGGCAATGTTTAAACGCATTATTGAAATTGAAAGATGAAGTTGTTATATTTTCGACTGAGCAGGAATCCAATTTTGTTTTTTGTTTTTTTTTTCATGATTTATGACTTTCAAAACTGTGTTACTTGCTGGATATTTTTGATAAGCTCAATGATATAGACATGCTGCTCCAAGGAAAAAAATTGCAACACATTTATGTTTAAAGATAAAATTGAAAATTTTACTAAAAAATTTAAAATATAGAGCAGGGTGGAAAATGGTTTTGTTGTTTTATTTTAATTGTTTTCAGCTATAGATGATTTGATAATTGTAAATACTTAATTGTAAGAGTTTTAATTGATCATCTGAAGTGCCTGGAGACACAGTTGCGGAAGTATGTCTCTTCAAATTTTGATTCTAAAAAAATTAAGTTGGGTTCATAAGCCATACTCAATTGAAATTAAAAACATCAATCATCTGCCAAAAAATTCAAGAAGAATTGGCTGAGTTATAAACCATACAGATTTCAGATGAGTTTCCTAAATAAATGTTAAAGAAATTTTGGCTTGGAATTGGGACAGAATTTCCAACAATTTCTGAACTGGCCCTAAACATACCTCTGCCATTTTGTACTATATTTATATGAAAAGGTATTCTCAGCATTGATGATTATAAAATCATCAGTCAACTCTAAAAAACATTGAAGATTCTCTACATTCTGTAGTATCAAATATTCTGCCACGATTTAATTTTTTATGTAAAAATAAACAAGCATATATAGCTATCTAAATCAGCATTATCTATCGAATTAAATGGTAATATATATGTATATGTCAAAGAACTATTTTAAAATAAATTTCTTTATGATTTATTATCAGTAAATGTTTGATTTATATACTTATTTTATGTACCTATATACCTGAGGTTGCATAAAGATTTATTGGATGAAAAGGAGTCACAAGTGGAAAAAAATTAAGAAGCCCTATATATAGTTCATAGGATTTTTTTCATGGAAACCATTGCTATAAGATTAGATTATAGAAAAACACTGACAGGTAGGTGGCACAGTGGATAGAGCACTCCTCATGGAATCTGGAAGACTTATCTTTATGTGTTCAAATTGAGTCTCAGATACTTACTATCTGTGTGACCCTGGGCAAAACACTTAACCCTGTTTGCTTCAGTTTCTTCATCTGTGAAGTGAGCTGGAGAAGAAAATGGCAGATAACTCAATTTTCTTTGTCAAGAAAATCCGAAAATGTGACTACAAAGAGTCAGATACAACTGAAAAACTCAACAATTTAAATATTAAGACAGCTGTGTGTACACAAATAATATCTTGCCAACTACTAATTCATCTTTCCCCTGGCACATGTGTACTTTGAAAATCCCCTGTGCACCTTGAGCCTTGATATAACTGATTTGGCCAGTTCCAGGTGGCTGCAAATATCAGGGTTTAAGTATTTCACTCTCAGAAGTGTACTTTTGAGTACATCTTCACTTCCTGAGAGCACATTTCCTCTTTCTGAGAATATGCTTCTTCTGTGGGAGCATTCTCACCTGAATGGACCACTTAAATGTACTTTTCCCCCCTCTTCTTCCCAATGCAGTGTGACCCTTACTTGAGTTTTATTTTATGTTCATATTGTACATGTCTGACTTGCATATCAGGTCCCCATCTCCTCTTCTTCACTTTTCCCTCCACTCCAAGTCTTCCCTAGTATTTGTCAATGCAAGTTGAATATTAAATCATCCTCCATTGTTACAATGTACTATTCATGGCAACTGAACTCCTTGAAGTCTCTGGTTGGCTCACGAGTCTTTCCTCAGATATAAATCAGTCCTCAGATACAGACTTTCTACTTTGATAATTATACTTCTGGTAGGGGTTTGGACACTGTGAGCCCAGTCCTAGAAAGCAAGACATAAAAGGGGAACATCACAAGAGGGACTCCTTTATGCCAGAGAACTATGACAAGATTTTTCTTTACTAAGAAGTTAACTAATCAAGAAGCATTTTGTTAAGCAATTACCATTTGCCAGGATTGTGACAGGTATTAATGCTACAGGAAAAATAAAAAGGGCAAAAGTAGAGAACAAGAAGTCATTTACATTGTCATCCCCCCTCTTTTTGAGTGAAAACTGAAACTTTTGAAATAATTGGATTCTAAAAGCCCTGTAGGGAAGCTAGTTTTAGCCAATAGGTAACTGAAATAAAGGACAATAAGAAGATAAATGAGTACATAAATACACTTGAGGAAAATGATTAATATTCTATAGTTCCTTGTAAGGATGAACACATTTGACTTAGGCTTGGCTTACATCCATCCTCTCTCTTATGACTGCATATTGGGTGAAGAACAAAGCTAAACTCTATTCTTATAGCCCCAAATGGCTCTAAATCCATAAAACCACAGTCACTGGAGCAGCAGAGCAATAAGTAACACAAACCACATGCAAAACCACATACACACACACACACATACACACATACACATCTACTAGCAAAAAGAAATGATACGTTAAGAGCTCAGGTAGGGATTGTGAGGAAACAAAATTTAATTTGAATAGAAAAATTTCCTTTGAAGTTTTTGTTGTATGTGTGTTAGGTCTTTAAAACATGATTTTTTAAAAAAATCAGTGACTCTTATGCTTGATATTTCTTGTCCAATGCTGTGAGTAAGAGGTGAGGGAGTACAAGCATATTTTGAAAATGTAAGTCACCAGATCTGGTACCCACATTGAACATAAAATAGGTCAAAGGTGTCCTGAGGATCGCAGTTGAATTGAATTTTTCTGGCACTTCTGACTTAGGTAAAATAAGATTATCCAGTCTTCAAAAAAAACAAATGAATAATAAATTAAAAGTAATTATTTTTTAAGAGTAAATGATTTTGAAGTAATTTTAAAAGGAATATATGATTAAACTTTAATTTTCATGAAGTAAATTAATAAAAAGTATGACTATAATTGATAAAAAATACAGAAATATTTTGATAAAATAAAGACAAGGATAAGCTTTACAAAGGAAAACTATTCAAGAGGATCCTGAATACAATGGGGCAAGCATTTAGGTAGAGCATCTAGCTCATTCTTCTGGACACTATATTTCCTGGATATTTTTACATTAATATCTTCTGAATATATTCTCATGTTACATTTTCTATTTTCTGGATATTGGAGTCTAGACTAAGTTGCAGCTTTATATTTTTACCATTCCATGTATACTAAAACAAACTAAGTTTATAACTTCAGAAAAAAATTGAAACTTATGCGATGGAATATTTGTTTTACTACTTGTTATCTACATATATATTATATATATCCTTGACTATACCAAATATATATATATCCTTGACTATACCAAATAGAATGCCTCTTCATCTTCTTATAATATGTGGTTATTATTAATTTATTTTAACAAATCATCCACAGAAAATTTGTTCAAAGTCTAAAGTCTTTCTATGGTTATTTTAATATTTCATGCATGACACTACATCATTTAGGCTTCCATTCATTATCCCTTTTCCACATAACAAGACCTGTTCATCACTTTTTCTAATCATATACTTCATTGATAATGATTTATCTTGTTGCACTTCTTATAGGTCATTGTTGGTCTTACATTCTTTTTTAGATTAAAATTCACTGTATGACAACTAAAATTGCCTTTCTTCTGAGATTATGGTGCCTAAAAAGAAATTCATCACAAAACATGAATAAGTGCCTACTATTTACCAAGCACTGTCCTAGACATGTAGGAAAAATGCCAAAATGAAATGAAGAAATTTTTATTCTCAAGAGTTCCCACACAACTATTAGGATAGCCTATGTAAGTACGTATGTGTTTATGTATCTGCATATATGTTTGTAAAATATGCTCATTGTTGTTATTCAGTTGTTTTAGTTGTGTGTGACACTTTGTAACCCAAGTGGAGTTTTCTTGGTGGGGATATTGAACTGGTTTGCCATAACCTTCTCCAGATTATTTTACAGATGAGGAAACTGAGGCAAACAAAGTTAAGTTAAATGATTTGCCCGGGGTCATATAGTTAGTAAATGTCTGAGGTTGGATCTGAGTTCAGGTCTTCCAGACCCTAGGCCTAATGGTTTATATACCACACTACCTGTCTATCCCTAGATATGTATAGATATACATGAGTATGTGTGTGTGTGTGTATAGAGCAGAAGAAATATATATATATATATATATATATATATATATATATATATATAAAACAAAAAATTAGTACGTGGTGAATAAGGAAGAAAGGCAATAGAAGTTGGAATGAAGTCATCAAAGGCTTGATGAAGCAGGCAGTAGTTTTAAACATTACCCCCTTCTTGAAAGAAAAGAGAATTTATGGAATTGAATGAGGAAAAACAATATTAAGGGTTTATTATGTGGCAAATCCTGTGCTAAGAACTGATCATACAAAAAACAAAAGGAAAGAAAAAATTTAAAAAAAAAACAAATCATCTCTGCTCTCAAGGAATTCACTTTCTATCTGGGGAGATACCACGCACAGGATAGTCAAACTTCAGGCAGAAGAAAAAGTTCCGTGTTTTTTTAGGGTGTGATGGCAGCTCAGATAGCAATGTATAGAGATCCTGAGGGCATAGCAACACGACAGAAGTCAGGGCCCAGTGAACCTTAGAAAGAAATGGTGAGGGAAGTCGTAAGACTCAATGATCTAAAACTATATCAGATTATTGTTAGTCATTCTTTGCTGATTCTAGTTATCACTAGGTAGGGGGAAGCAGTCTGGCAGATTGAAGTGGAGAAGATCTTGTTTTACTTTCCAAATAGCTAGGGATTTGGTGAAGGGTCCCACCTTCTCAATACACTTCCCCATTCTTATTGCCCAGTTTCTATAAGGTAGAGAATACCCACTCTGTGCCAATGGAGCAAAAGGAGGTTTCTTAATTTAGAAGGATATAAGGCAGTAAATGCCAGGAATGAGAGATGACTAGTGAAAAGACACGAAAGGCATAGAGATGGGAGGAGCATCATGAATAAGGAATATGAGAACAGTTTGGCAGGACTGTAGATTGTGGGATTTGGATATATTTCATCTTGGGAAGAATATTGGTGCTTGATAGATGGATTTTGGTAGTAGACAGTAATTTGAATCATTATTCTTGACTGTGCCTAACTCAACCACCTGGTACCTTAGGCTTGTCATTGTAGCAAAGTGAGAAATTAAGAGAACTAACAAAAGTACTAGCAAAAGGAGATTTACTTAGCAATAAAAAAGGACAGCATTCAATAGCATTAGGAAACAAGGATATCTCATTTCCCATGATCACCAACATGTGTTACTCAGTACCTCTGCCATGTTTTTATCATGATTGCCATGAGCCTTAGCAACCAATCAAAAGAGATTATGGGGTATCCCTCTGCTAGCCCTAGATGCTAGATTAGACACTTTTTGGCAACTCCATTGCCGATGCACATATGTGGGGCAGTTAAAGGAGAAAAAGGAGCATTTTCAGTCAAGAAAGAGTGTAAGCCCTAAGGGGCAAATATTTGGCAACTTCATTACATAAACCTACTTCTGAGACACAATTCAAAGGTGGAGAGGGGTACTATCAGTCAAGAGGGAGTGAGAGCTCTGAGCAGTGGTATCACTTCAGGCCCTAAAGGATCAGGGAGCCTGAGAAACAGTGTCATTTCTAGTCCTGAGGGAGAAAGGCCCCTGAGGAAAAGTATCAACTATAATTTCAAGGGATCACAGGCCCTTCCTGGGTAAGAACCAGGGTGAAAAGGAAGAGAGTCTTGATTACAGGGTGGAAAAATGAGCAAACAATAGGAAAAGAACCTGATCACAAAAAAGGCTACTATGGTGACGGAGAAGAACAAGAAAAAACTGAGAAGATAATCAAGTCAAAACAGATACAAATAGTACCCAAAACCAATAAGAATGCCTTGAGAGATTTTAAAAACGAAAGAAAAAAACTGACTTTCAACATCAAATAAGAGTGGTAGAGGTAAAAATGATGCAAAGAAATGAAAGCAAATGAAGAAAATTATGAAAAGACAGTTAACAACAAGTAAAAGAGTCACAAAAATTACTGAAAATAGCTCCTTAAAAACCAGAATTAGCTAAATGGAAAAGGAGTAAAAAATTTCATTTAAAAAAGATGCAATATCTTAAAAAATTATAATGGGGCAAGTGAAAACTAATGACTCCATTACATCAAGTTATATTAAAACAAAATTAAAAGAATGAAAAAAATAGAAGAAAACAAAAAATATCTAACCAGGAAGAGCCAAAATAAAGAAAGACAATTATAGAACAATTTCCTTAATGAGCATCAATGTAAAAATGTTAAACAAAATACTAACAAGGATATTATAGCAATATATTACCAAGATCATACAGTATGACCAGGTGGGAATTATCCCAGTAATGCAAGGGTCATTCAATATAAGTAAAACTATCAGAATAATTGACCATATCAGTAAAAACAACAGAAAATATGATTATCTCTATAGATGCAGAGAAAGCCTTTGACAAAATACATTGCTCATTGCTATGAAAAATACTAGACAACATAGAAATAAATGGAGTTTACTTTAAAATGGTAAGTAATACTTACCTAAAACCATCCATAACCATTTTGTGTAAGAGTGATAAGCTAGAAACCTTCCCAATAAGATTAGGGGTGAAAAAAGCATACCCATGCTCACCTCTATTATTTAATGTTAGCTATAACAATAAGAGAAGAAAAAGAAATCAAAGGAATTAGAATAGGCAATGAAGAAACAAAGCTATCATTCTTTGAAGGTGATGTAATATACTTTGTAGATTATATGATATATTATCCAAGACAATATAGTTCCACAATATTTGAATTGTTTCTTTCTGGCTTTTTATAGTATTTTCTTCTTGGCCTTGTGATTCTGGAATTTGGCTACTATATTTCTTGAAGTTTTATGATAAAGGTAATAAGTTTTTATGCCTCTTCCTGTGTCATAATTTACTTTTCTGCCTCATCCTTTCCTTTTCTCCCATTATAGTCCCTTTGTTCCCCATAATAAGGTTTTTTTTTTATCATCAGATTAGTTCATTTGTACCTACATCCTCTATCTACGTATATTTCTTTTAAATATCACAATAATTATATAAATTTCAATATTGAAAGGTATCAGCTTCTCATAAAGGGATGTAAATAGTTTGCTCTTATTGAACCACAAGTTGTATGTGTGTGCATGTATGTGTGATTTTCTTGTTTATCTTTTTATGTCTCTCTTGAGTCTTACATTTGGAGATCAAACTTTCTGTTGAGCTCTGGCTTTTTCATCAGGAAAGTCTGGATGTCCCTTATTTCAATAAATCACCATCTCTTTGCCTGAAAGATTATGCTCAGTTTTGCTGGGTAATTGATCCTTGGTTGCAGTCCACGATTTTCTTCCTTATGAAATATCAAATTCCAATCCCTCTGATCTTATAATGTAGAAGCTGCTAGGTCCTATTTAATCCTGACTGTAGTTCCACAATATTTGAATTGTTTCTTTCTGGCTGTTTACAGTATTTTGTCCCTGGCCTTGTGATTCTGGAATTTGGCTACTATATTTCTTGAAGGTTTCAATTTGGGATCTCTTTCAGAAGAAGTCCAGCGAATTCTTTTGAGAACTCTTTTACTCTCTGATTCTAGGACCTCAGGACCATTGTCTTTGACTATCTCTTGGAGGATATTGTCCAGACTGTTTTTACATCATGGCTTTCTGGTAGACCAGTAATTTTAGGTTATCTCTCCTGGAGCTCTTCTCCAGTTCATTTGTTTTTCCAGTGAGATATTTTACACATTCTTCTAAATTCTCAATCTTTATGTTTTTTTTTTTGTTTGTTTACTGTCTCGATGCATCATAGAGTCCTTAGCTTTGATTTGACTGATTCTGATTTTTAGTGGATTATTTTCCTCAGTTAGTTTTTGAAGCTCCTTTTTTGGGGAGGAGGTATATTCTCCTTACGCTGGATAGAGTTAAATCTTGAACCTCCCATCCCAGTTCACAAATTTTACTTTTTAAGGATTTGTTTTCCTCAGTGAGAATTTTTTCCAATTTGGTCAATGTAGATTTAAATTTATCTTCTACCTCTCTAATTTGGCTTTTGAAGTTTTTCATGAGCTCCTCCAAGAATGTTTTTTGGGCTTGAGAACAATTCATATTTCCTTCTGTGATCTCAGGTGTGAGTATAGAGTCCATGTGGTCCTCTGAATTTGATTGTTCTTGCAGACTATAATAGAATTGTTTCATTCTTGATTTCACAGTTTTCTTCTTGCTCCTTGTAATTGACTATATCCTGACTTTTTAGAGTGGATTTCTGCTTCTGGGCACAGATGTACCATGTTTCTCACTCTGGGAGCTAGGCATTTGGTTGTTGACTTTGTTTGTAGGCTCTGGGTGTCTAGACTGAAGCCAAGGCCAATGTTTCCCCTGGGTTACCCTGAGACTCACTAAATAACATGTAGGGGTGAGGTGGTCTGCCTCCTTCAGGTTTCTGGTTCTGTACTCCTGAGCTACAACTCAGGCAGGCTTAACATCTGGTGGCCAGCTGTGCTGATGTCTGCAGATTTCCTTGGTGGTGATAAGGCACATCTGGCTTTCTGTTGTTAGTTCTTGCTGGCTCCACCCCCTGGCTTTGGAATCTCCCGCTGGTCAGCTGAGATGGGTATGGTTGGGAGACCTTGCACTTTTTACTTCAGGCTCAGCACAGCTTCAGTCACACCCTTCCTTTAGGACTTCCAAGCCTGAAGATGTGTATACTGTTTCAGGATTTTACGCTGGATAGGGCATTAGTTGCTGTGTTTTCAGAGTCAGGGAGGGAGATTAGAGCTGCTAGGGTTTACTCTGGCATTTTAGCTCCCAGAAGTTCAGGTAGGTGATTTTTAGACATCTAGGCTGTGGGCTGATAGCCCCAGCAGAAACTGCTGCCTTGGGCCCTGTGCTTTCTCTTACCCAGCTCTGATTGAAAATCCCATCTGGTGGTGAGATGTATGCAAATTACCCTTGGGTTGGGTGGATCCACTGGCTTGAGCTTGCTCTCACTCTGCTGTGCTCTGCCCGCTGGTCCGTGCTAGTGCAGCCTCCACTTGCCTCATGCTGTCTCTGCCTGGACCTGCGGGGGTGCTTTCCTGGGATGTGAATCTGTCACACTCCAGCTTTCAATGGATTCTGTCACTCTAAAATCCATTCAGATTCACTTTTTATAGGTTAGTGATGAATTCATGGAGGAGCTCAGAAAAGTTCCTGCTTGAATTCCACCATTTTAGCTCCACCTCACAAGTTCTGTTTTTTAGCAAAGACTAGGTATAATCTTGGGTAAGGCTCCAAAAAAAAAAAAAAAAGTTAAACTACCACAAGGTGTTAAATAATTTAATAGCTGAAACAATGTGTTAAGCACTTCTTTTCTTGCCATTACAATCACTTCTGATTAAAGAAATGCAAATTAAAACAACTCTTAGGTACCATCTCACACTAATCAGTATGGATAAAATGATACAAAAGGAAAATGAAAATGCTGGAGGGATTGGGTCAAGATTGGGAGACTAATGTATTGTGGTAAAGTTGCTAACTAGTCCAACCATTCTGGACTATGCTCAAAGGGCTATAAATCTGTGCATAACCCTTGACCCAGTAATACCACTAGTAAACCTGTATCCCAAAAAGGTCAAAAAAAGAGAAAAGGAAGTATTCATTTAAAAAAATAGAATTGGAAATCATAGGTATACCCATCAACTGGGAAAAGGATGAACAAATTGTGACACATGATTATGATTGAGTATTGTACTATAAGAAATGGTGAAAGGAATGCTTTCATAAAAACAAACTAACAAACATGGCAAGACCTATACAAACTGATGTAAAGTGAAGGTAGAGGGACTGGGAGATCATTGTGCACAATAACAGCAATATTATAAAGATGATCTACTGTGAAAGACTTTGATAGACAATAATCCAAGACAATTGCAAAGGACCAATGATCAAAAAAGCTATACAACTTTGGAAAGAGAACGGATGAACTCTGAATGCAGATTAGAGCATATGTTTTTTTTTTCCCTTTTCCTTATTTTTCTTCTTTTATTTTGTTTGTTTTTTTCTTTTGAAACATGGCTAATTGGATATATATTGTGAAAGACTTCATGTGTATCATTAATATTAAAGTGCTGACCTTCTCAAGGAATTAAAGAGAAAGGAGAAAGGGGAGGAAATAATTTGGAACTCAAAAGTTTAAAAACTATTAATTTCTATGTGTGATCGGAAAATATTAAATGAAATAAAAAATATTTTTAAAAGTAATTTAGCATTTTCTTCAGTAACTGAAAAGATTATTTTGAGAAGGGATTCATAGGTTTACCAGATTGAAAAATGCATTTTAGATACAAAAAAATGATTAATAAACTCTTCTCTAGGTTTATGTCAAGATAGAAATCACTTCATTCAATTAAGCAAAAATTTTAAATGTGTCTACTAGGTGCAAATCATTTTTTTTTTGTCATGGATAAAAGAAGATTTAAAAATAGGTAATTAGATTAATGCCTCACATGAAGATAAATGCTTGTAGATGACTTTAAAACACCCTGTCTTTATCTGGATCACCCCACCATCAGCATTTCAAAGGCAGATGTACACTTGAGATGTTTGTTGGGTTTGGGTGTTTTTTGTTTTTTTTTTTGTCTTTATGGGATTGCTTCCGTAGAAGATTTCTTCTTCTGGGAGGCTGACTTTCTGGTTATTACCATCTCAATGCCCTAGCAAAGGTGGCAATAAAACAGTCACATTGCAACAACAAAAAAAGAGATGTTGAAAAATAAAGATAGAAAAATACAATTTAACAAAATTGTAAATTATACTTCTTACAAGATTGACAGAATGTTTCTTTAACAATGTTGATGTTTTTTAAAGTAGTTTGAATTTCATGACTGATTTTGCACTTATAATTGCTAATCTGCACTGGACTCCTGCAAAGCTTCACCTACAAATCAGGACCTTAATGAATAGGCATATTGCTGTGGAATAAAATATAAGACAGGGAAAGAATGAGGATGTGTGGTCAAAAGAGATGTAATTGTATCTAATATCTATCATATAACATTTAAATGGCTTCATTCAGGGCTAATAAATATTATTTATGCCTCCTGGTTATAAATCTAAGTTACAACAACAAAAATATAACTAAAATATATAGTGACTTACCTTAAACAAATTATCATGATTGCAATTTATTTATAAAGGGAAATTCTATTTTCTTGCCCTGCAATTAGTAGAATTGCACTGATAGCATTTGAGAAGTATTGCTAATTAATTGTTAATAACCTGCTGGGAACATAACCAAGACAGACACTAAATTGCAAAACTAGTTATCAAGCCTGTTGGAGCAGAAATGATTTAAAGATTTTAATCAGAATTCTGTGTACAAAGTTATTTTAGCTTGGCTATCTAAATGTATGAGCTATTAAATGGAGGAAACTTTTTTTTTTAAAACAAGCATGACCACCTGCTAATTTACTGGTTACAAAGATGTGAAATGCTTTTGCCAAAGAAAACTATACTATTGAAAACCCAGATTTCCTCATTAGGGTTTAGCATACTTCTTTGAGTTTGTACTTCCACAAAGTACCCTGGAAAATAAATTTCATTGAACAGTCCAGTGGTAACCACTGGAAAGCACTCAGAGCTCCAGCCAATAAAGAAATTGTAAAAATTCCTCATTTTGGAACACTGTAGTCTCATGTATAATATTTGTCTCACCCTCCCCAACAATGACAACAGGTCAATCATAACTCAGACCTGAATCCGTTGCTTCTGGTCTCATTCTTCAGTGTCAGGCATTTTCCCACACTGCTTCTCTATTTTGGTACTTCTGGTGGCTTTGTCATTAATTTCCTTCTCTAATATGTACTATGTCAGTAGTTCTGCCCATTGTTATTGAGGCCACATTTATCCAACAACTCTCCATAAACATTCTAGGTGTAACCAGAAAGGATCCTAGGCATCTTCATTTAACCTAAAGAAGGACTAGATGTAGTGAATGCTCTTATGATTATAGAAATGCTAAATAAAGGGCCCTACTACTATGGGCCCACCACATCCAGGATATATAGGGTGATATAGTGGAGTTCTAATCTTCTTCAGAAATGGATATACTGCTTTCATCTAGGTTTTTTTTTTTTTATATATTCATTAGAAGGGACAGAATTGTGTTATTTAAAGAGATAGTGCTCTATGTCTCATCCAGCTAAGAAAAGAGATTTTTGTTGTTAACTGCATAAAATTAGGGTCACCTCAAGGCATATCCTTGTTGAATATTCTTGTGTTATGGTTAAGTAAATTACCTTTTGTTAATTCACTACAGTACTTATCCCCTCCTTGACAATACTGCTTTTCCCTCAAAATATTTCTGCCATTGGTCTTGGTCTCTAGATTCATGAATCCTTACCATTTCACAAGGCTCACACTCCACTCCCATTTTGTTTCCCTCTCTGGACTTCACCTCCTCACTGGCATATCTCCCCTATTCCCTACCCATACATCTCCTCTTCCTTAGGACAGGGACTTTATTATTTGCATGTTTTTGTATCTCTACAGTTAGTGACATACATTATAAGTATTTATTTATTAATCCTTATGTCTAACTAGATTGGGTGTCCTTTGATTCTACTTGGGGGGAGTTGCAATATTCTTCTCCAAAGAACCATAATTCGTCACTCCAAACAACTCTGTTGATATTTAGGTCACTCCCATGATGCAGTAAGGCAAATTATGCTAAGAACATGTATATTCATTAGAAGATAAGAATCCTCAAAACATATCATACATATATGTTGCATATGTTTATGTTGTAATCTATCTATCTATCTATCTATCTATCTATCTATCTATCTATCTATCTATCTATCTTCTCATATGTACAAGGCATTTCAAAAGTCTCGGTGTATTTCAAACTTTAAAAATTAGTTTAATTACCTTAAACTAAGGATTTTGAAAATCTTGAATTTTAAATATCGATGGAAAGAAAGAGATATCTATACCTATACTTATCTAAATTCACATGCATATATGTATTTATATATGTATTTACATACATGTGTGAAAGTAATGGACGTGTATGCATGTACATATATGTGTGTACATTTGTATATTTATAAACCCAGAGACAAAATAGATAGGAGAGCCAAACTTAGGTTCAGGAAGATCTGAATTCAAATATGGCCTCTGACACATAATGTCTCTATTACCCTGAATAAGTCACTTAAACATTTCAGAGCCCAAACAACTCTGAGAAAGGAAATTTCTTTCCACTAATAATGTAATACTTTTGGTAGAATGGGGTTCATGCAAAGGGTGAAAGTCCAAGACACATATTGTATGGTTTTATGATATTTCAGTTTCAATCTCACAGAATATTTGTTACATAAATTTTTATATTGGTACAAGATTGTGCCATTTATATTGGTACAAGATTGCTACATCTGTTTCTTAAAACAGACCTTGAAATGAAATGGTATAATATAGATCTAGAATTCTAGGACCTAGTGATAGAATGAAAGATCAATGAGGTGCATGCCCAACAACCAGTGGTTTAAATATAAGGAACCTTCTCCATTTCCCTTTACTCTCAATCTTTGAGCAATTTAGTTTATCAATCTAGGATCAGTTGCTATCTGTATTTGTTCTACTCCCCTTTCTGCATTATCCTGTCTCTCCTCCTCTCTCATAAGTCACACATCCCTTAACTCTTTATTGCCTGTTACCAGCTTCTCTCTTCAGCATCCCTATTGTCCAAAATTGTTCTCTTTCTCCATACAAAAAACTTGAAACTCTACAGAATGGTAGATTGTCAGGGAAGAAGGATCCTTTTCATCTTCATTTTCAAGAAGTCTAGATATCATTGTCTTCATTTTATTTGGAGGGAAGCCATGGCTCAGATTTATTCAAATTCACATAAGTAGCAAGTCAAATTAAATCTGGGTCTTCTGGCATTACATCGAACATTCTTATTATCACATAGATGCGGAATCTGTTGCTAATCCTTGGACTCTAATAAGGCAAATGAGACTGAAGATGGTGTGGGATTAGGATCTCTGCCTTCCCTGTAACTCAGTAGGTGGCTTGGAGTGGAGAAAAAACAGAAATTGTGTGGTAAGAATTTCTTCTTAGTGACTTATTATCTTGAACTGCTTTGATTTATATGTGTGCACATTTGTATATTTATAAACCCAGAGACAAAATAGATAGGAGAGCCAAACTTAGGTTCAGGAAGATCTGAATTCAAATATGGCCTCTGACACATAATGTCTCTATTACCCTGAATAAGTCACTTAAACATTTCAGAGCCCAAACAACTCTGAGAAAGGAAATTTCTTTCCACTAATAATGTAATACTTTTTTCTTTCCACTAATAATGTAATCCCTATTCACCTTCAGCACCCATTCAGGTGAATTATTAGCTCCTGCATGTTTATGATTTTTTCCTGCATCTTTACTTGCATGTGTACATGTGTATGTGTGATTACATAAGTATGTCTGTGTGTATGTGCATGTGGGTACAGGAGTGATGAAGGATCAAGGGACAAAACCGTATTTTAAGGGTGTGGTAAGTACTAGAATGAGTAACATGAAAATAACTTGTTTTGTTGTTTGGTATTATAATTCTAGTTAGAGGATTTGTGTGGGATTTCTTTTCTTTTCTTTCTTTTTTTTTTTTTTTTTTTTTTTTTACAAATTCCCGAAACAAGGACCAATAAATAGGTTTATGATGTATGCATCTGCTACATATCATTTATTTTACAACTGAGTAGCCTGAAGCCACCTGCTTATAAAATGAATAAAATAACACTTTGTATTTTTCAGAAACCTTCCTAGAAAGGATCATTCTGTGTTTTCCAAAAAATAAATGGAAAAATCACCAGGCATTCCCATTAGTTAAATGAATATGAAGAATTACTAGTGCCATATCAATTAAATGAGATTCAAATTTATATTTCCTTTAGAACTATGCCATTGTTTTCCAATGACGTGTTAGGTTGTTTCTCTTTTCAACTCCTTACTACCTATGTTATTTTGAAAAAATCCTTCAATATCTTTGGATTTCTATTTGTTCACCTTTGAATGAGGAAATTAGATCAGGTAATAGCTAAGATCCCTTTAAATATAGGTTATTTTATGTTCATATTCCCAGAAGCAAAATAATGAGTAATAATTGTAAACATAAAGTATTTATTAAGAAATTTTAAAATTTATT
>CM053591.1:118458278-118473387 GCA_028646515.1 Pseudochirops corinnae | reverse complement strand
ATTAATATAACTTTATAGGAAAACAAAGAAACAAACCCACCTCCCACCCCCAATTCCATTAGAGCCCTGACACTAAAGTGTTATACCTATTGCCCTCCATGATAAATGACTAAGGCATACTTTTTTGGCAACATCTTAGTAGCAAGATGACTATTTGTTTCTTGTAATTCAAAAACATCATTTAACTACACACATATATAACCAAAATGATGGTTTTTGAATATATATGTGTATGTGTGTGTGTTATTTTTTTCTCATCAAGTTATACTCATGATTTTTGGAAAACACAACATTAATTTTTAAAGGATAGACAAATAGTAACTTAAGAAAATTGCGACAATTATATTCCACCTACCTCTCATTCTGAGGCTTAAAAACATGACCCTTTAGAAGTATTCTTGATTTAAGGACATACATTATAATACAGTTGCTGTATTATTAATGCTTTCCATTAAAAATGTAAAATAACCATTTCTCTATGATTTAATCCAGAGGGAAATAGTTCTCTCATCATAATAAATGCATTTAACTTAATTGCAACACATTTTATTGGTGAGGTGATAATTTACCTTACTGGTTTTGCATTGCTTTGAATAACTTTAGGGATAGGAACTGACCCTGTGACTTCACTGATATGGGGAACTCTCTAAACTCCCACTAAGAATCCAGTTTCGTTCTGTAGAATGTTACCTGTATTTATTTGGGCAGAGAACACAGTGGAGGTAAAACCTGCTCTACTAAATTCTATTGTATTATTCTTTTCATTAAAAAGTGTGGCCCTCTGTTTATTTGAATTATTTGAATCATTTTTGGAATTTGAATGAGAAACAAACATGTTAAGTTAAGTCTGAAGATGAACACGACTAGGTTTTGTATAAAAGGAAAGGTATTTAAATTCCCTACCCATACAGCTCCTTTGATATAGTCACAAGATATAATCACAGGTGATGAGGTATTAATATGTTATAGAAAGGTATTACCCTCATCATTTGTGATTATATCTCTATTCAGACTACATCAACTAAATTGGAGAAAGAGGAGGGAAATCCCCCTTCTTTATGCTGAAATTGTCAAATTGAAGATACTGATCCCTCATAGTATGCAGCGTAATATAAGTGGTGATAACCAAAATGAGGACAAAACATGTATTCAGTATAACTTCAATTAAATCTACTTGATTTATTTTTCATATATGATAAAAAATGACCAATATAAGATTCTCACAAACCCCTAATTGTTTTAACTTACACTTCTATTCTTCAAGGATTTTAGATTTCATCAGGATAAATATTCGCTCCACCATTACATCATGATGGTCATAGAAATCAAAACATTTTTAGGCCTAAGTAGAGAGTAGAGATAGAGACAGGGACTAACTGATCCTCTGTTTTCCCTGGCATAGGGAATATAGAAAAGAAGAAATTTCCTACACCATTGTATATTTAAAAACTTACTGTAATTTAGAGTCTTAGAGTAGAATACTAGAAGAATACCTAGAATACTTAGAAGATAGGTGACTTAACAAAGGTCAAATAACCAGTATATATCAGATTAAGAAATTGAATCCAGCTATCTCTTCTTGATCCTCTAATCACTGTGACAAGATGCTTTTCATATTTTCTTTTTTTTAATTAAATTTTGTTTATTTTTAGTTTATATCATTGATTTCTAAAAGATTTTGAGTTACAATTTTCTACCCGTTTTTCCCTTACCCACCACCCCAAAACAACCATCCCACTGTATACACCCTCCTCCAATCTGCTCTCTTCTATATCCTCCCCCATCACCCCTCTGACTTTCTGGTAAAGTAAGATGGATCTCCCTATCCCAGTGCCTGTATATCTTATTTCCCAGTTGCATGTAAATATTAATAATAATAATAATTATTATTATTATTGTTATTATTATTACACATTTTTCTAACATATGATTTTAGAACTTTAAATTCTAGATTCTTTCCCTTCCTCCCGTGTCACCCACCCCCACTGGAAAAACAAGCAATTCAATAGAGGCCATACATGAGTAGTTACACAGAACATCGCCACAATGAACATATTGTGTAACACTGACAATATTTCCCTCCTTTTGATTCTACTCTCCCCATGTTCTATTCTCTACTTTGTCCCTATCTGTTTACAGAAATGTGTGCTTCCAACAACCCTCCCCCCAACCTGCCCTCCCCTCCATCATCCCCCTTATCATCCCCTTCCTCCCTACTCTCCTGCAGGACAAAATACCCAATTAAGAGTGTATGTCACTGTCTCCCTAAGCCAAATTCAATGAGAGTAAGGTTGACTCATTCTCTTTTTGCCTTTCTGTTCTTCCCCTCCATTGTAACAGTTATTCCTCACCTCTTCTATATGAAATGATTGACCCCATTCTGTCTCTCCATGTCTCCTCTACCACCTCCTAATTTCACCTTTTAAAATATCATCCCTTCATATTCAATTGATCTGTCTCTGTCTATTTATACATATGAATACATATGGGACTGTACATATATATGTGCACATATATACACATACTCCTGTATGTATTCATATGCATATATACCCTCCTATATAGACATATGTGTATGTATACATATATATATATATACACACACACACACATTTATAATCCCTTCACCTATCCTCATACTGAGAAAAGTTTAACAAGTTACCATTCTCATTTTTCCATATTCTCATGTAGATAGTTCAACTTTGATAAGTTCCTTATGGTTCCTTTTCCATGTTTACCTTCTCACGCTTCTGGTGTTTGAATGTCAAATTTTCTATTCATTTCTGGTTTTTTCCTCAAGAATGCTTTAAAGTCCTCCACCTCATTTAATGACCATGTTTTCCCCTGAAACATTATACTCAGTTTTGCTGGGTAAGTGATTCTTGGTTTTAATCCTAGCTCCCTTGATCTCCGGAATATCATATTCCAGCCCCTTCAATACCTTAATGTAGAAACTGCTAGATCCTGGGTTATCCTGATTGTGTTTCCACAGTATTCAAATTGTTTCTTCTTGGCAGCTGATAGGGAAGTGTATGGTGGGGTACTTTTGAGAGATTTCATATTTCATATTTCACTAAGATAGTTCCCTGCAATTGTAGCTTGGAAGATTAAGCTGTCCCTTCAAAATTTAGTTTTATGAAATATCCTATAACTTTTCCAAACCAAAACCCAGATTTTAAGTAGGGCTCACTAAAAATTCTCCTAGGAAAATTAGCTACTCGAGCATGGTGCCACTTAGCCTAGGTTCTGGAGGCTAAATTCTGCTGGAAGGAAAGGAAAAGTGAGGAGAGCACAGATCTCCTCAGCCTCCATGGTGATACCTAATGGTATATAACTCTAGCCATTTCCCAATTTCCTTTCAAAAAATTTCAGTCAAGTAAAATAAATAAACACATAAATGATTCTTAACAAAGCATATTTCATTTCCTACCTCTGGTTCATTATTTTTCTTCTGGGATCTGAGAGAGATATCATTGACAGTGTTCTTAAGTCATATCTCATCTTTACACTGATGAGAGCTCAGATGTCTTTAAATGTACACATTGTGGAAACACATGGTATGTTTTTTTCTCCTGTGTCTGTTTAATCAACTCTATTTCAATCCACATATTTTCTTAAGTTTCTATGAACTCTTCATATTCATCATCATTATGGCACAATAATGTTATATTCATACACCTCATTCTGATTAATTATCCTCAGTTCCTTCAACCAGTTCTTCTATGGAATAATTTTGAATCTCCTCACCTCTCTAGATTTTCTCCTCTGATATGCTGTAGTTGGTTCATGTTGTTTATAAATGTGTAAGAATAATCAATCTCTAGGGCAGCTAAGTGGCACAATGAATAGAGCACTGGCCCTGGAGTATTTGTAGCTAGTGAGTTCAAATTCAGCCTCAGACACTTAACACTTACTAGCTATGTGACCTTGGGCAAGTCACTTAACCCCAATTGCCCTGCTCTCCCCCCTTCCAAAAGCAAAACAAACAAAAACAATTTTAAAAAAGAATTATTAAACTCACTACTACAAATGAGTTCTAGCCAAACTGAGGATAGTGGGTAGAACCACTATCTCTCCTGTTCTTAATGCTCACAGAAATTTCATTTGCTGTTTTGGCTTCCATGTCATATCATTGACTAAAAATCCCAGATTCATTTCAGAAAGTCATTTAGCCTTGCCCCGAGCCTGAACTTGTGTAGCAGTACTGCCAAGTAGCTCACATTGCTTCTTTTTGTTTACATGGATGGCATGAGTCATTTTGTCTAAAATCCAAGCACTGTGGCCCTACAATATCCCCTATATTCTATTCTGCTAAGGACAACATCAGATGAGAAAATGAAATGAGAATAACAAAGGTTATACTTAGACTATTAATGTCCAAGGTATCTCTCTGCAGAAAAGCTGCCAAGTTCCATGGCAATTTGAGCTAGGAAAACCAGTGCTAAATGATTGAACAATAACGTATTACCAAGATTCTTTTCTCCTTCTGATGAGTTCATCACCCATTTTTCAGCATAATTTACATGTCATAATTTTGGCAATCCACATGAGAAATACTGCCTCATTCATTATAAGTCCTTGAATGGGTTTGCATTAAGATGCACAGTAACTAGAATTACCCGTTAGGCCCATAATATTCTGTTTTCTCTATGCATTCAGTTGGTAGCCTTTGACAAGTATATGGCACTAAGCTCTTCAACACAGATTTTCTATTAAAAGGGGAAACTTGTGCTGTGCAAATATGCCATATTTTATATTTAGTGCTGATATAGTTTTTGTGTTTGTATTTTTATATGAGTGTTTGTAGCTTTAAATATTGCTCATATTTGCTCTTTGCATTAATGAACTAGTCCTTTATTGCATTTGTAAATTACAATGGAAATGGAAAGTAGGGGAACTTTTTATTTGCAGCTAGCTACTGTGCTGAGAAGCATTTAGGAAAATATAGTGTAACATTAAAAGTAGTAGACATCAGTTATAAATCCAACCATTAGTAGACACAAAGCTGCTCCTGCAGTAATGGCTAACCAACTTATTTCAACAAATACTCCCTTTAGAATTTCTTTTAATATTGTTTTGTAAACTAATCTCTGGTTACGTAAGGGTGGAGTTAATTAAGCAAGCACTTCTTTGTAAAGAGAGCATGCAAAAGGCAATAAAATGTTTCCTACAGTGCTGATTAAGACTGAGAGTACTTTTCTTAATATAGTTTCTTCTAGGAAAGACAAAACATTCATACAGTCAAATCTCTCTCTCTTTCTCTCTCTCTCTCTCTCTCTCTCTCTTTCTCTCTCTCTTTTTTTTTTTCTCTCTCTCTCTCTCCCTCTCTCTCTCTGAGAAATTACTCATGTATTTGGCCCTCATTTTAACTAGCTACAGCCTATGGACTAATCAGTTAATTGGTTGTGAATGTGTTTTTTTTATTCACTTGGATTCAGAGCTTCCTATTTTTCTCTTTGAAATCCTCTGAGATGCTTAATTAGGTTGTATTCAGCATCTAGGCAATCAGGTGGGTAAATAGAAGTTTCCCAAAATAGCACAATACAATACTTCCTTGACGAAAAGTTTATTGATAATATGGGAAATGCAATTCAAAGCCATAACATAGCATTCAGTGTTGGAATGTTTAATACATCTTTCTCTATGTGAGAGTGATTAGCTTTATAGGATTTTCTAAACATGAAAACAAGGGCTATAAGCATCTTGGCACCCATGTAAATGTAAAGGTAATGAGATCATTTCTCTCCCTGTTTAATTCAGGCAAACTGGTCTTTACATAGATTGCTATAAGGTACACCATTGTCCTAATAAACTCTCCCCAAATAAAGAAAGAATAGTAGGCTGACGACTATAGCTAGAAGTTAAAGAGAGAGTTTGAAAGCAAAAGTATTAGGTATTATTTACTCTTTTCTTACATAGAGCCTATTGGAACATGAACTGTAGTACAAACAAATGCACAAATATATTCATACATGTATATCTATGTGTCTGCATATGTATGCATTTGTGTTTTATGTATGCCTTTGTGCATGCATACTTGCCTGCATATATATATTATGAATCCTGAGCCTCAAAACCCATTGCTATGGAACTCTCTGATCATTGGCAGAGATCAATGCAGGAAAAAAGAGAGATTCTATCTCTTCACTTTCTTTAGGCTTTTCACTTTCTTTAATCTCTTCAGGCTCTTCTGATTTGGAGCTTTGAAAGAGAAGGGAGATGATGTAATCACTTCAGATTCCTGAAGGTAAAGTAAGACTCTGGGAAGAAGCTAGCATATAGAAAATCAATCATATGTCTATTCCCAGATTATACACAAGAGACTTCAGAGAATTTTTGCTTTGGGTAAGATTTAGGACTTTCAGATGAGCTAAGTTACCTTGCTCCCAATGGGAGTGTTCCTTCACTCTCTATTGCCTAGTATGTAGTCTCATATATATATTTTCTTTAATTTCTGTTTTGCTCTCAGTTTGGATAAATGACTTGCCTGTTATGTTCATTGCAGAACTGTCATTTGTTGGAAAGAGATAAACCCTTGGAAATAAAGTTTGGTGTCCTCCTTTTTTTTTTTTCCACTAAAAAACAGTGATCAGAAGTTCAATTTGAAGCTGAAACAATATCCCCTAGAATAATAATATTGATGAGAACAGATAGATATAATTCGAGCATGATACCTCTCTCTCTGAGGAGAGTAGAGCAGCTGGCTTCCTGCCCAAATTCCTGCTTCATATTCTGGAAGAAATTAAATTTCCCTTTGAAAAAGAGTGAAGGGAAAAGAGGCTAGAAGTGTCTATTCTGCCTTCCATTGAACCACATAATATTATCCCTCAAGTTATTTGTAGAGAACATTCTCACTATTAAAGAAAGATTCTATTTAGCTTCTTCAGTTGTCACATTATGCTTTTCACTTCCTTTCTATTAAAATCTTCACATCATCATTATTTTTTTTCCCACATAGATAATTGGAGCCCAAATATAGGTCCTTATAGTTATCCCAGAGAAAGTTCATTTTTAAAAAATAAGGTATACTAATAGAATATAATTACAAATATTTGATTCATGTATAATTATGTATGGTTTCATACTGTGATATGTGAACTTTATATATATGAATATATATCAGTATAGTAGAATAACCCATAAGCATTGATAATAGTGAGAAATAGTCTCACAAAATTATCAAATAATGTAGGTTTCCAAATTGAAATGTCTTGCTTTTTAAAATTCCTGAATATAATATCTTCACTCTTTTAAGATGTTTGAGGTCTCTCTTTTTTTTTCCAGGATGTATTTGTTTGATATAGTCTCAAAAATAGGAGGCGTTGCTCACTGAAAGGGGCAGCTGAGGCTGACAATATGAAGTTCTTAAAACATTTCATTAGTCTAGGATGATTCTTTGAATGAAATAAGATAAATTTTATTAAGGATAAATGTAAAGTCTTTTAAGTGGATCTTCAAAATTAACTTTAATAAATACAGTATGAGTGAGACAAGGACAGACTATAGTCCATTTGAAAAAAATGAAAAACAAAATAGCAAAAATGATCTACAGATTTTCATAGATAATGTGACATGGAAGCTGAGAAAACTAATAGAATCTTCCTTTTTATTTAAAAACACTGCACTTGTGATTTAATAGGTATAGAGAATTCCATGTGAAGCAACTCCCTCTCCTAATACTCATTAGGAACTTCATTGTAATTTATAGTTTTAGGTAGTTGAACAAGTATTACAACTATTAGTTACAGAGTTATTATGTGCCAGAGGCAACTCAATTCTTCCTTACTCCAGTTCTTCATCCATTAGACCAAGCTACCTTTTTATGCTATGACTTTAAGTTCCATTAAAAGAAGTATATTGTTTAGAACAAAACTGTTTGAAGTCCCACTGCACTGTGTCCTAATTGGATGGCTTAAGATATATTATGTTCTGTTCTGGGCACCACATTTTAGAAGGAATATTGAGAAACTTCACCACATCCAGAGGAATGAGTCAATGTATAGTGAGAGGCCTGAGGATAAGGCCATCTGAAAGTCAATTGAAGGGATAAGGGATGCTTATTTCTAAGACATGGAGAATTGTGGAATATCTGATAGTTTTATGAATGGATTTAACAGGATTAATTATGAACTAACAGGTCCCAGAGGAATGAGGAGCATTGCATAAGTTATATAAAGGTAATTTACTAACAATTAAAGCTATTCATAAATAGAATGGATTGCCTAATTAATAGTTGATTTACTATTACTAGATGTCTTAACTCAGAAGCTTCATGACTACTTCTATAGGATGATCTGGACTAGAAGGCCCTAAAATTTTGTCAAATTCTGAGATTTTTTTAATTCTGTTTTTCTTTCTCATGAATGTCAAAGAAACAATGTGTAAAAGGCTTACTTCTCCGAGTTTGTAAAGGATGATTCTGCTGATTCAGAACAAAAGAGTAGAAAAGTCAATCTGAATTAGAAGGAAATATGACTTATGGAAGGATTTAGGATTAAGAAATGTATTCAGATGCCTGGAACATTCTTCCTAAAGACTGAAACAGTGACTGACTATCTTCAATAGAGAAATGTTTAACTAGCATATTCTTTATTATACAATCCATATTTCTTGAATGAGGCTTGAGAAAAGTTAGTTGGATTTAATCCTTAGGGGGGAAAAACTGTGACTGTATGTATACACATGTACACAGATATATGCAGTCAAAATGCAAATATACACACATGTATGTAAATGTACATATATACTTAATGCCTTTTTCATTTTTTTAGCAAATTGCTTTTTATTTCCCCCACAGGCATTGTAAAGAGAATACTTCAGTTGACAAAGGCATAGATTACTTATTTTTACTTCATTGCATTTCATCTTACATGGTAGTAGGTCCATCCTAGATCATTTTTATCAACTTCAGTGCTTAAAATAGCTACCATCTCAAAAATTGAAGTCCTGTTTTCCTCAGGATATCTTTTAATTACTCAACATATATTGTCTTCATGAATTTTAAGGAAAAGAAGAGAGAAAGCAAATAGATGATACAGGTAGACTTTACCTGTGTTACTGATAACTTTCTAGTAAGGTAAGCTACAGTGCAAGTCAGAAAATATTCTGTTAACCAAAGGGTCTTAAAGAGGTTTCTCAGGGAAGAAGAGGTTAAGAGATCTTGCCAAGGGTCACACTGTGTCAAATACCAGGTTTTCTTAACTCTAAGAGTGATCCTTCTACCCTACCACATCACTACTTATAAGCACAATTATTATTATTATTAATAATCCATCTATCACAAAGTATTTGTTAAATGCTTACCATAGCAAGACCACTGGCATTATACCATCTTTTTCATACTTTTAATCCCATCTTCTAGAACTTATTGTCTTCTCTGGTATTCCCCCTTTTTCATTTACCTTCAGCCTCTGCCTGTCTAGTTATGGCTATGTTATTTTACTGCACACAAATATGCCCACGCCTTGCTCATCCTCAAAAAATTCTCTCTTGATCCATCCATCCCTGCTTTGCTGTTGTCCCAGGTCTCTCCTCCTTTTTCTGGCTAAATTTCTTGAGAAGACTACATTAAATGTCTCCACTTCCTTTTTTTCTCACTGTACTCTTGCATCTCTTCAATCTTTCTGACCTCATCATTCAACTGAAACTGCTGTATCCAAAGTTTCTAACACTTTCTTAATTGCCAATTCCAGTGTTTTTTTTTCCTTAGTACTCATTCTTCTTGACTTATCTGCAGACTTTGACTCTGTTAGTCAATCCTTTGTCCTTAATATTCTCTTTTCTCTAGCTTTGTCTATCACTGATGTCTCTGGTTCTACCCCTACTTATGTGACTTCTCCTTAGTCTCCTTCACTAAATCTTCATCCAGGTTGCATTAATTAACCATAGGTATCCCATAGAGCTCTCTTTTAGGTATCTTTCTCTTCTGTCATTGTTCAGTCATTCCAGCTGTATCCAACTCTTCATGACCCGATTTGACAAATATGCTGAACCAGTTTGCTCTTTCTTTCTTAAGCTCATTTTACAGAAAAGTAAACTGATACAAACAGGTTGAAGTGACTTGTCTAGTAAGTGTTTGAGGCTGGTTTTCAACTCATCTTCCTGACTCTGGGTCTGAAGCTTTATCCACTGGGTCACCTAGGTTTTCTCTTCTATCTCCTTTCTTTGTCATTTGATGATCTTATCAGTTCCCATTAATTCAAATAACATCCCTATGCTAGTAATTCTTTAGTCTACTCACCAGTCCTATCCTCTCTGCTCAGTTCTATCTCACTTTTTCACCTACCTTTCAGACATTTCAAACTGAGTGTACTATAGACATCTTAGATCCAACATGTGAAAAAATGAACTCATTAACTTTCCCCCAAACTCTTCTTTCTTTCTAACTCCCCTACTTCAATTAATCATACCACCATCTTTCCAAATCCCTAGCCTTGCAACTTATGTGGAATCATTGTCTCTTCATTCTGTTTCACCCCCTTTATCTAATCTATTAGCAAGGTCTGATGATTTTACCTTCAGAAAATGTCTCAAATACTATCCTTCTTTTCTTTCCTCTGACAACATCATGGCACTGGTGCAGGCTCTCTAGACCTCAAGCCTGGACTATTTGCAATAGCTCACTGGTTGATCTGCCTAGCATAAGACTCCCTACTCCAGTCTATTCCTCCATTTAGCTGTCAAGGAATCAAAGTAATCTTCCTAAAGTGCAGGTCTAGCTAATTACTCCCCAACCTCCTACTCAATAAATTCCACTGTCACCTCCAGGATCAAATATAAAATATCTATTTGCTATACAAAACCCCTCATAACCTGCCAGGACCCCCTCCTCCATACACATATAGACTTGAATTCTCAAGGATATTTTGGAGTTTGTAGTTATAGTACAAGTATTTGTTGATTATTGTATTATAAATAATATTTAGCTTCTATTGTTGAAATCTGGCTAATTATTGTGTTTTCTAAGCTTTGATAGCTGCTAAATTTTTTAACAAAAGTTATATGATATACAGTTTATATAATTTCCTTGAAAAATCTGTAAGCACAAGATGCTTTGGAATGAGCTTCTTGTAGTTTCTGTAACCAATGACCTTGCATCATATAGCTATCATGAAATCTTCTATTTGTATAAAAAAATCATCTTGACCTACCTATTTGTTCAATGCTGCCCTGTCAAACTATCCTTAGTTGTTTGTGTGTTGATATCATCAACAGAGGAACTTTGGGTTCCATTCTTAGAAATTCCATAGGTTCCAAGTAGTGATAAATCGATATCAGATACATCTGACAGCTTCAGTGCTACACATGAATTAACAGACTGTATTATCTCTGTGTTGTCTGTTTCTTCAAGAAATAATTTTGTAAATTTTAAACTTGTTTTTCATGTATTCTGAGAATATCTGTCAATCATCTTTCTCCTTTATGATAAGAAAGTGTTTATTTTTTTCTACAGTTGTTTCAAAGTGGTATGCCCTGTGTGTTTGCTTTTTTTTTTTTTTTTGGCAATAATTTATGAGTTTTTTTTTTTTGTTTTTGAGGGAGAATATATTCATATTCCTTCATCAATCATTTTACTATACCAAAAAATGAGACAGTATTATAGAGATATAAATTGCTCTAAATCCATTCTTTTCATTGATATTTTGCTTCATAATGCTGATTAAATTCTTCATATGTGCATCACAACTTCCTTCTTTATATTTGTTGGTATGTACATACATATGTACACAGATGTGTACACAAACACATATGTATACATGCACACACTATATATGTGTGCATTGTGTTTTTATATGTGTGTGTAAAATCTTGCATAGAGGAGACAAAGAAATGTGTCAGCATTATCTCTATCCATTTATTTTCTTTAACCTCCTAATTTGAGTTCAGTCTTCTGTCTCTATGTTTTTCTTTGCATACATGGAGAGTTTTATACTTATCAAATCAAAATGAAATTTTTATGGTTGAAGAAAGTTTTTTGACAGTAAAAAAGAAATAAACAAAAAAACCTGTTTAAAGTGTTTTTTGGTGGATCCATAAAACTTGATATTATCCACATAACTCCAATGGTTCATGTGATGCTTCGGTGTGACTTCCACTTTTCACTTGGAAACCATATGCAGTCATTTTTAGAAGAGATGAAAATATGTCTAGGGCTAATCAGACCATGACCAGTTTAAGTTGTTTCCATGAAAGAGCTACATTATATATTAATTGTTATATAATCATAATTATTATGAATATTATTATTATTTTGGAAAAGAAACAGTATATCAAATAACATTGTAAATTGAACATGAGACTATTCAATGTGGCAATGCTGGTTTTAAAACTTTAATTCTTTTTTTTAGCAGTTTCAAACTCCTGAGGATGTGATGTGATACAGATATAGATGGATATACATATATATGCATATATACACATATATGTATTTACTTTATTTTATTAAGATTTAAGTGATGATATGCAGATTCATAAACCTTATAAATCAAGAGCAGAATGGAATTGTAGGAGAGTATACAGGAGTTGAAGTTCATTAATCTGGATATTGTACATTTATGAACTACCTGGATAACTTTTACATTCTATACTGTTCCAATTGAAAGAAATATTCACATACTACACCTATAGTGTATATTGAAATGCATGGATATCAACTAGGAATTTGAAAGGAATCATAGAATATTATTCACTTAAGAAGTGTTCCTTCAATGCTTATTATTTGCATAGCAGTGGAAAGGTTGGGGGGGAGGATGAGGAGGGCACACAGGAACATCATTCACACATTTTGCCCTCAATACCAAACTCTTTAAGGTAGGTAAAGGGAAGGGGGTAGTAAGACATAGATATCTAAAGAATTGTTATTGTTTTTGGTTTTGTTGTTTTGTTTACAATTCCACTGCAGTAGAGAACTCATTTCTAGAAAACTCTCCACTACTCTTTGGCAATGTCTACAAATATACATTGCTAACTATCTTGCAATTTATAATCTTAGTGAGTTGCTCAGTGAACCAAGAGGTCAAGTGACTTGCCTAACGTCACATAGTCATTCTTTTTAGAAGGGAGAACTTGAACCCAGATTTCCCTGACTCCAAAGTTGGCATTCTGTCCATTGTATCATGCAGACTTTAAAGTATTAAAATCTTTATCATCATTGGTAGTTACCCCTCATATAATCCATCAAGGTTTGCAAAACACTTCATATTCCTCACCTCATTTGGTCCTTATGACAGCTTTCTGAGTGGCTGTTGTTGATATTTCCATTTTACAGAGGAGCAAACTGAGACTGAGATAGAGTAAGTCACTTGCCCAAAGTCACACAGAATACTATCTGTGTGATTTACAGAAGTATTTACAGAAGGATTGGAACTCAAGTTTTCTTGACACAAAGTCCAATACTCTATTCATTTATGTTGCCTAGAGGCAACATCCTAAAAGGATACATCCTGAAAGGATAATTGATATACTGGTTTCTATTAAAAAAAATGTATAAAAAGAGAGAGAAGAGAGAATTGTGTGTATGTATTTGTGTACATGTGTTAGAGAGGGAGAGAGAGATAGAGACAGAGACATAGGGAAGAGAATATGGAGAGAGAAGGAAGAGAAACTAAAAGGGAAGACTCAGCTATGCCAGTACCTTGCAATGCTTATCCTCTTCATGACACTGCTCCTCAGACCATTCTATAACTTTATTGCTTTAGCAAGAAATGACCTACCTCTCCTGTATGCTTTTTCCAAATGGATCTGAAAGATGATTCCCCTTTGTGCCTGAAGAGATTGAATATGAAGAATTTTCATTTGTGTTATTACCATGGCTGTTTATAGCATGAATCACTGGCCAAGTTTATTCTAATAAACATTTTCCAACAATGCAAATTTGTGGCCTTGCTTCAATACTTACAAGTTAACAAGAAATATGAACATGGAAAGACAGATTGGAGCAGTTTTAAAAAACTGAAACATTTGATTTCAATCTCACCTCTAAAGTGATTCTAAATTCATGTTTGTTTGTTTGTTTGTTTTTTGAGAGGGAAGACAAGGCAGTTGTGGTTAAGTGACTTGCCCCAGTTCACATAGCTAGTTAAGTGTCAGGTGTCTGAGTCTGGATTTGAGCTCCCATCCTCCCGACTTCAGGGCTGGTGCTCTATTGATTGTGCCACGTAGCTGCCCCTATATATTCTTAACTTTAATGTATTCTCCAGCGAAGGGAAGGCTTTATGACCAAACAATGATTAGAAGGCATTATAAAATGCAAAATGGATAATTTTGATAACATTAAATTGAAAATTTTCTGTACTAACAAAGCCAATGTAACCAAGATTAAGAGGGAAGTGGAAAGTTGGGAAATAATTTTTACAACCAGTATATCTGATAAAGGCCTCATTTCAAAATATGCAGATAATTGAGTCAAATCTATAAGAATACAAGTCATTCCCAAATTGATAAATGGTGAAAGGATATGAATAGGTGGTTTTCAGGGGAAAAAATTAAAGATATCTATAAGCATATGAAAAAATGCTCTAAATCACTATTGATTAGAGAAATGAAAATCAAAATAACTCTGAGGTACTGCATCTCATCTGTCATATTGGCTAAGATGACAAAACAGGAAAATCATAAACTCTGAAGAGGAGGTGAAAAAATTGGAGCGCTAATGCATTGTTGGTGGAGTTGTGAACTGATTCAACCATTCTGGAGAGCAAGTTGTAATTATGCCCAAAAGGCTATAAATAATTTCATAGCATTTGACCTAGCAATACTACTTCTAGGATTGTATCTCAAAGAGATCATAGAAGTGGGAAGAGGCCATAAGTACAAAAATATTTATAGCAGCTCTTTTTGTGGGGGCAATGAATTGGGAATCAAGGGGATACCCATCAATTAGCTATTCGTTAAATAAGTTGTGGTATATGAATGTAACGGAATACTATTGTGCTATAAGAAATGAGGAACAGATAGACTTCATAATAACCTGGAGACACATATAAACTGATGCTGAGTGGAAGAGCAGAATCAGGAGATATTTGTATGCAATTACAGACACAACATATGAGTGATGACCAACTCTGATAGACTGGACTCTTCTCAGCAATGCAGGGTTATAAGACAACTC
>CM053591.1:118437636-118449257 GCA_028646515.1 Pseudochirops corinnae | reverse complement strand
GTCAACCACTACAGCCTGCTGTTTGTTTGCTCCCATTTATTCCCATCATCAGATAAAGAAAATAGCAGCCTATAAACTTTTTTCAGTATTTAGTTTTAGATTCATTGATATAGATTTGGAAGAGTAGACAAAACTGGGTAGGAAAAGCTAAAGACACAGCCATTCCCAGTGTGAGAGACACAGAGAGGGGGCCTCAGATAATCACAAATTGTTGGTGTCATTCTTCATTTGTACTCATTAGTTATCTAGACTTTGATTTACAAAAGAAAGAATAAACACAGAGAGATTAATAACCTAAAGTGAGTAAAAATCCCTAAACATAAGAGGACAGCGAGGTGATACAATGGAGTAGCGGACCTGGAGTCAGGAAGACCCGCGTTTAAATCCAGCCTCAGACACTTACTAGCTCTGTAACTTTGGGCAAGTCACCTATAACCCTGTTCGTCTCAGTTTCCTCATTTGTAAAATGAGTCGGACTAACAAATGGCAAATCAATCCCAAATGGGTCAGAAAGAGTTGGACATGACTGGAATGAATGAACAACAATAAACATAGAGAGAAGATGAGCCCCTTTGGGCAGATGTAAAGCAGTCCAGGACTGGAGAAAGATGGCTGCCCTCTATCTGTACCTCTTGTGTTCTTATCCTTTTATATTCCCTTTTAAATTATTATTCTCCCTTTTATATAGAATTTTATGTTCTATTCTTCCTTTTGTTATTTTATATTACATATTTATATGTTATATTATTTTACCACTTTTCCTGTTGTTTTTCCCCTGAAGACAGTCCCTTTTCCAGAACCTGATAAGCAGGTGAGGATTTCCCATTATAGGGAAATGCCTCATCTACCACCTGTTTGTTACACTTTAAAATACTTAATACTCTATCTCCCATGGAGTTTTATTATTATCCTTAAGTGGAGGTATTATCCTATTATAATAACAAGATAATCTATTTCTTCCCAGCAGAAAAGGCCCCTTTACTGTTAATATACATGAAGAGTTTATTCTAGACTAGAGACCACTAGAAGGATTTAAAAATCTCAAAGGGCAATTTCTTATCCTAGTTTTTTGCTGAAGATAAGAGATAAAGATCTCTTTTCTGGTTAGCAAAAGTGAGTAAATTCCTTATATAGGCATACTTCAGAGATATTGCAGGTTTGGTTTCAGACCACAGAAATAAAATTAACATTGCAATAAAAGGAGTCACATGAATTTTTTTGTTTCCCAGTGCATATAAATGCTGTGTTTATACTATACTTAGTCTATTAAGTGTACAATCATATTATATATCATATTTATGTATTTGTATGTATATACACACACACACACACACTCATATATATATATATATACACATACATACATACATATCTCCTTCTCAGTTCTGTTCTGTTCCAGTTTGTGTTTCTGCTTTTTTATATGGTGGTTCTTCTTCCTGTTCCACCCTTCCTGTTGTGTCAGCAAGTTCCTCCCACCTTCAAATCACAGGTGGGGTTCAAAGGCACCTGAAGAACTGAAACAAGGTGCTAAGTACTCCTTTGCTTGCCATTACATACACCTAGGTTCTGCCATACTGTTTTCCAGTTTTCCCAGTTTTTGTCAAATAATGAGTTTCTGTTTCAAAGGCATGGATTTTTAGGTTTACCAAACACTGGATTACTATGATCATTTACTATAATGTAATTTCTACCAAATATACCCCATGGATCCACCACTCTAATTCTTAACCAGTACCAGATCACTTTGATAATCACTGTTTTATAATACAATATGAGATCTGGTATAGCTGGACAATCTTCTTTCACATTTTTTTTCTTGATTCCCTTGATATTCTTTAGCTTTTGTTATTCCAGATGAATTTTATTATTTCTTCTAGCTCTACATTTTTTTTCTTTGTATTTTGATTGGTGTGGCACTAAATTAATAGATTAATTTAGGTAGAATTGTCATTTTTAGTATATGGGCTTGGCATATCCATGAGCAATAATTATTTTTCCAACTTTTTAGATCTGACTTTATTTGTATGAAAAGATTTTTTTTATAGTTGTGTTCATGTAGTTCTTGGTTCATCTTGGCAGGTAGACTCCCAAGTATTTTTGTATCATCTATACTTATTTTAAATGGAAGCTCTTTTTCAATCTCTTACTGCTTGACTTTTTCAGCAATATACAGAAATTCTGATCATTTATGTTGGTTTCTTTTGTATCATGAAAATGTGCTAAAGTTGTTAATAATTTCAAATACTTTTTTAGTTGAGTCCAAGTTTTATAGAACAAATCCTTTTATTAAAGGGGATTTGTTCTTTAAAAGTTGGATTCAGTCAAAGGGTCACACTTGAGGACCTAGAAGGTCACATGTGACTTTGAGGCTATAGGTTCTCCACCTCTTTTTTAGACTATGAAAAATGGCTCAAAATATTTGAGTTAAATTGAAAATTTCAGCTATAGACAAATTAAATGATACCTTTATTCTTTGTATGTCATGAACAATCAATATGTAAATATATATCTATTTAATAACAACTATGTTCCAGGCACTGTGTTAAGATCTAGGGTGTCAATCAGTTGGAACCAGCCTCTAACCTTTGGGTGGCCAGAGCCAAACAAAGCAAGGTGGAGACAAGAGGGTCTGGAATCAAACAGAAGTTTAATTTCAAAAAACTTGGAAGTAAGGACATATGTGACAGAGCCCCACCCTTAGTGGGGTACCCATTTTAGTGTGGGGAGAGCTCAATACTTATACCAATAACTGCATATGGAGCCATAGCCCTGACAATGAGGGGATAGCAACAATATGATAGGTTTGATTCATAGCAGGGTTTCATGACCAGAAACAATTCTGGGATTTTGCTGTGGCTGAGATCATCCAGAGGGTGAGGACAAAGGCTTGTCATTATGCCAAGCTAAGGACACAGCTTCCTTGCTGGGCCTTAACTCTAGAAAACTGAGTGTCACCTAACATTTTGATAAGGGTTACAAAAAATGTCAAAAGGCATCACCTGACTTCAAGGAGCTTATGATGTAGTAGGGGCAACAACAAGCAAACAAATGTATAGAAAGTACCTTATATGAAGGATAAATTGGAAATAATTATCTGTAAAAAAAATGCATTTTTAGTTAAAATTCATAGGAATCCAGGGAAGTCAGTTGATGGAATGTGGGTAGGAGAAAGTTTCAGTTTTGAGGAACAATCAGAAAAAATGCCTGGATCTGAGAGATAAAGTATCTTGCTTGTAGAACAACCAGTAGATCAATGATAATAGATTAAAGAAAGAATAAATGGTGGGCAATAAGGCATGAGAAGACTGAAAAGGTATGAGGGGGCTAGGTTATGGATGATTTTGAATTCCAAACAAAGACTTTTGTATTTAATCCTGGAGGTAAAAGGGAGCTGGAGTTTTTTGAGTAGGAGAGTAACATGGCCAGACTTGTACTTTAGGAAAATATTTTTATGGCTTAATGGAGGATGGATCGAAATGGAGAGAGTTTTGAGGGAGGCAAACCCACCAGCAGACTATTTCAATAACAATGTCATGAGATAATGAGAACCTTCATTAGAGAGGTATTAGTGTCAGAGGAGAGAAGGGAGAATACTGAAGAGATGTTGTAAAAGTAAACTTGGCAGACCTTGGCAATAGATTGGATATGGGGAGGGTGGATAACAGATAGTGACAAGTCTAGAATGACTCCAAAGTTGCAAGCCTAAGGGTCTAAGAGGATAGTGTTTTCCTTTATAATAGGGAAGGTTTGTCAATTGTTGTCCCTTGCTTTTTTTTTTCTTTTTGGTGGGGGCAAGGGCAAGGCAATAGGGGTTACATGATTTGCCCAAAGTCATGCGGCTACTCAAATGTCAAGGGTCTGAAGCCAGATTTGAACTCCGGGGCCCATGTGCCACTTAGCTGTGCCCATCCTTTGCTCTTGAAGAACAAAATGACATCATTATGGTAGAGTCAAAATGCAATGAGTCTAACTGTGGCTGATCAGCCCAATATGATCTCTGAATGCTCTACACATTTTGGGCAAAAAGAGTCCATGTGACTATTTGGAGTAGATACTCTAAATTTGTGCATCTCAGATTTCTTTTGAGCTACAACAATTCTGCCTTGCTCATAAAACACAGCACCTTTTCCTATGAGGGCACACCATACTGGTAAGTCCCGTGCCAGTGTTTCCCATGTCACACAAGCAATTCCAAAGTTCTTAAGAGAGATCTTGAGAGTATCTTTGTATCACTTCTTCTGATCACAGTATGAGTTCTTGCCCTGTGTGCATTCTCCATAAAATAGGCTGGTCATGTTGTTCAAAGGTCAAACTTAAACTTCCCTAAAAGAAAATAGGGAAGGTAGGAGGGGAGTGAAAGAAGATAAGAATTTCAATTTTGGAGATTCCTGAAGGGGAATTGGGGATATTGGGGTAGGATAAGTAGATTAGAGATAGAGATTTCAGATCCATAGGAACTGAATTACTCAGTGAAGTAGTATACAGGGAGATGTGAAGAGAAAAGATGAGGCAACCTTCCCCTCCTTCTATAAATTAATGACTCTCCAGGTTAAGTTGTTGGATGCTGGGCTCTGGGAAACGTAAAAAAAAAAAAAAAAAAATGAATGTTCACAAAGCCCAAAGTCATCATTGGGGTAAGACACATTCACTTCTTTTTTTCCTTTTCTTTCTCCTTCATCTTCTCAACCAATTATTATTGTGAAAGTTCCCAAAGTATGTATCCAGTAACCAGAAACTACAGATAACACCTTTCTTCCCTCCAGTTACTTCCTCAGAACATTCAACAAGCAAGAGAACCTCATGAAATACAGCTGACATGCTTAAAGGAAGAACCTTTCCAGTGCAAAAAGAAAAGGCTGCAAAGTCTTCTTTATTCTCAAACTTCTGAACACTTGTAGCATTTCATACCTACTGATCTAGTCAGATCTCAGTACTGCAAAGAATATACTTCAAAAAATCATACTTGGATATGTAGGATTTCTGTGTGACTCTCTTTTTGTTCTCCCAGCATGGATGAGGATTGATTAAAAATGTATCTCATTTAGTAAGGAATTTCACATTAAATATAGGAAGTAAATTTGATGGAAGAACTTGATCAGTTCTCTTTTTTTTCCCAATACATGAAAAATCCTATAAACCTAGAGAGTAACACTAATTTGTACTTTAAAATCATACTCATTGACTAATAAATGACAAGTTGCAGTACCCTAAATCCCGCAGGTTTTTTATCAAATGAATGAAAGTCATTCCTAAACACTCCTTGTTTATCTTATAATTTTTCAGTTTATTTTGAAAGAAATAAATTGTAGGTGTTAAAATTGTTTTTTACTAATCAATTCCATCTTATTAGACTAGGTCTACCTTTACTCTGCCTAAATTAGGAGGGAGGAGAATCTCAATTCTTTTATGTAAAATATTAACTTGTTATATTTCATCTATCAATAGGTAATTATAAGCTGATTAGGTTATTCCAGACTCTGTATTAAGTGCTAGAAATGCAAAAAAAAAAAGTAAAAATCCTGTTTCTGCCCTCACGGAGCTCATGTTTTAATGACGACAATAGACAACTATCTATCTATCTATCTATCTATCTATCTATCTATCTATCTATCTACAAACAAGATATATTCAATAAAAATGGAAGGTACTTTCATAGGGAAGGTAATAGTGAGAAAGACTGGGAAAAGTGTTTTCCAGACAGTGTATATTTGAATTAAGGTTTAAAGGAAGCCAGGTGAAGAAGGAACATATTATAGGTATGAAAATACACCAATGAAAAGGCAAAAAGTCTGAGACTGGGGGGCCATGGGTAAGGAACATCAAGAAATATAGATTTGCTAGACATAGAGTACACAGAGAGGAGTAAAGTGTGGGAGATTGGAAATATAAGAAGAGACTAGTATATAAATGGCTTTAAAAGTCAAACAGAGCACTTTATATTTTAGATGAAATTTAATATGTGGTTGACATGGTCATATTTTAGAAAATAGCTTTATAGCTTTGGAGGACAGATTAGAGGCCAGGAAAAAATTCAGAAGGCCATTAAAATAATCCAAGATTGAGAAGATAAAGATAAGTATCAGAGTAGCATTTTTATATTAAAAAAATTAAAATAATTGAACACATAGGAGCTTATTATATCACATTAGATTTTCCATTAGATTATAAGCTTCTTGAGTGCAAGGACAATCTTTTAATTAATTGTATCCCCAGCACTTTGCACAGTGCCTAGCACATGATGTTTAATAAATGTTTATTGGTTTGCATTAGATCACCAAATGAGATAGTATAGATCTGCAGAGTTTCCCAAAGTGAGCAATACTGTCCCCTGGGGGACACTAGAATGATCTGGGAGGTGAGAGTAGCCTTGGATGCAATTAGTGGGCATTAAATAAAAATAAGGGGGCAGCAGATGTACAAAAAAAGAAAAGAATTAAATGAAATTTTGAAAAATTATTTGTACGTTTCATCCATTGTGTAACAGAGTTAAAGTAGTAGTGATTACATTATTTTCTAAATCAATATTTGCAAATGCAAGTTATAATTGATCAGTGGTCAAGTCCTCTGACAGGTCTTAAAAAGCAAGTTTTGGGAGGCAAGCTTATCATGTATTGTTGGGAAGTCTAGCATGCATCAGCAGGGATATGTTAGTATAGTGACTTTATTACATTAACATTATATGGTTACCTTATGGAATATTTAATTATCAAAATTTCAATGCAGGAAAACTCACACAAATTTACAATAAACTATTAAATTTAAGGTGCATATTTTTTGAAAAAATATTTAAAAAGGTTTTTTGAAATAACACAAATTTTAAAAAATTTATGGTTAAAGAAAACAGATTTTCAGGGGGGCACTGAGGATTTTTTTTAAGGAGGTAGAAGGTCAAATTAGTTTAGAAAACTCTGGCATAGAGAGGAAAACAGTACATAGGACATACATTTGGAAATGGGGGGCAAGAGGCAGGAGCAGGAAGTTTCCAGGTACATCTAATGTAGAAATTGTGCCAGATGGTCTAGAACTGTTTGGCAAAGGGTTCAAGCTCAGGAAGACATCTCAGGCACAAAAGGGACAGAGAAGGATTGTGATGTTATAGTCTTGGGGCAAAGAGAGGCCTAGAAACAGAGGGCTTGGATTTAGAATTGACACAGAACTCTCTTGGAAGGTTTGGGAGCAGAGACCAGATAGAAGTGTGCTGCATCTCGAGTTAACATGAGCTCCCTGAAAAGACTGGGGTCATTATATTAGAAAACAGTATCTTGGCTCAGAGACTTACACAGAAACTAGTTATAAGTGTAACTTCTATGCCTGTATCCAAGTCAATGATTACAATGTAGAATGGAGTAGGGCCCAGGACAGAGCCCTCAGCTGGAGACCACCTTTTCAGGTTGATGATCCCAAAATCAAAACTCTTCAGGTTTCCAATTCCCAAATCCACTTAATGCTACTATAATCTATCAGTCTTTAAGCATTTTAACAACAGGAATTATGACTTATTTATCATTTTATCACCTGTAGTACTGGGCTTCTAGTAAACAGATGATACTTACAAATTGTAAGCTAGCCATGTCTTAGCATTTTGGGTGGTTTTGGTTTATTTTCCCATATTCTCCAATTAATTCTCAATATAGGATTTACCTAACATTTCATGAGAGATGATACCATAATGTTTTTAAGAATTATATTTCTGTTATACTTTCAACTGCATTACTTCATTTCATTTTGAAAATAGTTTGCAGTTAATATGGAGATAATAGCATAGTGCCCAGGAAGAAAACTGTGGATTTACCTTTGTTTATTCTATATTTCTCTCTGATATTGCTTATCATTTAATTAAAGAATTATAGCATTGAACGGGACCTCAGAGGTTACCTAGCCTAACTACCATCTGAAATACATATCCCCTCTAAAGAACCTGTAAAAATTAAATTATTGAGTATGGTGAGTATTAAAATCAGAGCCTAGATAGTGTTTTCAATTCCGTTTAACTATAAAGCTTCTAATGACAGATATATACAAGGAAGAAACTTAAATGAAACCCATGGTAACAAAACCATTGCTGGTAATGCAGGTTCTTTAAACTGGGTTAGCAAAATAATTTGAGAAATCTCAAACCAGACATTATATACTTATTCTGGGATTTTCTTTAAAAGGAAAGGGCTTAATTCAATGTTGTAAATACTGGATTTTCCTCCATGTACTATAAGCCCATACCATTTCTGGAATTAAAAGATGCCTGTCATACAAAATTGTCTGTAGCAAACTGAATTTCAGAATCTATGAAAATAGTGTAAATGCTGAACCAAAATCACCAGGGCATAAATATTTAGAAGAATTAGTTGATTAAGTAGATGTTTATAGAAATGGAAATTCCAAAATTTTCTCTTGAGCAAGACAGGTTGAATAAAATAGATCTGTCAATCTCTAGGATAGTGGATAAAATGATAATTAACACTTTTCTCACAGTTATTCAGCTTTAAAAATATGTTTTAACTCTAGAAACTATAAATAAGCAATAAACCTCAAAGTAAGAGGGCATATTTCTCTTGGGTTGCTTTCAACCAAAGTCTCAAATTTGTAAGAAGAAATAATGTTAAAGAAAAAAAAAAAACTTTTTGTAACCTATGAGACAGAAAAGAAAAAAGTATCATTGCTTGTCTAGGTTTATAATCTTGTTCAAGGTCTATATTATCTCTCCATCTATTGTATAAAGATGGAGGCTAAACAGGGCAAGAAAAGTCCTTCTATTATGTAACTATCGAGTGAACAGGCACAATTAGAAAAATAAAGTCTTTAGAAAGAGAGGTTCTGGGGTGGGTCCCCACATTTCCAAGTATGCTATGTATTTTTTCCTCTATATCAGAGGTTCCCAAACTTATTTGGCCTTCTTCCCCCTTAAAAAATGTTTCAAAACATTGTGTCATTTATTCTTAAATGAGCATGTTTCTGTAAAAAGTTTTAATATCCTGTGACACTGCTGTCAGTTAATATAAATTTGAACTAAAATTGTTGGCAACATTTTAAGGAAAAAGGCCTATTTTTGCAATATGCTCATACCTTTTTAAAGAATCACAGTATATTAATATCTATATTTTCATTAAATGTGTGTATGTCTTTAACATAAGGCAGGGAAATTTTAACTATCACATTTGTACTCTTAATGTATTTATATTAATATGTACAAAAATATTTTTTGCAGCTCTCTTTGTGGTAGCAAAAAACTGGAAATTAAGGGAATGCCCATCAATTGGGGACTGGCTAAACAAGTTGTGGCATATGAATGTAATGGAATACTATCGTGCTATAAGAAATGGAGAGGAGACTGTCTTCATATTCACCTGGAGAGGCTTATACAAACTGATGCTAAGTGAGAAGAGCAGAACCAGGAAAAATTTGTACACAATCACAGATACATCATATGTTTGATGACCAACTTTGATAAACTGGACTCTTCTTAGCAATGCACAGTTATAAGACAACTCTACAAGTCTCAGGATGGAAGGAGATAACTACATTAAGAGAAGATCTAGAAAGAACTGAGTTTATAGGGAGACTGAAACAATCTACATGCTAGCGTTCTTTTCCTTGTTTTGTTTTGTTTCTTCTTTCACATTGTTCACTCCATTGGTTACAACCCTTCTATACAACCAGACTAATGTCCAATGTGAAAGCATTTGCAGATCCTATACTTGATTGCATGCTGCCATGGTGGGGGGGGAGAGGGTAGGGAGAAAATGTGAAACTTAAGGAATTGTTGAACTGAATCTTGTAAACTAAAAGAAAATAAACAAATCAATTAAAAAATAATAATAACTTGCAAATGAAAAACATCTAGAACTTTCATGACCAGATATGGCAGGCACTGACTACGGTAGAATATAATACATGCACACGTGCACACACACACACACACACACACACACACACACACACACTAATTAAACCAGGAGATGCCTTCTAATATGGTGGATATTCTATGAAGGATTTACTGGGGGGTGGGGATGGAGAATGAGCAAGAATCACAAAGGAAGAGAAAACTTAGTGAGATCACACTGTTCACTACTGTAATGTTGTCTGAACTTTACAGCAAGAACACCATTTGAACAACAGCTAGAAGATGGTGTAGAGAAGTATTCAATGGAGTTCTCTCAAATTTTCCTCTAAACATCTCTAAAATAATGCCTCAAATTCAGTTCTGGAATGGCAGAACCAACAAAAAGTTGGTTGAAACACTTTTCAAGATAACTTAGGATGTCAGTGGGAAAGATAAGTCTCACTGGAATGGTTGGGCTTAGAGCACAGCACAGAGTGTACAGTGTGGGAGGCTGCAATTGTGGTGACAGAAGCTTCAGGTGCTCTCAGTCTATGAATGGGCCATTGGAGAGAGAGGTTAGACAATTGGTTGGAAAGATATTACAGAGGACCCTTTGTTCTTGCTGAGTTCAGGACTCTGTTACATTGCCCTTGAACAGTTCTCAGTCTCAGTCAGTCTCAGTCACAGGGCCTAAGGATGTGATAGGCACAGAGCAGCAGGGGCCCTGGTTCAATTTCAGGGTAGAGAGCAGTGCTTGATCACTCAATGAGGGCTAATGAACCTGATCTCAGTTCCAAGACAGAGGGAAGTCCTAGCAATTGTTGCAACAGGAGAGTGGGACCTAGTCAAAGTATTAGGGTGAGAAGGAGTGCTAACATTGGTGGTTAAAGGGGAACAAGGTCCCTTCCTGGGTAGGCCAGTACATAGCCCAGGAGAGCAGTGACTATACCTTCATTAGATCTTATCACTGTTAAAAGCACCAGAAACCTACAAACCCCCAGAGCTAACTTTGAAAACAGTAGCATGGGTCAGTGCTTCCCATATTCCTAGATTAGAGCTCAACTTAACATAAAATTAAGTTAATAAATGAACTAGAGAGTTAATAAACTACACAAAAAAAAGAACCTCACCATCACAAGTTACTATGATGACAAGGAAGATCAAGACACAAACCCAGAAGAAGACCACAATGGCAATGCTGCTACAAGCAAAGTCTCAAAGGCAGAAAAGAATGAATTGGTTACAAGACCAAAAAGAATTCCAGAAAGAGCTCAAGAATAATTTTAAAAATTAAATAAGAGAAGTAGAAGAATCATGGGGGGGGGGAGGGAATGAGAGGGATGCGAAAAAAATATGAAAAGCCAGTCAACAGTGTGGTAAAAGAGGTATACCAACAAAAAAACAAATAAAAAAAATTAAAAAAAAAAACTTTAAAAGTGACCAGATGGTAAAAGATACATAAAAATCAAATGAAGAGAAAAACACCTTAACAAGCAAAATTGGCCAAATGAAAAGAGAAGTACAAGAAAATCTATTGAAGAAAAGAATTCCATAAAAAGTTGAATTGTACAAATGGAAAAATGAGTACAAAAGCTCACTGAAGAAAACAATTCCTTAAAAATTACAATTGGGTAAGTGAAAGCTAATGATTCCATGGGACACCAAGCAACAATAAAACAAAATCAAAAGAATGAAAAAATATAAAAGAAACTGTGGAATATCTCATTGGAAAAACAACTGACTTGGAAAAAAAGATCAAGAAGAGATAATTTAAGAATTACTAGAACAATTGAAAGCCATCTTC
>CM053591.1:118424618-118437536 GCA_028646515.1 Pseudochirops corinnae | reverse complement strand
GATCTCTCCTTGAGGGAGCCTGTTCTGTTGTGATGGCTTGGGAATGTGGGTGTTCACTGTATTAACCATGTGTATCAACTTCATGACTACTGTAATGACTTTGGCTTTCTGGTTCTGGGATTTGGTTTTCTGGTATTTGAAAAAAGGCTTTAGTTCTGTCCTCCATGTGGAGAGTTTGCTACATTTTGTGATTCACAACTATTCATAACCACCGTTGGTGTTGTGAATATTGCATTATTGTTACAATATCATATTTCAAGAACTTATAAAGGAAAACTTCCCTGATATTTGAGACACAGAGTGTAAACTTAAAAATTGAAACAATCTATCTATCAAGTCCTGAAGGAGTTCTCAAAAGGAAAACTCTCTTGAATATTATAGCTAGAATATGGCACCCCAGATATAGCATTCCTCTGAATAAATAATGAGTTTCTGGTTACTCCTACCATCATTCCTACAAATTCAAGAGCTCCCAGGTACAAGAGAAAAAATTGCACATGGGCAGAAACAAACAAAATCAAACATCATGCTGCCACAGTGAGGATCACACAAGATCTGGCAGCTTGAACATTAAATGTGGGGGTTGTTGGAGTATGATATTCTGGAAAATCAAGGACCTAGGAATACAAAGAAAAATAACCCATCTAGCAAAAATGGTTATAATCTTTCAGGAGAAAAAAATGTACATTTAATCATATAGTGGATTTTCAAGCATTCCTGATGAGAGAACCAAAGCTGAATAGAAAAATTCACTTTCAAGAACAACACTCAAGAGAAGAATAAAAACATGAAAGAGAAATCATAAGAGAATCAATAAGGTTAAAATGTTTGCATTCCATTATGGGAAGATGATAGTTACAATTCCCAAGAACTTTATCATTATTTTGACAGTTATAAGGGATATACACAGAGGACATGATTGTGAGTTGACTACAATGGGATGATTTTAAAAAATAAGGTGTAAGAAAGTGTAATGCACTGGGAGAAGGAAGAGGAAGATAGGGGAAATTATCTCATAAAAGAGGTACAAAAGGAATATTTACAGTGAAAAGGAAGATTGTGCAGTGCTGGGCAACAGCTGAACCTTACTCTCATTGGAATTAGATCAAAGAGCTAATAATACACTCACTCACTTGGGTATGGAAATCTATTTTAATCTACAGGGAAGGGGCAGCTAGGTGGCATAGTGAATAGAGTACTGGCCCTGAAATCAGGAGGACCTGAGTTCAAATCCAATCTCAGATATTTTATTCTTTTACTAACTGTGTGACCTTGGGCAAGTCACTTAACCTCGATTTCCCTGCCTTCCTCTCTCCAAAAACAAACAAACAAACAAAATAAAACAAAACAAAATCTATAGGGAAGTAAGTGGGGAAGGGGATAAAGGAATGGAGGGACGTAGAGAAGGGAGGGCTGACTAATGGAGGCAGTGGTCAGAAGCAAAATGGATTTTTGTAGAGAGAGAGCGTAAAAAGGAGACAGAATGATAAACAGGGGAAAAGGAAAATGAAGGAAAAGATACAATTAGTAATCTTAACTCTGAATGTGAATAGGAAATAGTTACCCATAAACCATAAGCAAAGAGCAAAATGGATTAAACACCAAATTCAATAATTGTTTATAAGAAACTCACTTGAAAAACAGAGACACATAGAAAGGATAAAAATAAGGGGATGGAGCAGGATGTTTTATGCTTCAGCTGAGAAAAAAACAAACAAACAAGGTTAGCAATTATAATCTCAGACAAAGCGAAAGCAGAAATAGAACTAATTATAATAGATGATTGGGAAAACTATATTTTGCTAAAAAGGTACCATAATCAATGAAGTAATAGCAATGTTACACATATATGCACCAAATGCTTAGTATTCAAATTCTTAAATGAAAAGTTAAATGAGTTACAGGAGAACTAAGTCAAATATATAAAAATACAAGTTATTCCTCAGTTAATAAATGGTCAAAGGATATGAACAGGTAATTTTCAGAAGAAGGAATCAAAGCTATCTATTGTCATAAAAAATGCTCTCTATCACCATTGATTTGAGAAATGCAAATAAAAACAACTCTCAGGTACACCTCACATCCATCAGATTTGAGAACAATTAGGAACTATGCCCAAGGGGTTATAAAATGTTGAATACTCTTACAGCCATCAATGCTACCACTAGGTCTGTACCTCAAACAGATTTTTTTTTTAAAGGCAAAGGACCTTTATGTGCAAAAATCTTTGAAACAGTTCTTTTTATGGGGCCAATGAATTGGAAATTGAAGGCTTCTCATCAATTGGGGAACGCCTTAATAAGTTGTGGTATATTATTGTAATGGAATACTATTGTGTTATAAGAAATGATGAGCAAAGTGCTTTCAGAAAAACCTGGAAAGACTGAGATGAACCGCTGCAAAATGAAGTGAGCACAACCAAGAGAACATTTACACTGTAATAGGAATATATGATCAGCTGTGAATGACTTAGCTATTCTTTGCAATTCACTGATTCAAGGTAATTCCAAAGGACATATGATGAAAAAATGCCATCCATCTCCAGAGAAAAAATCAAGAGTGAGTGCGTATTGAAGCATATTTTTAAACTTTATTTTTGTTGTTGTTGTTTCTTTTAATCTGTGTTTCCTTTTGCAACATGGCTGATATGGAAATGTTTTGTATAATTCAAATGTATAATCATATAAAATTGCTTGCCTTCTCAAGGTAGGGGTAAGGGAGAAGGGGAGGGAGAGAATTTGGAACTCAATTTCTTTTTAAAATGTTAAAAAAATTAATATATATTTGAGAAAAAGTAAAAATTAAATTTTATGATGATAAATAACAATTATTGCACTTGACACATTTTTCATCAAATTCTGCAAATCTTTTTCTTAGTTTGTCTTTTGTTAAAATAATCTTAGCCACTAATTAAAATCTACTATTTTCCTGTAGTGATCATGTTATCTATTGACATACAGAGTTCCTTGGAGAATATCAATCCTACTTTCTTAAACCAGAGGGACCACATAGTGTCTTCTGTTTTTAGACCATCCCTCAATTGAACCCAAAGGCAGAATTGAATAAACATTCTAGGACTGTTTTTCACATCTTCATCCCCAAAGGGGTTACTTTATATTTAGTCACTAGTACTTACTATTTTCCTACTACTTGATTGATGCAGGGGAGGTTACAAAATATGAGTGTCATTGTTCACTGCTCTTAAGAAGCTTATAATACTATTAGGGAAATAAGATAGACTAATCTTCAATTAGAAACCAAACACTTATTATATATTTTTTTTAATTTATAGAGAGAATTCTAGTCCAGATATGAGTTGGATTAGAAGGCCCTTCAGGTATCTTCCTGGGAAGTCACTTAACCTCTCAGTGGACTTAATTAGCTCTCCTAAGACAGTAAGTTGGAGAGCAAGTATAGACTTGCATCAGTAGGAGTTTTCTCATATGGAATTCTATTTATAAATGAGTTGACAGGCTCATTCACATTAGAGGATTTTTCCTTTTTATTCCTGGAATTCTTGCCCAATAACATTGTTGTCTTGATTATTGATACTCCTTTCCCCCTCTGACATTTAAGGAAACTGAGGCTGAGAGAGGATAAATGCCTTTCCTGGGCCCTCAAAAATTGTTTCTGAGGTAGAACTCAAAGGCCTCTCTGCCTACATATCTAACAGTCTATCCGCTATCCACTATCTACTACCTGCATAGGAAATTTTATCAGAAATATTTTCTCTGTAGTGCATGCAGTATCACTGGGATCCCTGGGGCTCCTTAAGGGACAATTTCACTACATACACATGCTGCTGAAAACCAAAGTTCTACTAGAGATATAAATTATCTATACATTCCAATAGGCATCTAATCCAATTCAGTCCAACCCAATAAGGTCTGTACCACATTGGAACCTAAGGAAGTTTCTAGTGTAATAAAAATCTGTTAAGTCAAATTTATAAAAGGGGGAGAAAAGGCAGTTTTTGCTCAAGTCTATGAGATCATAGTACACTATCATGGAGCATTTGGGTATCTACGTACTACAGAAATGGATGGTAGGTTTAGTGTTGAATGAGGATAGAGTCCTAGGCTATTTGATTGTGATATCTACCGTTTCCAAGAAATGATAACTAGAATTCTCCTCTGAATAACTATGGCTTGTCTGGTCTCCCCAGTTATATAGTGTGGAGTTTTCTGGCTTAAAGTTCAAGCCTCTCACATACCTAATCTATACCTGTACATAAATTTCCAATGGAGGAGGGATGAAAAGAGCTTAACTGACCCTTATGAAGTTTCAAATAAAAAGAATTTTCTTCTCCATTCGCCACCCCACTGCGCTAACTCCTGCCAAATCTGGCATCAGCTCTTCAATTAGTCTCAAGGCACCAGGTAATTAAATAATACCTAGGACACAGTGTTATATTATTCTTGAATAATAAACAACTGCAATTTTTAGATTTATAAAGCACTTGATTATATCTCATTTCATCTTTAACATAAACCTAAGAAGTAGATAGCATGGATATTATTATGTCCATTTTGAAGAAGAGATAATAATTTTACAAGAACAGATAGAAGTTGGGGCATGGGTCAAGTGAAATGCTTATGTTCACAAACCCAGTAAGGTTTGGAGCCATGATTCAGACTCAGGTATCTCCTGATTTCCACATCTAGCATATTTTCTAGTAACCTACACTGTATGAGGTCTCAGACAGGAATGATAAGGTCATTTGGGAATTCTTTTGAAACCTACAGGTAGTAACATGTCCAAGTAGATGTGACAAGTGATGATTTTGACATTTGTTGTATCTTTGGATTTAGATAAGCTTGTTATAAATAAAGGATAGGATGAATTGATCTAGCATTACTTCTAAGAAGTTCATGAAAATCAGATGAATTCACAAAATCTATCATGTTTTAAAATGTATTCATGAGAAAATCTACATAATTATACTCCTACATATATTATTCTTTTGATTCCATTATTCTATTCCATTTTCCCTTCCATTTTCTAGGTTGACTTCATTTGTCAGGTCTCCCTCATTACCAATCTTTTATTTTTATTTTTAAGAACCAAATCTTGATACTGTTCTATTACTTTTTAGTCATTATGGAATTAAGAAATAGGTAGTTTAAAGGGAAAGGGAGGAAGAACTTGCATCACTTGTTTTTCCTTTTGTCATTTTAAATTGGTAATTATTCCTTTTGGCATGTGTCATATATTGAAACCTTTTATAGCACAGTGGATATAGCACTGAGCTTGGAATGAAGAAGACTCATCTTCTTGAGTTCACTTTAGCCTTGGACACTTACTAGCTGTGTGAACCTGGGCAACCTGTGTGCCTGAGTCCTTCATGTGTTAAATGAGCTGGAGAAGGAAATGGCAAACCACTCTAGTATCTTTCCCAAGAAAGCCCCAAATGGTGTCACAAAAAAGTCAGACATGACAGACATGACTCAGCAGCAACAACATCACATTGGAGTTTAAAGTCTTATCTGTGCATATAACTTATACTCAGGGGGAGAAAAAAAAAGATTGCACAATCTTTTTTTGACATGTTATTTTATTTTCAGCTTTAAGAATATAAAACATAATGACATGTGCTATCCTTTTATAAAGATAATGCAATTGATCCAATTGAAATAGTGTGATGCAGTAGAAAGAAGTTTTCCTTTTTAGTTCTGGGGCTACATGGAAAAAAATGTAACTGGATTGTAGGGTAGACAGAGTGCTGAGGCTGGAGTCAGGAAGACCTGAGTTGAAATCTGGCCTCAAGTACTAGCTATGTAACCTTGGGCAAGAAACTTAACCTCTATTCACCTACCTCTGTTTATCTCCTTTCCTAATCTGTATAAAGGGCTTAATAATAGTGTCTACTTCCTAAGATAGTTGGGAGGATCAAATGAGATAATAATTACAAGGCACTTAGCTCAGTTCCTAGCACATAGTAAAAACTACATAAATGTTAGTTATTGTTATCATTATCCCCTACTCTTCATATTTATCTTTTGACCTTGGGTGAATCCCTGATCTGTAAAGGCAAAGGGCTAAATTGGTGACCTCTAATGTCCTTAATAACCCCAAACACATGATCTCACATGCTTGACATTCCCCCCACTAATAGAAATAGTTTTGAATTGAACTAAGTAGTCTTTTGCCTTGCCCTTTTGGGACATCTAAAAATAGTTCTTTGCTATTCAAAGCTACAGAATAAGGATAATATGGTGGGGGTTAGGGGGTGAGAAGGAATTATAGATTCCTTGGAAACCCTTGGCCCTGGATTTGTATATTGATTCTGCCCTAATTATCTAGATAACTAAGTCACTTAACCTATTTAAGGATTTAATGTCTTACATATAAAATGTTAAAATTAAATTTAATACTGCTTTGATTCTTAAACTTTCATATGGATCAAATGAGATGTCTCAAATTTTCATTACATAATCGTCAGGTGTTATTATTGTGGAATATGAGAAGCAAACTAGTTCAGTTAAAGTGAGAATCCATAACTTCATTCACATTAATACAATGCACTAACCAGCTGAGCATCATCAGCCATAGATAGAATGGACAGAGCAAACAAATATAACATAACTCATAATAGTTTCCCACCCAAGAGAAACATCCAGTGAAAAAATAATCTCTTTGAATCAGATTGTTTCATATTCTGTTTCTTATATTTTTGGTTGGAAAATACATAGAACCTAATTTAATTAAGATAATTTAATTTTGGGGTGGCTAGGTGGCACAGTGAATAGAGCACCAGCTCTAGAGTCAGGAGGACCTGAGTTCAAATGTGACCTCAGAAACTTAACACAAAACCTAGCCATGTGACCTTGGGCAAGTCACTTAACCCCAATTTCCCTCCCAAAAAAAGGCAAAACAAAAAAAAGATAATTTAATTTGGTTCTTACCAGCTAATCATGTAGAAACTCAATATAGTATTATTATAAATGATTTCACCCCAGATTATCATACTTGTCTTAAAAAATAAATGCTGCATGATTTTGAATTTTGAAATTTATGCATTCAGATGAAAAAATATGCCAATAATTTTAATATGAGAAATATTATCAGGTCAGTCTAGTTCCACACCTGTGATTTCAGTAAGGAGGTAGAATTTTCTGAATATAGTCTTTACAACCAAACAGCAGTCTAATATAACTGGACTTTTCTTCTTTCCTGAATTCCCTGTACATCCCATGACTGGAGGGGAGAATGCCAGGGTAGCTATATATACATGTAGAATGGCATGTTTTTCATCTCCATGTTGAGGATTCATGCCAAATGAACTCATGAATATGAATAGAATGGACCTGAATAGGTAATAAATAAATGTGTGTGTATGCATGTATGCATGTATACACGCACACACACATATATACACGTGTATAAAGATGTGTGTGTTTATATATATTATACACATATACACATATATATTTTAATCATGCTAGAAAATCCTTCAGTTAAATGTCGAAATTGTCCTTCAGTTAGATTAAAAGCAACTAAAACAATTCATTGTCTTATCCACAAGGTACACTTTATAGATCCTTCTTTAGGATTTAAGAGAACTCTTCTGGCCAACCTTTAAGCAGACGTTGCTATTGATTTTGATCCAAGTATTGGCTGAACATTTTTGGCTAAAAAAAAAAAAGTCATTTAACAATGAAGCCCAACCCCCTTTGTGTACTCTTATTCCCACATGTTCTGCACATACGGCAGTGCCAACTGACTTCACATGTGTTTTTCTATTTTCATCAAGTGTGTTGTTTGCTACATTTGAAGGGGTTAGTATCCGTGGAAACGTTTTTATTTTGCAAAAATGTACAAAGTATTTGCTAGTGAGGGATATATAATGAGCATAAACCACCCCCCCAGAATGCCATTATTTACCAGTAATTATTTTAAAGGTCCTTTCTGTAAAGAAGCCATCAAGTGTAGTAAGAGATGTTTTACATGATGCTTCAAAGTTATTTACGTATTTTTTAAAGCAAAAAAAAAAATTGTCTATTTATAAGGTGAGATTTATAGACATAAAATACCAAATGTGTACAGCAAGAACACAATTACTTTAGTATCTTAGGTACAAATGGTATATCATAGTCAATATCTTGAATGGTTTGATTCATAGTCAGCATAAACTGAGGAACATGGGTTCTATATGCATGCTGTTCAACAGGGGAGATGGCCACTTCAGGCTAGCAGAAAATTGAATAAAATATTGCATAAGTAATTAGAATCAGGAAGCCTCTAAAGTGTTAGAAGGGGATCTTTTTTGTAATTTTTAAGACTGAGAAACATTTAAACAAACATGAGACAGAATGGTCCACTGGGGTCTTTCTCCAATAATGCTTGACTATAGTAACACATTTGTGTTTCTTCTCATTAAAATTCTCTGAGAATAGATCAGGGAAATGCATAAATAGTTATGTTTACAAATTTGATTGTTTAAAATAGTTTTTTTAAAGCTAAGTTTATTTTTCTTTTTAATTCAAAAGGGGAAAACAGTGGCTCTGATTTTATGGTACCTCTATAAGTAAAAAGTGTGTGCATGTGTGTGTGTGTGTGTGTGTGTGTGTGTGTGTGTGTGTATAAACCAGAGTCCTACTCAGATACCTAATTGTGACTTGGAGGTTGATCCTTGTTCTTGGAGAGCATTCCAGTGAGAAACAAACTTTGGGAGGCCCTGCTAAGGTACAAAAGCTTCTGAAAGTCAACTGTTACCATTCTCTGAATCTATGATCTGAAAATTAGTGAGGTTCAAAGAAGTGCAGCATTAGAAGACTGGCTACTAGTTGATGAATTTATAATACTTACTTGTTTAACTATCTGTAATGGTAATGGGGATTTGAAGATCTTCCTTGCTCCTTGTATTGGCAATCAAACAGGTACTTAGCACCTTGTTTCAAACTTATGATTGTATAAAGTATTAAGATTCAGAACACGTGAATCCCACAGTGGGAGGAAGTTGCTGATGTAACAGGAAGGGGTGGAGCTAACAGCATATATAAGGAGAAGCCCAAGCTAGAGAGCCACAATTGCTAAGAGAAATCTGCTAGGACCCTGAGAACTTTGGAGAACTGCTACAATTTGAGAACTCAATGGAGAACAGAACTTGTGGTGGCAGAACAGAGAACTAAGAACTGAGAACTGAACTGAGAAATGAGAAGAGAGGAGAACTGGGAAGAAGAATGACTGTGGTACCAATACTTTGTCTGTTTTGATGTTCCTTTGTCAGATTCATCTCTTGATAGAGGATGTTGCTATTGTTGCAGAAGTCCTGGAACCTTACTGCTAGTTCAGAAGCCCTGAAAGAGGATTTTCTTATTGTATGTTTACAGAAATCCTGGAGGAGGGTGTTACTGTTGCTTACAGACGTCCTAGGATTACAGTAATGATTTGTGTTTGTAATGATACTGGGATTTGAAGATCTTCCCTGCCCCTTGAACTTGCTGATGTAGCAGGCAGGGGTGGAAGAAGAGAATGCGAGAACCAAGCTAGCCTCTGTGTGGTGCTGACTGAAAGCAGCAGGAGAGGCAGTGGTTGTGGTTGCGGCACAAACTCCTTTTTCTTTGAGGCAGCCAGAATCTCTGCTAAGGACTCCTGCTGAGGACTGCCAGGGATGGGGACTGCAGCAGGGCTGGAGCTGCTGGGAGCAAGCTGCCTGGATGCTGAGCAGTTGCCGTGAGTGAAGAGAGGAGGATCTTTGCCTGAGATAGCCTGTCCTGTTTTGAAGGCTTGAGAATGTAGGTGTTTACTACTTTAACTACATGTGCCAACTTCATAACTACGGTGTTGGCTTTGACTTTCTGGTTTTGGGACTCAATTTTCTGGTATTTAAATAAATGCTCTAGCTATATTTCTCATGTAGAGAGCCTGCTACATTTTGTGATTAATAACCATATCAGCATACTTATAGTTACTGTAGGCATTGTGAATACTGCATTGCTGATACAGTGTTCAATTCTCACACCTTGTTGGTTGGTCTGAGTTGATTTCAGAGGAAGATAGTGAATTGATGGTGCTGGCAATGTGAATGAATGTAATTGTGGATTTATTAAGCTTTGTCTTCCCAGGAACAGAAACTGTGAAGGGCTTGACGTAGACTAAAGAGTGTAAGCTTCAATATGTAGCAGGAATGGCACAAGGAGCTGGACGAGGAACGGAGAGCTGTCTGCCTTTGAACTCAGGTGACAGTTGGATAGATTCAGGCAGGAGCTGGGACCATGGAAGAGGAACCATGGAAGTTGAGAGCCTGCATGAAAAGACCTCTCCTTGGGTATTTAATGCAAACTGAGAAGATCATGACTTACTGTGGCCTAGGAATGGAGAACTGTGACCTTTAAATTTAGATGACTGAGTTAAGGACTTTTCCAATTAAGAAGAAAGAAGACTTTTTGATTGAAGAGGTTAAGACAATATGACCTGGGGTGGAGAAGTTTGACCTTTGTACTTTGTGCCCATTAAGGAGACAAGCCTCCCTAAGGATGACTGAATTAAGGACTTACTAAATGATTGAGTTACTAAATGAATGTACTTTGTTTAAAACTCTGTGGCCACTTTGGTGAAAACTGTGTGGCCTTTTAGTGATAAGTTGTTATATCATAACATTGTGAATGCTGTACCTTGATTTCTGTGAATGTTTTGCTTTAATTTACTGCTGAATAAATAGAGAATTCACTATACTGTGTAATCAGAACCTTGAAGCTATTCACAGCAGCAGTCCTATGGAAAGCTGCTCATGCTTGCCTCTTTACTAGCTAAATTTAGAACAAAATATTCTAGCACAAATTGAGTTATTATCTGTGTCTGTGGAAGAAATAAGATTTAATAAAATCATACATCGAAAAATTATTTGTGTGTGTGGGGGGGGTACATTTCCTTGGCCATAGTAAGAGATCAATCAATGTTCATAGAAAATTTTCATACTGAGTGCCTATTATATGCCCAACATCATTGTGGTAGAAGCATTATCCTCATCCCTTCCTGTATAAGTTAAGCTATTTCTTTTCCCTGAAAGGAGAAAAATCTGTCCACAGGACTTTATGTGCCATAGGGGCAGAGGCTCAAGCTGTGCCTTCCTTGACACTGATTTCTGGTAGCCTCTGGCCCAATCATGTAGAGTTGGAGCACTTCGCAGTTGGTAGATGTCCAAAGACCATGAGTCATCATATCCTGCCCTGCTAAACAGATGTATTTCCATATGGAAACTTGATTGAGAGGGCAATGATATAACTACTGAAGCTAAATGCTTGAATATCCTTGTTGAATATCTTTTTTATGCAATGACCAAATAAAACACCTTTGTTTTTATTAACTATTCAATGATCTAATACTGCTTCATCTTGTTCCAATGTCGAACCTGAACTAATGGTCTTGACTTGAGTCAGACCCATTCATAGCAACAGGTCTAGGTGCCATATTAATTGTTTTGTATGACAGTTTTCAGATTTTAATTTCAGATCTACATGATTATAGATCATTTTAAGCTAATATAATATAAATGCAAATAATGTGACACATATTTTAGTAGTTTACTCACAATACAGAAAACCCTGTCAATATATAATCAGCATACATTAGATTGTAAGTCCAAGGAACTTTTATCACCTCAAGAGCTCATACATTTGATTATAATGGGTATATATATATATATAGGCTTAACCAAGGATGCTAAGGCTACCCTTTCACAATGATAATAACAAAAAAATCCCCATACAGCAGTGGTTCTCAACCTGTGGGTCACAACCCCTTTGCGAGCTGAAGGACCCTTTCACAGGGGTTGCCTAAGACCATCAGCAAACACATATTTCCAATGGCCTTAGGAACTAAGACACCATTCCTCTATCTATCTCCAGGAGGGTCTGCCCACATGCAGATACACCCACATACGAGTATTAAAGGGTCGCAGCATTAGGAAGGTTGAGAAACACTGTCACAGAGAAATATCTTGGTTATACCCAGAGCCTCATTTCTACAATACATTGCAAAAGTATAATGCTGCTCTGCCTCTGAAAATCAGGTTATGAATATGTATTAGTTTTAATATAGATCACTATATCTATGCATTTAAAATAGATTAGAAGCTATGAATCATGTCATATGTATGTGCACTACTTACGTAGTATGGTCTTGGAATGAATGGTAATGTAATATTTGTAAGAATGTGAAAAAGATCATACTGAATCAGACCAATGGTCAACATAGGTGAGTTTTCCAAAGTGTTACAAAAGAAAACTTTCATGTTGTCCTTTGTGATGTCAACTTCAAAAGTTTGAAATTGTAATCCAAATATTATTACCTTTTTTGACCTAGCACATTATATATATACTTGCCAATAATTTATCTACAACCTTTTGAAACCCAATTCTTTCTTTAACATGCACACCCTCCTAGAATAATGAATAATATAAGAATACTACCTGCTGTTTAAAGTGGTAGATATCATAATTTGTCCTAAAACAATTCCTTTCTAAGCACTGTGGGGGGTGCTGTGGCCTACAAGTCCAAGTACTTGTTAACAAATCTATGCTCACCCCATTTTTACTTTTCATGATTTCTTTAAAATTTGATCCTTGATTCTACAACTTTTGTCTTTCCAAAATGAAGGCTTATTTTTAAAAGCATCTTCATAAACACGTTAATTCATCTAACAATGTGTTTTAGTTAACCCTCTTCTATTCTTTCTCCAGCCCTATTATGTATGTCTGTGTATGTTTGTTTATTTATCCTGTGATACAACATATTGAAATATAAGCAGACATTCCAAGAGGAAATAAGTCATTGTTTTGCAGGCAATAAATCAACAAGTATTTACGGAGGGCCTACTATTTGCTAGCAATGTTCTAAATTCTTTTTTTATTATCTTAGCTCAGATGGTACTCAATGCTTTACTTGCGAGTTTCAACATACTATTATATTTGTATG
>CM053591.1:118406614-118424118 GCA_028646515.1 Pseudochirops corinnae | reverse complement strand
CACATTCCTTATTGGATTATTAATATAATTTACATCCAAAAATTTTCAGTTTTTCCCAAACTTCTCTTCAAGCACAGTATATAAGTCAATTTCACTCATTCCTATGTACAAAAATTATGTCAGTTTCTCTTAGATGGAAAGAAAGATGTATTAGCATGGTTTTTCATTGTTTTAATGATGGCCAATCACCACAATTCTTAGAGCACTGGGTTAGAGCTGGTCAGAAAGCATTGTGAGGAGTTGATCACCTACTTCCACATTCCTTAAAGTAAAACCATATTGGTTTCCATTGGCCTGATTATGGCAGGGTTTTTAATTTTTTCTTTATCTGGAAGATTTGAAAATGTTGATCATGTTTGATAATACAGGATGACCTTGGAGAAAATGAAATAATTCAGTGACATGTCTATTACTCACCATTTGTTGAGGCATACTCCTTTTTCAAAAGGCATTTTTAAAAGGTTTTATTACCTCCCATTATATTTTAATATTTATGATTGATTTATTTTTGAATGGTATACTCATACAGAATTACTGAAATCACATTCCATTTATTGTCTCCCTTGATACTCCCCAACTCTCATCAAACCTCTTGTCTTTCAAGATACTGTCATATGGTAACAAGGTAATTTAATCTTTCACTTTCCTAGGAAGCTTATGATCTTCCTTTCCATCTGATTCAGTCGACCAATGAGGGTAGAGCCTATGAAGGAAATGACCTTACCTTCTCCCTTACTGACAAAATTAAGACCCTAATGAAACCACTTAATCCTTCTCACATATACTATATCCTCACCCATCCAGTCTCAAAGGTTAAGGTGGCCCTCTCATTTCTTTATCAATTGCCCTACCTCTTTCCTCCTATTCATTGCAAAATTTCTAGAAAAGGGGTTCTTAACTAAGAGTTTGAACTTTTAAAATATTCAATATAATTACTTTTATTATCCTCTGTGTGTATATACATGTATATGTACACTTGTGTTGGAAAATATTCACACACATAGATATATATAAACAGATTATATATGTATGCATATATGTATTTGTGGGTATGTGTATATGTATATATATATGTATATATATGTGTATATATATATATGTATGTGTGTATGTGTGTATATCTATATCTATATCTATATCTATATATATACATAATTCTATACATTATTCTGAGAAGGAGTCCATAGGTTTCAACAATATTGGCAAAGTGGTCTTGAGTATACAATGTTTAAAAACCCTGTTAAAGTGATCTATATCAGTGGTATCAAATTTAGAAACGGTCACTAAGCATTACACAAGCATCTCTGCAGTATTTATTGATATATAAAACCACACATTAACAATTGCTGGGTTGTTTTTTTTTTTCAAAATATTTTGTTAAACATTTTCCCCAATAACATTTTAATCTTGTTCAAGCCACAATAGGAGCATTGTGGACCAAGTGTTTGACACTCTCACCTATTTCCTAACTGCCTTAATTTCTTCTTTATCTACTCATTATCAACAGTTTGTTTTCTGATTTCTACCCATATAGCCTCCACTGAAATTATTCTTCGCAAATTTATTGAGGATTTTGTAATGTCCAAATCTAATGAATTTTTTAAAAGACATCTTCCTAAATCTCTGAGGATGGGTATGGTGATTAAAGGCAATTTAAATTTCTTGAGTGAGAATATATACGTAAGAAGAAAGTCTATAATCTGAATGGTGCTATATGAAGACAATTCTAGGTCAAGGCCATAAGCCAAAATGAAATTTATAGGCACATTCTGTATAAAGGGCTAAACTGAAAGTTGGTAAACCAAATTCAGTATAATAGGTGAACAGCTGAAAGGAAGTCTACAGGGAATAAGTTAAAGTAGGCAGGATGGAAGGTAGAAGCAGAAGGTATTAGCGAATGATGTTTTTTGTCCTACAACTTCTCTCAAGAGTGTCTTTTTATGTTCAGCAGATTGTTAGTTATAACTGCTGCAAAGTCAGATAAGAATGGCTTTTTCCAGTCTTGAAAAATCTAATCCAAGGTATATTACACTGAAAAAATGGGGAATGGAGAAAATAGTATATCCACCAAAGTTAGTTGCCAGAGTAAGTATAATGAAAGAGTAGAAGTCAGGAAGCCCAGGAATACTTAGAGACAAAAATCTGAGAAATAATGATAAAGATACTAATATATACATATAAATAATATTTATTTATAACATTATTTTCTTTTAAAACTTTTTAGTTCCAAATACTTTCCTTACCTCCCACATCCTTCCCAAATTCACTGAGAAGGCAGGCAATGTAATATCAACTATTCATGTGAAATCATGCAAAATACATGATCATATTCATCATTTTTTTAAAAAAGCAAAAAAGGAAAATAAAGTCAGAAAATTATACTTAAATTTGCACTCAGAGTTCATCCATTCTTTCTATGGAGTAGGATAAGTTTTTTTCACCATGAGTCCTGTGGCATTATTCTGGATCACTGTATGGATCAGAGTTGACAAGTACTTCACATTTAATCATGATTATTGCTTTGCTGTCACTATGCGCAATGATCTGGTTCTTCTCATTTCACTTTACATCAGTTCACTTATGTCTTGGCATATTTTTCTCTTCCATCATTTTCCATAGCACAGTAGAACTCAATCACAATCATTTGCTACAACTTGTCCCACCATTTCACAATTGATGAGCATCCCCTGTTTCAAATTCTTTGGCACTGCAAAAAGTTGTTACAAATATTTTTGTACATATCTGTCCTTTTCCTTTTTCTTTGATCTTTTTGCAATACAGATTTAGTACTGGTATAGCTGGGTCAAAGGTCAAATTGTTTTATAGTGTTTTGGATGTGGTTCCACATCATTCTCCAGAATGGTTAGACCAGTTCACTACTCCACCAACACGTCATTAGGGTACCTATCTTTCTCTTATCCCGTCCATGATTTTTCACTTCTGTTAGGTTTAAGGTGGTACCACAAAGTGGTTTTAATTTGCATTCCTCTAATCAATAGTGATTTAAAGCACATTTTTCCATATGGGTATAGATAGCATTGATTCTTTTTCTGAAAATTGTCTTTTTGTATCCTTTGACCATTTATCAATTGGGAAATGGCTCTTTTTAAAAATAAATTGGACTCAGTACTATACTTAGTATTTATTTGAGATATGAGGTCTTTATCCAACAAACTTGCTGTATTTCTTTAGTGTTATTTGATGAGTTTTGAGTAGAGTTGTGGTGGCATATCTCTAAAGAATTATAAAGTTTAGGTTGACTCCAAGCCATTTGGAAAGATTTATTATAGTTTTGAGGCTTCATGTTCTGGCTCTGCCGTTTTAACATTTGATTTGACATGTTATTTTAAAGTTGTTTGGAAGAGATCAACTTCTGGGAGTCAAGATGACAGAGAGTAAGTAATAAATCACTATAACTCTCCCATATTCACCACCAAACAACCATAAAATAAAGCCCCCAAACAAATTGTGAAACAGCAGAACCAGCAAAAGGATGGGGTGAAACAGTCTCTTAACCCAAGAAACTTAAAGGATCAACAAGAAAGTCCATCTCACTTCTGTGAAAGGGGAGCACAGTCCAAAATGGAAAGCATCCCAGTAAGCCTGCAACAAGTCCTGACCTAATAAACCAGGGTGAGATTCTGAGCCGCATTTTGATGGAAAAGGCAAACACCAACAATGAGACCTCCCATGTTGCCTTAGCACTGCCAGGAGAATCACCACATGCTTAAATGTAACTTCAGTGCAGTCATGAAGTATTGTAGAAATACCCCACTAGATCTAGATATCTATGGCCTGCAGCAATGCCAGACAACCTCCACCCCAACCACTCAGCACAGCACTAGACATGAGGGTCCCCTGTGAGCCTCACAGCAACATCAGTGTAGCATTAGATAAACTGTAACCACTAGCACAAAAAGTCGGAGACAGTGCCCCTTCCAACCAGGGAGAAGAGCTCACATTTAAATGGAAGAGAAAAAAAATTAAAAGAAAAAACAACAAAACCCATGAACAAAAACAAAAACACAACAAAAAAAAGAATCTGACCTTTCTATGCTTACTATGGTGACAGGGAAGACCAAGACATAAATTCAGAAGAGGACAACTATGTCAAAACATCTATGGGCAAAACCCCAAAGAAAAGTGGGAAGTGGTCTCAAGGCCCCCTCAAAAAAAAACACATTGGAGGGTACAAAAAGGAGCTTAAAAATCATTTAAGAGAGGTAGAAGGAAAATTGGGAAAAGAAATGAGAGTGATGCAAGAGAATTATGAAAACAGAGTCAGCAGCTTAGAAAGCTGCTTAAATAGTAGAATTGACAAAGGAAAAGGAGATGCAAAAATCCACTGAAGAAAAGAACTTTAAGAGTACATTTGGTCAAATGGAAAAGAAAGTACAAAAACTAATTGAGGAAAACAACACCTTAAAAGTTAGAACTGGGCAATGGGAAGCTAATGACTCTGTGAGACATCATGAATCAATAAAACAAATTCCATAGAATGAGAAAATGGAAGAAAATGTAAAATATCTCATAGGAAAATCAACTAACCTGGAAACAGATCCAGAAGACACAATGTCAGAATCATTGCACTACTTGAAAGCCATAATCAAAAGGAGGACCTAGACATCATCTTTCAAGAAATTATCAGGAAAAACTCCCCTGATGTCCTGGAACCAGAGGGTGAAATAGGCATTGAAGGAATGAGTACCTCAGGGAAGAGATGCCCAAATAAAAACCTCAAGGACATTATAGCCAAATTTCAGAACTATTAGGTCAAGGAGAAAATATTGCAAATGGCCAGACAAATATTCAAATATTGGAGAATCACAATCAGGATCACAAAGGACTTAGCAGCTGAAACACTGAAGGATCAGAGGTCATGGCGCATCATAATCTGGAGGGCAAAGGAACTAGGACTATTACCAAGAGTCACTTACCCAGGAAAATTAAGCTCAATACATGAAGGGAAAAGATAATCATTTGATGAAATAATAGGATTTCAAACTTTCCTAAGGAGAAGACCAGAAATAAACCAAAAATTTGATCTCCGATATCAATACCCAAGAGACACATAAACAGGAAATATTAAAAGGAAAAGAAAACATAAGGGATTCAATAGAGCCAAACTGTTCATATCTGTACATGGGGACATGATACTTGTAACTCTTAAACATATCACTAACAGTATAGATAGAAGGAATATACATATACAGATGGTACAATTATAAACTAAATTTGAAGGAATGACAAAAATTATTAAGGGATGAAAAAGAAGAATACAATAGATGCAGAAAGAAAGGAGAGGTAGAGTGGGGTAAGTGATCTCACATGAAGAGGCACAAAAGACCTATTACAGTGGAGGGGAGGAGGGAAAGGTTCATGATGGGCATTGCTTGAACCTTCTCTCATCAGTATTTACTCAAAGAATGAATAATATACCCAATGAGTTGAATATAGAAATATATCTTACCTGACAAGTAAATAGGAGGGGAGGAGATTAAGTAAAGGCAGGGGGTAGGGCCTGAATGAAGGGAGGGCATATAAGGGGAGGTAGTTGACATTAGCAAAATACTGGTGAGGTGGGAAAAAGTGAAAGGAAAGAGAGGAAAAACAGAAAGAAGAATAGAATGGAGGAAAATACACATAACTGTGAATGTGAATCAGATGAACTCTCCCATCAAATGGAAGTGGATAGTAGAGTGGATCTTGATATGTGTTTGGGGGAAAAAATAAAACACAATTTAAAGCAAGAAAAAAGAAAACACTAGAAAGCATAGAAATAAATGGAGCCTTTCTCAAAATGATAAGTAGTACTTATCTAAAATCATCCATAAGGAAAGACCTACATGAAATAATGCTGGGTGAATTGAGTAGAGCCAGGAGAACACTGTATGCAGTAACAGCAACATTGGACAATTATTAACTGTGGTATACTTAGTCCTCAGCAATAGAATCTTCCAAGACAATTCCAAAACTCTCAAGATGGAAAATGTTATCCTTCAGGGAAGAATTATGCAGTCTGAGTGAAAACTGAAGCATTCTGTTTTCACTTTTTTACTTTTTTGTTTTTCCTTTTTGTTCTGTTTCTTCTTTGACTAATGTGGACATACGTTTAACCTGATCCCACATGTATTACCTGTATCAGATTTCTTGACATCTTGGGAAGGTGAGAAGAGAGAGAGAAAAATTTAGAACCAAAGTCTAAAAGAAATGAAATGTTGAAAACTATACATGTAATTGGGGAAAAAAAAAATGATATTTACCAAAAAGAAAAAAAAAGAAAGAAAGCAAGGAAGAAAGAAATGTTCTTTGAAGGGAAATGAGAGAATTTGACTGTGTTGCCTCCAAAATGCCTTATAGGCTCTATCATGATGATATTAATAACAGCAGTAGCTATAGACACCAATTATTATATAATACTTTAAGGTTTGCTAAACATTTTGACTATTTCTGTTACAAGACTATTACATGTACATTTAATAAATGAAGAAATTAAAGCTTGAGAAGTTAATTAAGTTGACTATGGTCACATTGTAAGTTCCAAGAAGGAGATGGACCTACATCTTCCTGAATTTGAGTCCCACATTCTTTTAACTATAATAATTCACTCTATTCATTTCCTTCCATTCTAGGATCTCAGACATCTATGCCCAAAGTATGGCTAACAAGTAAGAAAAACTACAGATTCTACTATAGTATATAGAAATAAATTTACCCTTATTAGTCTCGCTCAGATCACTGAGATTGGATGGAATGATACCCAAGCTTGATATATATATATATATATATATAGCTCTGGCAGCCATCCTCAAAAGTAACAGCATATGGAAAACATGATTGCACTAGTATCTTAGATTAAGAAGGTATTGTTATGTGAGAGAAATCCTTGAAGCAATGTGGTGAAGACTATTGGAAAGCATTTGGCTATGAAGATCAATGTAAGCAAAACCAAAAGTGACATTAAAAAAAAAAAAACAACACCAGAATATAATATAGCACATCTAGACAGAATGAATACGTTTATGAATACGGGAAACCAGTCATAAGTGTGACACAGAGGCATGATGCAACAGTGAAGAGGCACTAAAATTATTCAGATATCTGTTGTTGTTCTAACTTTGCCAAAATCAGAACAGTTAACAATATGTTTCCTTGCATTGATAATACTAATGTTTGCTTTAAAAAGTGGGAAAAAAAAACAACAAAACATAATTATCTTTTGGATCTCATTCTCAACAAAGAGAAATTACTTGCTGTAGTTAAAAGATGAGAACCTTTGGAGAAAGAGACCCATCCAATTCAAGTTTTTTACAGGCAGGGGGAAAACTGGGAATAATCTAAAATGTATTATAGATTTCATATGAGATTTCAAACATTTCAAAGAAAATATAGGCAGGATCTCATAACTGGAAGTGCTTAGGAATAGAAATCTGGAGATAAAAAGAAAAACAATTATCACTGGCATAGTATGGAAGAAATAGCAGGTAATGTAGGATAAATAAATAAGTATTGAATGGGTCTTTAAAAATATTCCAAGAGTGTTAAATTTTGGAAAGAATTGATGGTGAAGAAAGCTAAAGGCTACAGAGAAATATTTTTCAAAGTTATTTTTGAGAAAAGAAAAGGATAATAAAAAAGTATAGTATCATCATTCTGAGAGATATAATGAGAAAATGGAGAGGAGACAAAACTACTTAACTTTTATCTTGTTTCTGTTTTCTTTTCTAAAGAAGATAGTCTTGGAATTAGAAAGGAGCTGAAAGTGAGTTGATATTTAAGATAAGTAAGGAGATGAAATATAGAGTACCTAGCTGACTACTAGTCAGAGGACCAGATGTACTAAAATCTCAGGCATGTAATAAAACAGTGACCTATCAGTGACTGATTGCTGAGTCACTATCAGTGCTCTTTAAAAGACTGTGGAAGATGGGAGAAGATATCATTACAGGACAGAATTTTGAAACCAAAGTGGGGATGCATGATGGAAAACATTTGGGAAAAGCTTTAGGAATATTGGGGAGGGGGAGCAAATATTCCTAATTCAATATTATCCTTTCTTCCTGGATATTTTTTTAGCTGTTTATGATACAGCTTTTTTCCTGATTTTCTTCATATTTTTGACTACTTCTTCTCAGTCTCCTTTGCTAGATCTGCATCCTAAGAACATGCCTGTGTAGGTTTGTCCTGGTCTCTTATCTCCTCTCTATATGCTATCTTGTTTGATGATCTCATTAGCTCTTCAGGGTGATTTATCTCTATGTAGATAATTCACAGATTTAGACTATATCCCTCTCTCTTGAGTTATAGTCTTATGTCATCATCTGCTTATTCACATGGACATTCTAATGACATCTTAAGATTAACATGTCTGAAACAGACATCATTCCCTCAAAGCTCCAAAACTTAATACAAGGAAGGAAAAAAAAAAAAAAGTATTTATTAAAGTACTATGATAGGCACTGTGCTAAGTGCTTTACAAATATTATTTCATTTGATCCTCATAATAGCCCTGGGAGATAGATGCAATTATTATCCCTATTTTAAAGTTGAAGAAATTGACTCTGACAGTTTCAGAGAGTAAGTGACTTTTCCATGGTAGAAGGTTCAGAGATTAAGTGACATATACAGAGCCACATAGTTAATAAACTTCTTAGACTGAGTTTGAACTCAGGTTTCCTGACCCTAACCTATCAAAATATGATTAGATTGGTCAAGATGGTGGAGTATAAGCAGTAATCCAATTGAACTCTCTGGACATTCTTTCTTTAATAATTTTTTAAAAAACTTTAAAAATAACTTTTCAAATCACATTTTGTAGTGGCAGAGGCAAGAAAAGGTCAGAATGGGACATTTCCCCAGCCTATGCCAACTTAGCGATCAATAGGAAAAGTCTGTGACATTGAGATGAGGGCCAGCCCAAAGCATGGCAGCAACAGCAGCTATCAGCCTTGGAGATGTCTATGACAGCAGCAGCAGCAGCAACAATAGCAGCAGCAGGAGTTTCAGGAGCTCTCAGCCTGTTGATGGTAAGGGAGATGGACAAGTGCTCAGAAAGAGATTACAGGGGACATTTTCATAGCTCTTATTGTAGCTGGCACTGATTAGCAATGCTATTGTCTATAAGCAGTTCTAAATAGCAGTTACAGGGTGTATAGAAGCACTTATTGTTAGTCACAAGGGAGCAGAGGTCTTGGTCTATTTCCAAAGCTGAAAGGAGCATTAGCATTTATGGCTACAGAAAGAGCAAGGGACCTGATCACAATTCCAGGGACAATAGGAGAGCTAGCACTTATGGCTGCAGCTGAGCAGGGGCCTTTCCTGGATAAAGAACAGAGCACAGAATAGGAGAGCAATGACCACTCTGATACTCAGCTCAAAACACCTAGGAAGCACCAAAAACTTTCAGAACCCTAGAACTAGCTCTGAAAACAGCAGAAAAAAAGGACCTGAAACTTAGGATAATCCTTTCTGAACCCCAACTGAGGATAGCCAAACTTTAACATGAAGTTCAAAGTCAAGAAATAAGTTGAAAAATGGGCAAACAGCAAGAAAAAAATAACTTGAATATAAAATGCTACTAAGTTGGAAAGGAATATCAAGACATAAACTCGGAAGAAGACAACAATTTGAAAACATCTCAAAAACAAGAAGACTCAAAAATGCTAATTGCATAGAAGCCCAACAAGAATTCCTAGAAAAGTTAAAGAAATAGATGGGTAGTAAAGAAAAAAAAATAGGAAAAGGAGTAAGAGTGATGCACCTAAATTATGAAAAAAGAATTAATACCTTGATCAAAGAGGTACAAAAAATACTGAAGAAAACAGCATCTTAAAAAACAGAATTGTCAGGGGGTGGAGCTTGATGGCAGAGTAAAAGCTGGTACTTACTCGAGCTCTCCCCAAAACCTCTCTACAAAGCTCTAAACAATGACTGTAAACAAATTCTTAGAGCTGCAGAACCCACAAAACGAAAGAGTGAAACACATCTATAACCCAAGACCCTTGGGAAGGTCAACAGGAAGAGTATATCACACCCAGGCTGGAAGCAGAGCACAGTCTGGTGTAGGCTGCAACTGACACAGACAGGGTTGAAGCAGGACTCAGGGGATGAATTTCTGGCATCAGTAGCAGTTTCCAGACTTCTCAATCCAAAAAAAACTGAGGACAGCATGGAAGGTCAGTGGGGGAAATCAGTGGTACCTGGGTGAAAGATGAGTGTGCAGTACAACCCCAACCCCCGTGTGGCAGAGGTGGTGGTGGTGGCAGCAGCAGCAGTTGCTGCTTCTGTACCTGTGAGCCCACAGACAGTGGGGGATTGAGTAGCTGATACAAAACCCCTGAAGCCTGGGGCAGTATACCCACCCCCATCCCCACTGGAATCAGAGTTCTACCTTGAGAAAGAGTTAGAAAGTCAAGTATTGGGCTGAGAAGATGACCAAACAGCATAAACAAGTCAGACTATAGAATCTTAATTTGGTGACAAAGAAAATCAAAACATACAACCAGAACAGGATGACAAAGTCAAAGTTCCTACATCAAATACCTCTGAGAAAAATATGAATGGATCATAGGCCATGGAAGGGCTAAAAAATTACTTTGAAAATCAAGTAAGAGAAGTAGAGGAAAAATCAGGAAGAGAAATGAAAGTGATACAACAAAATCATGAAAAATGAGTCAATAGATGGCTAAAGGAGATCCAAAAAAATATTGAAGAAAATAACACCTTAAAATAGACTAATCCAACTGGCAAAAGATGTCTAAAAAGCCAATGAGAAGAATGCCTTAAAAACACAATTGACCAAATGGAAAAGAGGTGCAAAAGCTTGCTAAAGAAAATTCCTTAAAAATTAGAATAGAGCAAATGGAAGCTAATGACTTTATAAGAAATCAAGAAATTATAAAACAAAACTGAAAGAGTGACAAAAAAATAGAAGACAATGTGAAATATCTCATCAGAAAATAGATCCAGGAGGGGCTGCTAGATCGCACGGTGAACTAGACTACCGGCCCTGAAGTCAGGAGGACCTGAATTCAAATGTGACCTCAGACACTTAACACTTACTAGCCATGTGACTTTGGGCAAGTCACTTAACCCTAATTACCCTGCCCTTCCTCATCCAAAAAAGAAAAGAAGTAGATACAGGAGAGATGATTTAAAAATTACTGGCTAACTGAAAACCACAATCAAGAAAAGAGCCTAGACATCATCTTTCAAGAAATTATCAAAGAAAAGTGTCTCGATATTTTAGAATTAGAAGGTAAAAGAGAGATTGAAAGAATTCACTGATTCCCCCTCTTGAAAGAAATCCCAAGAGGAAAACTCTTAGCAATATTTAATCCAAATTCCAGATTTCCCAGGTCAAGGAGAAAATATTGCAGGCAGCCAAAAAGAAACAATTAGAGTATTTTGGAAATACAATCAGGATAGCACAAGAGCTAGCAGCTTCTCCATTAAGGGAGTGAAGGACTTGAAATATGATATTCTGGAGGTCAGAGGAGCTAGGATTAAAACCAAGAATCTCTTACCCAGCACAAGTGAGTATAATGTTTCAGAGGAAAATATAGTTATTCAGTGAAATGGAGGACTTTTAAGAATTCTTGATGAAAACACCAGAACTGAATAGAAAATTTGACTTTCAGATACAAGAATCAATAGAAGCATGAAAACATAAAAAGGAAAGAGAAATCAAAATCATAATATTAAATTTGAACTGTTTGTGTTCCTACATGGAAAGATAATATTTGTAACTCATGAGACTCTTCCCATTATTAGGGTATCTGGAGGAAATAGATGGGTATATAGGTAGATAGATGGCACAGGGTAAGTTGAATATGAAGGGATGATATGTAAATAATAAAATTAAGGGATGAGAGAGGAATATTTTGGTAGAAGGAGAATGGTAGAGATAAAATGGGGTAAATTATCCTATATAGAAGAGGCAAGAAAAAGGTTTCACAATGGGGCGAAAGAGGGGGCAGGTGAGAGGGAATGAGTGAGCCTTACTGTCATTGCATTGACTTAAGGAGGGAGTAGCATGTACACTCAGATGGGTTAACCTATAGGAAAGTATGGGTGAAGACAATGGGGGAATGATAGGGAAGGCAAATTGAGGGAGGAGGTAATTAGAAGCAAACACTTTTGAAAAGGGACAGTGTCAAAGGAGAAAATAAAATAATTGGGGTGCAGGACAGAATGAAGGGAAATATAGTTTTTCACAACATGACCATTATGGAAGTGTTTAACATAAATACACATGTATAACCTATACTGAATTGTTTGCCGTTTCAATGAGGCTGAGTGGAAGGAAGAAGGGAGAGAATTTGGAACTCAAAATCTTGTGGAAATGAATGTTGAAAACTAAAAATAAATTTATAAAAAAAAATAAAACAAGAGGAATTGTCTTATTGTTAAGAGAGGCACAAAAATTCACGGAAGGAAAGAACTCCTTAAAAAGCAGAATTGAGCAAGAATAAGCTAATGACTCCTTGAGACATCAAGAAACAATAAAATGGAGTCAAAAGAATAAAAAAAAGTAGAAGTAAATGTGAAATATCTTATAAAAAAATAATCAACTCAGAAAATAGATTGATGAGAGATAAAAATTATTAAGCTACCTTAAATCCAGGATAAATAAAAAAAAAGATCTTAGACATCATATTTAAAGAATGTATAAAGGAAAACATGATAGTTTAGATACAGGAGGTAAAACAGAAAAGGAAATAATCCACTTATCACCTCCTGAAAGAAATTATGAAATTATATTCCCAGGAATATCATAACCAAATTCCAGAGCTCCCATATCAAGGAGAAAATATTGCAAACAGTTAGAAAGAAATAATTCAAATATTGTTCAGCTGCAGTCAGGAATCACACAAGATTTAGCAGTTTCCACATTTGAAGGAGTATAAGCCTTGGAATATGATATTCCAAAAGGGTAAAAATTGATATTTAATGAAATAGAGTACTTTCAAGCATTAGTAATACAAAGACCAGAGCTGAATACATGCAAACACAAGGCTCAAGAGAAGTATAAAAAGGTAATCATAGGGAACTTGAAAAAATTAAAGTGTTTTATTGTGAGACCATACATGTAAATCCTAAGACCTTTATAATTTTTGGAATGGTTAGAAGGAATGTACATAAAGAGCATGGATGTGAGTCAATTATTTTGTAGTAAACTTCAAAAAAGTTTGGAGGAAAAAGAAGTGAGAAAGAGAGATGTACTGGGAGAAGGAGGAAGGGAGAGATAAAATGGGGAATTTTTTTTCTCATGAAAAAGAAACACAATGAAGAGCTTTTATAGTAGAGGGGGAAAGGGGGGGTGGATAATGGGCAATACTTTAACCTCATTCTTTTAGGAATTGACCCCAAAAGGGAAGAAGACACATTCACATAGAGTTGGGTGTAGAAATCTACCTTACCCAGTAGAGCAATAGGAGGGCACAGGGATGAAAAGTTATTGGTAGAGATGATAAGAGGGAAGGAGGGTTAAGGGAGGGAGAATTCAGAAGCAAAAATGACTTTTGAGGAGGGACAGAATAAAAAGAGAGAGAAGGACAATCAGAAGAAAATAGAATGGAGGAAAATACAGAGACAATCATAACTATGAATGAAATGGGGTGAGGCTCCCTATAAATCAGAAGCACAGAGCTGAATGGATTCAAAAACACAGTTCAACAGTATGTTGTTTATAAGAGACACATTTGAAACAGAACATAGAATTAAAATAAGGGTTTGTAGCATAATCTGTTATACTTCAGCTAAAGGGATAGCAGTGATCTCAGACAAAGCAAAAGCAGAAATGAACATAATTAAAAGAGATAATCTGGGAAACTACATTTTGAAAAAAGTCTCATAAACAATGTAGCAATATCCAAAAATACTCAAGTTGGGGTGGCTAGGTGGTGCAGTGAGTAGAGCAATGGCCTTGAAATCAGAAGGACCCGAGTTCAAATCCAGCCTCAGACCCTTAACACCTCCTAGCCATGTGACCTTGGGCAAGTCACTTAACTCCAATTGCCCTTCCTTCCCCTCTCCAAAAAGCAAAAAAAAAAAAATTATACTCAAGTTTCTCTGATAAATGTATCATATCTCAGATATATAGGCAATTGAGTCAAATTTTTAAAAAATAAGAGCCATTCCCAGATTTATAAATGGTCAGAAATATGAAGAGGCAATTTTCAGAAGAAGAAATCAAAGCTATCTAAAATCATATAAAATGCTCTAAATCACTATGGATTAGAAAGAGGTAAATTAAAACAATTCTGAGGTACCACCTCACACGTATCAGAAATGACAGTTCCTGTCTGAGATAAGGGAAAATAGGGACAATAATGAACTGTTGCTGGAGTTGTGAACTGGTCCAATCATTCTGGAGAATAAATCAGAACTATGACCACGGGACTACAAAATTGTGTATACTCATCAAAAACACTACTAAATCTGTACTCCAAAGAAATCAAAGAAAAAGAACCTATATGTACAAAAATATTTATTGCGGCTCTTTTTGTGATGTTAAAGAATTGAAAATTAAGGGGATCCCCATCTTTTGGGGATTGGCTGAATCAATTATGGCATATGATTGTGGTGGAGTACTATTGTTCCATAAGAAATGACAAGGGGGTGGTTCCAAGAGAAATATGGCAAGAACTGTATAAACTGATATAAAGTGTAGGTAGAAGAATAAGGAGATTATGGCACATAGTAACAGCAATATTGTATTGATGACCAACAATGAAAGGTTAGGTCACTCTGATCAATACCATGATCCAAGACAATTCTAAAAGATTCATGATGAAAAAAAAAAAGAAAAGCTATCTGCCTCCAGAGATAGAACTGAAGAACTCAGTGCAAATTAAGGTATAATTTCTTGGCTTGTTTTACCTTTTTTTTTTTTTTTTGTAATATGACTAGTATGGAAATGTTTTTTTTTTTTTCCATTATTTCACATGATTAGTGCAGATCATATTGTTTGCCTTCCCTGTAGGTTGGGGAAGGGTTCAAAGGGGGGAGAGAATTTGGAACTCAAATTTTAAAAGAAAAGGTATGTTAAAATAAATACGTAATTCTTCTCAGCAACGCACAGCTATAAGACAACTCTACAAGTCTCAGGATGGAAGGAGATACCTACATTCAGAGGAAGATCTAGAAAGACCAGAGTTTAAATGGAGACTGAAGCACCCTACATGCTACAGTTCTTTTTCATGTTTGGTTTTCTTTCTTTTTTCCCATTGGTCACTCCATTGGTTACAGCCCTTCTATACAACCAGACTAATGTACAGTATGAAAGTATTTGCAGATCCTATACCTGATTGCATGACGCCATGGTGGGGGAGGGGAAGAAGAGGGAGGAGAGAAAATTTCAAACTCAACGGATTGTGGAACTGAATCTTCTAAACTAAAAGTAAATAAAGAAGTCAATGAAAAAAATAAATACATAACAAATTTATTTTTAAAAAAGATGAAAACCAATTTGATTTGAATATAATAACTAATATTGTCTTTGAAGATTTGCAAAGTACTTTCCATATATACCTCACAATAACCCTGTAGGTGCTCTTATTATCTGCATTTTACAGATGTGGAAACAGAGGCTAAGAGAGGTTAAAGGACTTTTCTGGACTCAGAGAGCTAGTAATTGTCTAAGGCAGGAATTTTACTCAAGTCTTGCCACTGAGTGTCATGCTTTTTCAACAGTAATACCCAGTTAATTGAATGAACAAACCAAAGAGATGTTTGGTTTCATTTGAACTTGGAAGTAGGTCATTGAGAACACTTGTGTAGGCTTTACATCCTGTTAGAACCTACCAGAATTTTATCTCTAGTTACAAAGCACCGAAGTCATTCAATGAACACTTATTAAGAGTCTGCTATGTGCCAGATACTGGACTAAACACTGGAGATACAAAGAAATATATACAAACAAACAATTTACAGGATAAATAGGAAATATTTAACAGAGGAAAGAAACTAGTCCAGTAAAAGATGGAGTTTTAGCAGGGACTTAAGGATTCCTATTGCATTTTAATTTAGGAAGACACCAAATTCTAAATGTTACCCAGAAGACATGGTCTAGCATTGTTTGTCCTGTGGCTTACAATGTTTATAATTCAGGGAGCTTTTTCATAATTCTACAAGAATCACCTGGCATGTCTACAACTAGTTTAGCGCCTTTGTACTGAGTTCTGGTTTTGATATTAGGCCACAGATTTTCAAGGATGAGTTCCCTTCCAAAAACAAACACCTCATAAACTATTCTTTAATTCTCCCCCAAATTATATCAAATAGTAAGTGTTACTCTGGCAACTTTGTGTGATAAACTGAGTGCTTTCTAGATGTCTCTTTCCATTGTGCACTAAGTCTGGGAGCAATTCACAGAAATTCAGTGCCTCTGTCTTTTCAGGTATTTTCCTCAAATAGCAGCTTGGTTTTAGGACTCAATAACTGTACCAGAATATTTATTTCCACCACCAACATAACCCTTTCAAAGTATTGGAGGAGAAAATAACCTGGCAAGAGATATGAAAAATAATAATAGGAAGTATATCATGTGACCTAAGGAGAATTACATATTGAATGTAAAAATATACTCTAGAACAAGATGTGGAGTTCAATCACAGGCAGAGAAGAATAAGGGATGTTGGGGCTATGATTGGTACCATCTATCCTGGTCTTTTATCTGTCAGCAAATGGCTGACTAGTTGAATAATTGGATAATGTGGATGTTGGCCTAAGCCAGAAAGTTTTTTTTGGGGGATCTTGAGCCATTTTTTTCCACTTGATTTTTTTTTTAACACAGTAGGAAGGAAGGGAAATAGTAGGATTGATTATTGGTTCTCCAAAATTACAGATATAAATGAATTTTCCCTGTGAGATGTTGTGGAAAAATAAACACTCAACAGACAATTTAAAAACTGCATGCTTTTTCTTGTGGTTTGATGAAAATAATAGTGTGGCTAATAGTGTGTAAACATCTTTATATTGACATATGTGCTTTTATTTTATTTTTACAAATGCGCTTCCATGTGATGTGATGATTTTTAAGATAATTACTTATTATTGATGAACAACATAATTATTCTTCTAGCAAATGCATATATAATTTAGTCCTACTTATGTTCACGCAGCTGCTACAATTGCACTACCATGCATGCTTCTTTATTGCTGTTTTACTAGTTCTTTGTCTTTTTCATAGATAGGGATAACTATTTCTCCCTGTTTTTGATCTTCTCTCTCTCTTTTTTCTGAACTAATGTTCCACTGCTTCACATAATGAAAAGCTGTCCGGTGACCATACTGAGGATGAACTACTCAAAACCACACTCTGTGGAAAGAAGATTGTATTCCATAATTATTTTTCTACTTCAAAAACATGATGCTCAGATGACCAATAAGCTTCATCTAATAGCAGATAATTTTACTTTATACTTTTTTTTCAAATTAAGCAATATTAACATCTCCAAGATTAAAACACATAGAGCCATAGAAAAGTAATATATGACATA
>CM053591.1:118387572-118406114 GCA_028646515.1 Pseudochirops corinnae | reverse complement strand
CTTTTCCCCCTGAACTAGGTAAATGATATGTTTGATTAAAGTAAGATTGTTAACCCATTTTGAGTTGCTTTCCTTTAGAAAAGCCGATCTAAGAACCTGTGCTAGTAGCCGCCCTAGGTATGCTAGGGTGCTTGCTGTTACAACTATATGCTAGTACGAATACTTCTTTTACACATAATACTATCACTTGGGAAACTATATATTTTTTTTGTTTGCTTTGGTAACCATTCTTCCTTTTTGCTGAGTTCATAGATATTTCTTTAGTGGAAAATAATACCTTGTGAAAAAATAGTCATCACAATGAAGCTATGCCATGAAATATGGAATTCTGCCCTTATAGTAACCTTATTTATGTAGCTCTTAGGATACTTGATTTTTTTTTGAGGGGAGAAGGCAGGGCAATTGGGGTTAAGTGACTTACCCAAGGTCACTCAGCTTGTAAGTTCATCACGTGTCTGAGGCCAGATTTGAACTCAGGTCCTCCTGTCTCCAGGGCCGGTGCTCTATTTACTGTGCCACCTAGCTGCCCAAGGCTACTTGTTTAAGCAGAAAATGAATTTGGTATAGAGAACCCCAAGATTTACAATTATAGAATATCAAAATTTTATTTTATATCACTTTCATATTAAATTCCTTGATATAAATTGAGCATGATAAATGGTTAGTACTGCACAGTGAGAAGTATCTTTCCTTACCCTAATCCTCCAGGACTTAGGAGTAGACTTCAAAATTGAAAAATTCCCTCCTACCCAATCAGCAATGGTCTGAAATGGTAGTCTGTGAAAACCAACCTCACTTGACCAAAATGTTACAAACAATATGTAGCTGATTTTTCAAAATATAAAGGAATGTTTTGGCCAACCATACATGTACATAAAGTAAGAAGCAGCCTGATTGATAAGACATTTTAAATTCAATGCAATAAACATTTATGAAGTATTTATTATATGCCAGGCACTATACTAGGCCTTGGATATACTAATAAGAAAAAGAAAGAAAATTCCTGCCCTCAAAATGTTTCCAATCCAATGGAGGAATATAACACATAACAGGAAGCTTTAAGAGGGGAAAGTGAATGATACTCCAGGGGAACATCAGAGATTATCTTGTTCTATGGAGTTGAAACTAAACGGAGCTATAGAAGTAGAATTATGAAGTCTAGTTCCTGCCCTTTATAAGGGAATATTTTCAGTCTTCAAAAAATTAAATCTCAACTAGATGCCCAAATAAACTAATGATTGAGAACTTGACTGTAGCATCCTGGAAGACACCTCTGCAGGAGAGATGAATCTAAGGAACTTGAACCATTCCACAATGAAACATTCATTACTTTTCATTATAACATATTTTGTTTCCAGGTAAGCATACATATATCTCTTGGGAAAGGTGTTATAAAATCAGTGATTTAATTTCAGTCCAAATGAGCTGGAAGGAAATATAAAAATGACAATGCAGTTCCTAGGGTACCTGAGTAGGAAAAGGGATATCATCTAGGCAAAAAATGTTTGGGAGGAACTTGATGGTTAAAACAAAAAAAGATGAATGCTGACTGTTGAAGATCAATGATGCCTATTTCCCAATTTTACCTCAAGCCATCTTGAGTTCATTGTAATTTTTGTAACTCTTTCCTAGGACTATATTTATTAAATGAATATGGATGCACTTTCAAATTGGTTCAATTGTTTCAGTAGCATGCCTTCGCCCATAAAAGATGCCACCATCAGACATATGTCTCTTGTCGTTTTTTATCAGTTTTATTTTTTTTTACTATTTCTATCCAAATATGGCTTGTATCTCCCTATTTTTCTTTAAGTTTTCTCCATTTCTCTTATACTAGCATATTGGGATTTTATTAATCTTTTAAAAAACCTATTTGATTTTATTATAGCATGTTTCTGAATATCCTAATTCCTTTGATCCTCATTTTGCTGGCCTATATCATGAGTCTTTAACAATAGTGATTTTGTCAATCTAATATTCATTTATTTTTTTCTTTTAATTTCACTTTTCCTTCTCAGTCCTCTCACTCTCTTATTCAATTCTTACAATAACTCTGGAAAGTAGGTACTATCATTAGCCCTATTTTACATATGAGAAAAAAGAGACTGAGATGTTAAGTCATTCGCCCAGAGTCATTCAGTTAATGTGTCTGAGGCAGGATTTGACTTTGCATCTTACAGATTGTTACAAATCCAGCTCTCTGGATCTTTAATTGGCTCCAAATAATTTTACTGCTATAGGGACTTAACTAAAGAACAAATGTACCAATCAAGTCTTTACCTCCTCTGCCACCTGTAGAATCTTAGAGACTTGCCTGAAACAAAGAAAGTGGCTTTCCCAGGTCACACATCCTTAATTTAACTAAGCCTTTCTGAATCTGAAGTTGGCTTCCTTTCATCATTTCTAATACTTTTATTGATATAAGATTTCAGTGAAAGTTCTGGAAACATTATTACTTACTGTTATTATTTTGGAGGCAATAGGATTAAACAACTTGCCCAGATTCACATATCTATTAAGTGTCTGAGAGTCGACTTGAACTCAGTTCCTTGTGACTCCAGGGTAGGTGCTCTATTCACTACACCATCTAGTTGCCCTTGCGGGGTGCAGTAAGATGTGTTTGGGTAATTAGCAAGTCCCTTTCTAAATCGTGACTAGAAAAGAATAGAAGATATTTGTTCTAGACAATGTTGATGTAGATTTTAAAAAATAATTCTCTTTAAAGCAGGCTTTTAAAAAAATCTTTTTTTGGTGTATGTCATTGATGACTTTAGCAGTTTGATGTTAAAACAACAAAATGCTTTGCAGATCTCAGATTAAAAACTGCTAATATAGAGAGATATCTTTATTTTTTTTTAATTTATCTATTGGGTATGTAACTTCAGCAAAAAATATTTCTAAAAATCTGATCTATATATTTTCTAACTTGCCACTAAACTTCTTAATACTACCATTGCTTCTATTTCCTGAAATTCTATTACCTAGATATCTCTTTGGAAATCTATACATAGATTTGTGTCAGTGTTTCAATGTTATGCTTGTTAATCTTAAAATACTTCATTGATTCCTCTGAAATCTTTATTCAGGTTTTATTTGGCACTTTTTTTGTTGGTTTATTGCAATTGGTTGTTCAGCTTTGCTTTCTTTATTAATAACTACTTTATGATCTTAGCACATTAGTGCCTGAATGATTAGCAAGTAGCTTTATTTGAGGATGTGTCTAACCATGCTCAAAAGTTTATAATGATGCTTCTATTTGGATAAGATGAAAGGGATAGCTCTTTTGCCTTCCATGTCATCTTCCACAGTATCAGACCTGGCCTTATTCTTTTTTTATGGTTTGGTAGTCATGATTATCTAGGATTTTACTGAATTATACAGTGGATATTACATACATGAATACATAGCTGGACATTATGATTATCATTCTACTGATATAGTAACTCGAAGCTTTTAAAATATCCTATTCTATGATAGTATTTTAAGGTAAATAGATTAAGAAATCTAAAATTAGAACCTAGTGACTGTAGTATTCAATGAAGACTATTACATGAGCATCATAAGAATAAAAATGAGATTGTGGCCTATTCAACATCCACCACAGGTGCAGTTAAACTTGGGGCATGATTCCATTGCCCCTGAGGTCACCACTATCAATCATTCTTGCCAATCATCTATAACTGCACCTGTGTCCACTACCCCCTGCCAACAATACAGATGCAGCTGCTCTTTTTATGGGGTATAAGAGACATAGAGATGTGGAAACAAAGAGAAGAAGGTCATGGGTACCCTATCATGCCATGGGCATAGGAATGATTTACCTTGGCACATGTGTGTATGTGTGTGTGTGTATGTGTGTGTGTGTGTGTATGTATGTGTGTGTGTATTCAGGGATTATCATGTTTCAAGTAACAGAATTATTTTAGAAAGATGCTGATTCAGAATTGATATTCTACTATTTTGTATGGTTTCAGTGCCCATAAGCACACTAGATTAAATGTATATTTAATTAGTATGAAAATGTTTCCCATTATTTAAGACATTCATAAAAACAGAATTGTATTTCATGGACTTTTAAATCTTTTCTATCACCCCAATTTCCTCAACACAGTCAGCATGCTGTTTCACCACCACACTATACATCTACAAATACAATATAATTAAGGGAAACACTGCCTTCTACTCAGGAGCTTTTGTTAACAACCAGGCTAAGTAATCATTGAAGGAATGGAATTAAGGAGAACTAAAAGGAAAGAATCATCCATTGAAAAGTTCTATTAGAAGGTGAACACTATGTGGGAAGTCCACTAAACTACAAATTTAGTTTGCTTCTTTGTGAAGTTGAATATTAACCTTTGAATCTTATGTGTAAAACCATACAAAGTTAATTAATGCAGACATTTTAAATAAACTAATAACAGATATATGTAGACAATCCCATTGAAATCACTACTATTCATCCTCTAGGAAGAACTTGCCTTCAGTTTAATTTATATAGTTAAGCCCTGTTGTAATGTAATGTTTCTCACTACTCTAAAGACTGGATTATGCCTTGGCTCAAGCTGTTTTGTTTTGGGTTGTTTATTTGGTTTTTTTGTTTTCTTTTTTTTTTCTTTTTGCTTTTATGAGCCTCAGGGTTATACTGGAAGCAACTCAGCTTGACTGACTCAGAATTCAGGAAAAATTATAAATTGGGGATTGATTTATTGTTGTCATAATTGTTTAGACAAGAAACTTTTAGATAAAATGTTAAGAATGCAAATTAAACTTAAGTATATCATACCTTTTTGCATATCTGATTATTAAACATTCACCAGAAAACACAGATGCACACACATATCCTTTTTTATTTTTTTTACCATCCTTTCTCCCCTCTTCCCTCCATGTAATAACAAATGAATAGTGCAGTGTAAAAGAATATTGAACTAGGAGGCAAAGAAGGAACTCTTCTACTAAATTATTCCTGTGACTTTGGACAAGTCACTTAATCTTTATGGAATCCAGTTCCTTCAACTCTAGGGGTTAGAGGAAATGATCTCTAAGGTTCTTTCTAGTACTAAGAGTCTTTGATTTTGTGACATATAGTAAATACCTTCCACCAGTCAGGCCAGTCCAGATTTGATATGGAATATATAACAACTTATAGAATCTAATTGTATATACTTTAAAAGGTCCCATTTGTGCCTAAATACCTTCCCTATTGCCTCTCACAGTGCTTGAAATACCTACTATTAGTGTTGAGGTTTAGGGTTTAGGGGTGCTTGGGACCTCACAATACCAAATATGGTGTCCTGCCAAATGAATTGAACTCCAGCCTTCTCTCAGACAAAGTAAAACAAAGTTTATTAAAGACTGGCCATATTGGGTAGACTCTTAAGGAAGCCAAGGATCTGTGATATTTGTATTGATGAGCAGGCCAGAACAATCTGACACAGAGTCTGAGCTAGACTGGATCTGAGCACCTTTATGAAGCAAGATGGATCTTACAAACAGAAAGATTGTGGGAGGATCTAGGGGTTGTCTAGTAGTCTGGGAGGAGGGGTCTAGGGAGGACCTTGATATAACTGAGGTCAGACTCCAGGAACCAGGAGAATGGGATTTTGATGGGATTAAAGGTGGGAGGGGTGTAGTTGAAGGATACCTGGAGATAATAGACAATGGAGGGCTAGGCTAGGTTAAGGGTAACAGAAATTCAGTCATATTGATAATGGCAGGCTTTTGAATTCTGGGGAATACCAGACCAAGTGGGAAGATTAAAGGGGGTTCCCAGAGCCTATACCTTATTATTAGGGTCAGTCTTTTAAAGTGAAACATTTCTCCAAAGACCTTTGTTTAAACTATATTTATGCTACAACATATTACATGGGAAGCAAATTTTGTTAGATTTGCTAGATAATCCACATGAAACAAGTTTTAATTTTGATTGACTTTATCATAACATATTATACCATTTTAAATGTCAACATTTAATTTCAGTGATGAATGCTTAGATTTTCATCATGCATGAAGAAAATTATCTTCTCCAAATTAGCATCTGCATATTGCAAACACAAAGTGTCAACATTTGGTGTCATTCAAAAAAGCACTATTTTAGACATCAATTATTAGAATATAATAAATTACATTGGTTTTATTTAGATGTATGAAAAATGACAATTGACATGTCATTTTAAAGATTATATAGTTAACATTTCTCTTTAGGAGCTCATTTAAAAATAAAGCACAGACCTCTTTTGAAGGAACTAATAATACCCACTTGGTATATTTCATTAAGGAAAACATTTTGGAGTCAGATTTAGAACATAGGAAGGGTACTAGGGAAAACAAACTTGGAAATATAAACTCAAAGTTACCTATTTCAGAAAATGAGTGTTGCAGATGCCTAGAGGAAATTATGATAAGAAAAAAAAATGCTAAAAAAAATGAGGTGAAAGAGCAAATGGAATAAAATTCATGCTGTCTCAACTAGATATATGAGAAAGGGGGCAGGGGGAACGGACAAAAATCAATAGTAGATGGAATCAATGGACAAAACTGAATAAAATTCAAGCTATACCAACATGATACCTGGAAGAGAAAAACACTGGACTTAGAAATACAGAAATACAGAATCTTAGTGCTGAAAGGTACCATGATTCTCTCTAGCCTTATATATCCCTGAACAAAATATCTTCTATCTCATACATGCTCAATATTCATCCTACCTTTATTTTAACACTTTTTTTTTGGAGGGCCATTGGGGGTTAAGTGACTTGCCCAAGGTCACACGGCTAGTTTTTTTGTGTGTTAAGTATCTGAGGCTGGATATGAACTCAAGTCTTCCTAACTCCAGGGCCGATGCTCTATTCACTGCGCCACCAAGCTGCCTCTTATTTTAACACATTTAACATAAAACCTCCCAAGGCAGCACATTCTCTTTTTTGTAAGACTGGAGCTTTTAGAAAGTTTTCCTTATTCCAAAACTGAATTTGTATTTTATGCTTTCTCCCGATTGTTCTTTTTCTATTGTCTGGGATCAAACAGAAAAATGCTCACATGCTATTGCTTTACAAATATTTGAAAACCACTTTTATGGTCCCCTCTAAATCTGCTTTCCTAGGTTAAACATCCTCTGCTCCTGTATCAGATCTTCTTAGGGTAAGAACTTAAAATTTGCCTTCCAATAAAAGCGCTCTACCTGTCCAATGCTCTACGTGATAAATTTAAATCACAACTTTAGTTTTTACTCTTTGTGTAACCATGGTCAAGTCATTTAAACTCTCTGAGGTCTCATATGTAAACAGAATATAAAAACATTTTACATCACAACATTCCTGTAAAGGAAGCCCTTTATAAAGCCTCAAGTTTCCATATAAATATGAATAGTTATTTCGTCACAGTTTTGCCCAAGGATACTTTTATTAAACATATTCTTAGAAACTATTGGAATAGATTTTCAGTGTCTTTGACTTTATAAAATTGTTATGTTTCTACGCACATTTGTGGAAGGTGCCATTCTTATTCCTCATTTTGATCCCCAATAGGAACCCACATGACAGTGTTTATATTTGTCTATTGTACAGCTCTATGGGGTCATTGTGTAGATGTCCTGGCTAGATAGATTTGGCTGGAGGGATCTGGAGCTTAGTGCTAGCCCACAATTTAAATCTTGTAGCAGGGTCATATATAAAACATGAAGAAAAGAAAAACTACTACCTTTTTAAGCAATAATTTAGTCAATGTTCACTCCGTGGAAGGCCCTGCATTAGGAAAAAGGCAACATAGAAATGAGCATGAGACATAGTCCTTATCCTTAGGGAATTTATAATCTAATGACATAAATTATCCTTTAAATATTAGATAGAGGTCAACTGAAAGGATACATAATTACATATTTTAAGCGTCTAAAAATAGAGAGAAATCTCTTTAATCTGAGATGGTTAAGGAAAACAAAAGGGTTGTTTTATTTTGTTTTGTTTAATCTAACTTACTCAAAACCATAACTAAGAATTGATAGGGACCAGTATCACCCTGTCCCTAGGGTATACAGAAATAAGTGGACCTTATATTAAAAGGAATAGGGGAGGGCCAGGCAGTTCACTAGCCCTGTATAAAGCTGTCAGGAGCAGAAAGGATTGAGGGACTTGCCAAACTCATCACTGGATAAATTCTGATTTAAACAAAATAATCTTAATAACAAGCTTATTAATCTAGTGAAGGATATCAGATGCAGCCAGAACCCTCAAAATTTTGTGCCCTGAGGGCAAAACCACAGGCCCTCCCACTACTTATGGCTTCCAAAGACAAGATCTTTTTTTGAAGATCCTGTGCTTATTTAGTTGATGTCACCAAATACAATCCATATCTTTTATCTTCTTGAGGTCTTAAAACACAAATGAAGTCTATATCCCAAAAAAGTTTTCACACAATGACTACAAATTAAAGTGAATAAAGCCCAGTCTTTATTTATGTGGAAAAGATCTAAGCTGATTGCATTTCACAGGCCTTGGTGCAGGGAATTACAATGAAGTCTTGAAGTGTTTATATACTTTGGAATTATGAATGATTTTCCATTTACAGCACTGCAGCTTCTTTCCAAAGAATTTTTATCTTTGCTCACTGAGCCAAAAATCTCTTAAACTGTTACAGCTCCTTACCTCAGCCCTGGTATCATTGACTTTCCAAAGCTGTTGGCATGGATATTCAAAGAAATTGCCTATGCATTAAGTTTAAATTAGCTGTCATTATTATTCACAAAATAATGAGAATGAGAGAAAATCATGTCATTAGGAATAGCTTCTGCATCAATATCATATTTTCTCCTCTGTTTACTGCTAAATGTGGAGTTTACCTAAAAAGGGAGTAAAGAGGAGCAATGAGACAGGAATTGAATGAACATCTAGTATTCTTTTCTTCTGACCTAGAAATGCTAAGTAAGGATTTTGAAAGGAGGGTGAAGAGAGTTCATACATGAAAGAACATAGACACATGACCCTGTATAGAAAACAACTATCCATATTTCAGAGAAGTTCAACTATAACTTCTAATGCCATATTTTAATTGCTATCCACACATAGTAGTTTGTCTAGGGGACACAATGGTGCAATCTATTGAGGTTGTTCTTTAACATTTTGTAACTTGGCAAGTCCATGATGTGATATGTTGTTATGTGATTCTAAGATACATTATCACAGTCAGGAATCACAGTCAGAGTCCCCATCCAGTCAGGCATTGATATCCACATCAGCACCAATCCTAAAATGTTGAAAGCTGGAAGGCCCAAGGCAGGCCTACTCCATTTTCAAGTACCCTTACCTACAACTTACTTCATTGGATAAGCTCATCCCTTTGGATGTCCTGGCCATAGTGCTAACTCAAGTCTTGATTGACACCATCTCCCACTTTCTTAGGTTAAACATCCTCTGCTCCTGTATCAGATCTTCTTATGGTAAGAACTTAAAATTTGCCTTCCAATAAAAGTTCTCTACCTTTTCAATGGTCTATGTGATAAATTTAAATCACAACTTTACTTTTTACTCTTTGTGTAACCATGGTCAAGTCATTTAAACTCTCTGAGGTTCACCTTCCTCATATGTAAACAGAATATAAAAACATTTTACATCACAACATTCCTATAAGGGAAGCCCTTTATAAAGCCTCAAGTTTCCATATAAAGTCTCCTTTCCTTTCTGATTAGAGAGCTAGGGGACAGAGCATCAGACTCCTCTACAGCCTTCCTTTATAAAGGGCAGAAATTGGACTCAACACATTTCACTTTGCTGCTCTGTCCAGTTTCAACTACAGGGAACAAGATTTCCCCATTCAAGGTATCCCTGGGTGACTCTCTTCACTTTCTTGCTTCATTTTGTGAACCATTTCCCCCTTTGGATTGTAAACTCTTTGAGGACAGGGAGTGTCCTTCTTTTGATTAATTGTATCCCTAGCACTTAGCACAATGCCTGGCACATAATAGGCTTTTAATAAATATTTATTGGATTGGATTGAAATCTGAGTAGATTCTGCTCTTAAAAGTGATTGTTTGGTCAAGATAGTCTTCAGAAAGGGGATCAGCTATAATTAGATAATTGACCATTAGCCTTTTCAAACAACTAGTTAAAACAAATTGCACTCATCCATAATCAGGTTATATTCCTCAGGGTTAGGGTAAAAAGTCTGAGAAATTGTGGCACAATACAGGTGTACCTCATTTTTGGAGCTTTGCAGATCATTTGCATTTCTTATCAGTTGAAGTTTTGTGGCAACCCTGTATTTGTTTTATTTTGATGGTCTGGAATAGAACCCACAATATCTCTTAGCTATGTCTCTAGAGAGAGTGCAGTTCTTAGAGTCAACAATAGTAATTAGAATAACTGCTAGCATTTACAAAACAATGCTTTAAGGTTTGTTTGTGAAGTGCTTAACAAATACTTCATTTTATCTTCATAACAACTGAGAGCCAAGTGTTACTACTGTTGTTGGTGATAGTGGCAGTCCATTTTAGAAGATCAAGGACATCATTAACAGGTGATATCTTAACTTGCCCATGAATTGGATGTAAGTGAAGAAGAGTTACACAAAGTCATCAGCTTCACTTTCTCTTCTAGAGGCATCAAAGTTCAGTGGTAACAGGACAACTGGCCATGACCTGAGATGCATTGGATAACGTTGACATCTTTGATATCTGACCAAGCTCTAATTGCTCCACAATGCTTGCTTCAGCCGACTTCATGGCCAGTGGAATAAATTATTCTCATCTGCCCATTCTGCTGGGAGAAATCTCCACATCCTTGGGGTAGGCATGCCCCTACCTCACCATCAGGTTCTTAAATCCAGTCAGTTTACTGGGTTGTGGCTTCTCTTCATGCTAGAGCTTCTCAGAACCATAGATGAGAGTTGGATGATAAGTAGACACCAAAAGCGAATGAGCAGCCCTGAAGAGGGCTCAGCAAGCCCTATCACCAGAGGTGCTAGTCTTCTTTGAAGACCCCATACACTCAGTTTTACAGTTGAGGGAATTGAAGTAGACAGAGGTTAAATACATTGCCCAAGACCACACAGCTAGTAGTTTAGGCTGAATTTGAAATCTAGGCTGAATTTGAAGTCTAGCTGAATTTGAAATCTAGGTTGAATTTGAAATCTAGGCTGAATTTGAAATCTAGGCTGAATTTGTAATCTAGGCTGAATTTGAAGTCTAGGATGAATGTTGTATATATTTTATGACCTAATGACCTCATAGTAAATAAAATGGAGTTGAAGTCCTACCAATGGTGCATACTTAGGATATGCCTCTGGGCAAGTCATCAAACCTTTAAATACCTCATACAACTCTTCAAACTAAGAAGTCTGCATCTGTGGTTCAGATTACACACTAGGAGGTGCTATATAAATGGAAAAAAAGAGGTCTGAACCAAAATAATAATAATAATGAGGAATATAATAATCAATTTTGATTAGCTAGTGACATTTGATTATACCAGTTATATTTATTGTCATTTAAGGGGAAAAATTATAACCTAAATCTTGTGGTTATTTTGCTATGAGCTTCAACAATGATGTTTCTATTGCATTCATTCATTAAACACTTAGATCATTGTCCATTTCCTGGGATAAAATCTTACGGTCATAGATTTAGATAGTCAACTACTACATTTTAAAGAGGCAGCTAGGCAGCTCAGTGTACAGACTGCTAGATTTGTAGTCAAGATGATATGTATTTAAATCCTCCCCCAGATACTTACTACCTATATAGCCCTTGGTAAGTCACTAAAAATTTCTGAGCCCCAGTTTCTTCATTTATGAAATAGATGTAATCATAGCATCAACTGCACAACATTAGCATAAGAACAAAATTAAATGAGATAGGCAAATCATTTTGCAAATCCTGAAGTGTTAGATAAATAATAGTTTTTATTATAATTATTATTACATTTAACATAAAGAAACTGAAGTTCATAAAGGTTATGCAGGTTAATTGGAAAAAAAGTAAAAATTATTCATGTTTACTAAAATAAATTCTCTGGGTTGTCATGAATGCCTGGACTTTGCTACCATGGCTATAGAAGGTAGAGAAGAAATAATAAGACATAGTTGAGGGGTTTAGGTAATTTGAAGTGAAAGCATTTGGTAAGCATTTGAATATTAGAGGGGAGAAATAAAAATAACATGAAGAATTTTGCAATGAGATACCCTAGAGGACAGCTTTTCCATGGGTAAATACACACACACACACACATATGTATGTATGTATATATGTATATATATACACATATACACAAAAATACAAATTAATAAAAGCATATTGTAGAAATATGTGCCTCTATGTGTCTATACATACATGTATGTATTTGTACATGCATATATGTACCTACTTACATATATATATATATATATATATATATGTTTATATATGTTATTGTTCAGGCATTTCATTCCTATCTGATTCTGATTTTTTGTGACCCCAATTGGGGTTCTCTAGATAAAGATACTGAAGTGGTTTGCCATTTCCTTCTCCAACTCATTTTTACAGATGAGGAACTGAGGCAGAGTGAAGTGACTTGACCAGAGTCTCACACTAGTAAGTAACTAAGGTCCAATTTGATTTCAGGAAGATGAGTCTAAAGCCTCAGATAACTCTTCAAACTAAGAAGTCTGCATCTGTGGGGACAGATTACACACTAGGAGGCACTACATAAATGGGAAAAAATGTCTGAACCAAAATAATAATAATAATAATGATAAATGACAGTGCCTGACACCTGGTAGATGCTATATAAATGTTAGCTAGTAGTAATAATTATAATAGTAGTGAGTAGTAGTAGTGGGTGGTGGCGGTGGTGGCGGCAGCAGTGGTGGTGGTGGTGGTAGAAGTAGTAATTGGAAAAAAATGTCTAGTCCCTGGACATTCCTAATGCTTGCAACATTCACTCAGTTAATATTGCCAGAGGTAGTGTATAGCAGACATTAGCAGTCAGAGTATGGGATATGGAGTCATGAAGAACTGCCTTTGACTTCTCTAGCTGTGTGACCAGGGGCAACTTACTCCACCATTTTGAGACTCTAGAAGCTTTCAGAAAGATTTTTATCCTCACTGGGCTTCAGGTAAATCTCTCAGATTATAAATTCAGGATAGGATTTTTATTGGTATAAGGTGTTCCACACTGACAAAATCACAGGTCCGTTAGGTATTAGGATCCTCATAGCTAAGGAGTTGCACTACTTATATAGTGCTAAGGTGATATTTTCTTGTGACTCCAAGTGAACAGTTGATGAGTATTTAAAAGCCACTCATATCCAGGACCTTGTGTCAACAAAATCTTTACTGTTGTATTTGCCATTTGGGGTCAGGACTGAGGTGGTGTCAAGGTATGCACTTCTGCCAAAGCACCTGCCAGACCATAATGCTGGGACAAAACAAAAGCTATAATTGGGCAATTACCAGCTGAGCCTCTGAACCAAAGCGTAAACAGAGTGCATGAGCCAGAAATCAAAGCATAGATGATTAGGGGATTACAAAGCAGAGAGATTACATAACCAGGTAAAAAAGCAAAATAACTATACCAGACTTCTAAGTCTAATCAGGATAGATGGGAGACAAATCACAGCAGGATAGGCCTGAGGCAGGTGTGGATGAGGCAAAGGGAAAAGCAGTGATTGCCAAGGAAACAGTTTGCTTTGTCATTGTCTCTGCATCTTCCTAATGTCAAAGACATTTTTTGTTATCTATTGGCTAAATCCACTGCCTTATGTGATTAGCAGATATAAGCCACAGGACCCATGGCAATACCTCACCTTTGAGATCTTCCCAAGACCTTAAGGCTTCAGTATTGTTCAATTTGATTAGTGGCAACTTTCTTTGGGCTCCAGGATACACAAGTTTTGGGTAGATTCCCAGGATCTTTCTTCAGGATCCTAGCTCCTTCTATTAAAAAAAAAATATATCCAAGATGACTGATGATTTTCAGAGTCAAAGACTTCTTTTTACTCAGAGATCTTCCTATCTATTTATAGTCATCAGGAAGGGAATGGGAATTGGATTCCCAAAACAAAGTAAATAGGTTATGATTTGCTGGTAAATGTTTACAACCAGTCTCTCTGAATATGTGTGTGTAGGCGTGTGTGTACACACACATATACATATATACACATATAGACATACATATGAACACACATTTTTAAGATTAATCCATAGTATTAATGTTTTCTTAAGGCTAGACAATCAACAAAACAACAAATTAAGCCTCATTTTGTAGCACTTGCCAATGTCTGAAGTGTAAAATTCTCACACTGAAAACTTGACAATTGGTATCCGTTTAGATGTAGCTCTATCAGACTTCTGTATAGGGATCTTTGGAAAATTGGGTGCACCTATATTAAAGCTAAAATTTTTAATTAAGAGGCCATAGAACTCATCACCTTATAATTGGGAACATTCCTACCACTCATTCAAATGGTTTTCTACAGCTTGATCCATCTGAAAGTCTTGGTGTATACTTAAGGCTGATCCCTGATGTGTAACATATCTCGGGCCATCAGGTAATGTCTACTCCTTGCTCTTATAAGGTTTTGGATGTTCACAATGTGATTCTGTCAAGGAATGTAGCATATAGGGTTATCTTGTTGATAGGAAGTGTATTTAGCACTTCTCATTCTATTCCAGGATGTGGTAAGCAAGTTTTGGCTAACAGTTTTAGATAGAAAAGTGAACTATCAGAAAGACTTCAGGAAGCTCTTCATTATCTTGTTACTTCACACATCAGGGAGTAGTGAGAAGAGAAATGCCTGAGTTAGAAGGTGTGTATTAGAAACATAGACCACTGGACTTGCTCGTAATTTTGTTTCCTTATCTATAAAATGGGAATAAAAATACTTACTTCCCTAACAGGATTATTGTGAGGATAACATGAAATAATAAATGTGAAGGCATCTGGTAAATTTCAAAGTCCCACAGAAATGTGTCATTCTTAATTCATGTGATAGGAACCACATGGGAATATATGATGACAATAAGAAGTAAAATCCACCATAAATAAGGTATGTCTGCAAATATTTCTATTGCACAGACATAGTTATAGTATTCCATTTCAGAGAAGTATTTTCTCCAGTCAATAACTACAAAGTGGATTTCTGATTTAATGAACCTTTTATTTTTACTTCTATATAACTTTACTAAAAGATTTCCTCAAAGGCAAGAGTAATGCAACCTAATGCACAGTACATAACACTGCATCTCAATTAAAATGCAGAATATAAGAAAATTTATCTGTCTGGCATTTAAAGCGCCAGCAGAATTTAAACTTTCTTGACTTATTTCTCAGGCTTTCTACTATTTAGTCAAACTGGTTTGTTTGCTATTCTTTATACAGCGTTCTATGTGTCTTAGTTATATGTTAGTAGAGGCTTTCCTTTTATCGAGAATCCTCCCCTTCCCAAAGTTTTTCCTGTTAGAAATCATAGTTTTATTTGGGGTTTAACTCAGGTGCTACTTCCTTCATAAGGCATTTCCTGTTCAACACAGTTAATGTTTTTTTACCCACCACCAAATTTATTTTATATTTACTTTTCTGTGAAAATAATACGTTAATAGAAGGCTTGAAGGTTTCAACCTTGAGTTTTGGGAACATTCCAGCATGTCTTGGTATTCTGAGCACATAGGACAGGATCTTACACAAAGTAAGTTTTTAATAAGGTACTTTAATGGTAATGGAATTTAAAGATCCCCCTGTATTGGCTTGATTTTTGGGTTGAGTGTTAAAACCTTGTGAATCTCACCTGTAGGGTTGATTTGTTGATGTGAAGAGAGAGGACTGAACTGGGAGGAGCTGGTACTGTGGATTTAGAAAGAAGCCCAAGCAGAGAAGGCCAGAAGGACTTTTGGGGAATGGCATCATGGAGGCAGAGAGGAGAATTGCTGGGGACCAGAGTTGCTGAGAGAAAGACTGCTAAAGGCCAGTTGGAGCTGCCTAGAACTTTTGAGAACTGCCACCCAGAGCTGCAGAGAACTGAGGAGGCATGGCTTTGACGCCGGTATTTTGTTTGTCTGTTTTGATGTTGTTTTGCCAGATTTGTCTGCTGGTGAAGGACAGTGTTGCTGTTGTAGAGGTCCTGGAAACTTGATGTTGGTTCAGAAGCCCTGAAGGAGGATTTTTTTGTTGTATGTTTACAGAAATCCTGGAAGAGGGTCTTGCTGATGTTTTCAGGAGTTCTGGGAGTGTTTTGCAGGCAGAGAGTGAATTAATGAGGACACTGGCAATGTATATTGTGACTTTGTTAAGCTTTGTTTTCCCAGGAACAGAGATTGCTGAGAACTTTCCTTGTGTCAAGATGAAGGAAGTACCTTTCCTTGGGTTTTCAATGCTATGATGATATCTTAACCTTGTGGTAGCTTAAGGGTAGATGGCCTTTTGTGCTCTCCTGCCCCTTTTGAGAAAGTGCTTGGCATTAATAGATGGTGGTGTAATTCAGTTGTGATCCAGGGGTGGGAAACTTTTGACTTTTTTGTGTTCTTAGACTGACCAAATGAATGCACTTTGTTTATGATTGGAAACTAATCTCCATTTGAGAAAAAAGACTTTGACTAACTAAATGAATGTACTGTCCAAAGGTGGAGTAGTACTTGGATTGAATTGGGAACTTAACTTGCCAAATGAATGAGTTACACTGTATTTTGATTTTCTCTCTTCTGGGAATGTTTTGCCTTAATCTGTCACTGAATAAATGGAGTTTGCTATGCTGGTATTCAGACTTTGGAAGTTGCCTTTGCTTGGCATTACAGGTACTTGTTTATTTTAACCAAATTAAATTGAATTACCCAGGTAAGTTAGACAAAAAAAATCCACCAAACATGAATTTTTAGTGGTTCAGGGAGATATAATTTGGGTATAAATTATTAGATAATAACCAAAATCTTACAAATCATGTATATGTGTAAAAGTATACTTTAAATATGGTTTCATATCATGATATAAACTGATTTTTTAATTTGAAGAATTGATCACTTCATTTTTGTATATCATAGGTGATTTTCAATTACGTAGAAGTAGATTATCAGTAACTGAAGCCCTTCTGCCACTGACCTGGGTCCTAGGAAGTATAACTGAGTAAGGATATATTCAATATTGACTAGGTATTGAAAAGTTTAGTAGGTGCCTGAACATACTCTTGCTTTTGAACTCTGAGTAATTGAGAAATTACTTTTAAAAAATGTGTGCTAAATTCATAGTATAATTCAATTTTCGAAGACATACCTATTAAACATAGAAGTAAGAACAGGAATAACTTATTATACTCCCATTCTACTTTGAAAATTTGACTCATACTTCATTTAATATCTCTTATTTATGCCCAAAATGTAGAAAATGTGTTTCCCATAAAGCTGCTTGATTTCAGTTCATAATGAAAACTGTGATACTGAAAAACATAAGAATAGGGAAGGACCTAAATTTTGGGGTTTTTTTTAAGATATTAAAGAATTACAAAATCAAGTGAATATGTTATACTGGATATGTGTATGAATTGCCATGATTCTAATTAATATACATATGAGTACGCAGATATGTGCATGCACACATACATACACACAAATATATATATATATATATATATATATGTAATCTATAAAAATCTATCCAGTTTAATTATTTAGCAAAGAAAGAATCCAAGATGCAAAAACAATAGAATACTTGCCAATGAAATTTTTAGCATAATAAATTATATATGTGTGTGTGTTTGTGTGTGTGTGTGTGTATGTGTGTGTATAAAATAGTAAATGAATGTTTGGTGCATATCTACCTATGCTGGACACATGAGTGAGGAAAGGTGCAAGGTGCCAGAAATTTCCTGACCAATTTGATGAGTTTACCTTCCAGAGAGTGCCTTTGTTTCAATCCTTTGATTGTCTGTAACTCTCTCACAGGAAAGTATAGATATGATCACCGACAGCTTGTTAAAAATAAAACAAACACAAACAACAAAATCCAACTCTTATTTATGTCTCAATAATGGCTGGAGACCAAGCAGAATCAATCTATGGAGCTACAGTTACACAGTTCCAGTGCCTCTTCAGTGATAGATTTCAGTGATCTGTGTTTTTCACAAATTTAGTTATCTTGGTCTCTTTAAGGATGGATGATTGGGATGAACTGCTTTTTTTAAAATTTTTTACAAGCCTGTAAAACCCAACCTACTAATAAGCTCAATTTGTTTGGGGTTTTGTTGTTGTTGTATTTTTTTTTTTTGCCTTTTGTCTACATTTCTTGTGTCCAGGTATCATTAAAGGATGCCCTTGGAGAGGGGAAGGGAAGCATTTATTAAGCTCCTACTATGTGTCAGACACTGTGCTAAATGTGCTAAAATAAATTTTATCTTATTTGATCCTTATAACAACCCTATGAAATAAGTGTTATTATTACTCTCATTTTAAAACTGAGGAAACTGAAGCAATTAGATATTAATTTGCTTAGGGTCTGTAAGGCCTACTTCCTATAGCAGGCCGCAGACAATTAGCTGTGGAGTGCTACGTGGCAGCCTGGGGCCGGAATTGAGGTCCTTGCCCCTCTGACGTAACC
>CM053591.1:118371171-118387072 GCA_028646515.1 Pseudochirops corinnae | reverse complement strand
TCAGTTTATTAATAGAGACCAAGAAGGCCTTCTCATGTCATATTCAAAAATAGAACACCTCTTTACTATTCTACATTTGACTAAAAGATGTAAAGAACGGAAATTCCCACTTTTTATTGCTCTTTATTTCTGAAAAAGAATTTGGTTCTGCAGACTGAAATACCACCTTAAGAGCCGCTTTCTAATACACCAAAATCATCCATGAGACCATGAAAAATACAACAGAAGAAATGTCATTCAGTAACCTTCTGTAAACATAAAACAATGATATGTACTCACTAGGGGTATTTACTATCATGAGGAAGGAACCTTCATTTTTACTATTTTAATATATGTTTAAGTAATTAAAATAGTTTTTAGTAATCTTATAATTAAATAATTTATCACATTGTTATTATCAAGTAATAAATGATAGAAATAAAGAAATTTGTAAATAATACTATTTGTTAGCTTGTACTTGGATAATGGAGGTCACCATATTAGAATATAGTTCATGGTAGCAATCTGAAAAAAAACAAACAAACAACTTCCATACTCAATTAGAGAAATATCTCTATTTTCAAAAAGTTCTATGTGAAAAGGACAAGTTTAGACCAAGTAGAAATAAACTGGAAATCTCATTCAAGACATGAAATTTGTCTAAAGAACAGTACAATGGTAGATTCGGTATTTAGTGATTGAATGTATACTTTAGTGATTTAGTATTTTGTATTTAGTATTTGGCATTTAGTGACTGATTGAATGTATACTTTCTTCTGAAAGAATGCTATTATATGATGATAATGAATTTAGTCAATTTATGTATTACCAGGAAATATTCCTCTCCACCTTTTTTTTTAAATTTCATACCCAGTTGTGTTTCTAACTATTGTTATGACCTATTAGGGAAACCTGATTTAACTGTGAAAACAGATTGCTTCTAATGTTGATATGGCTTCCCAAAGCAGAGACAGCTAGCATTCTGCCCAATCTAGTGAATCATGTCCAGAAAAGAAATTATATTATTGCAATAAAAACTGGTATTCAAAAGTTGTCTGAAAAGGTCATAATGGCCCAAATCAATATCATATGTATATGCATGCTATTTTACTGCACATCATGGTGATATTTTAATTATATGGTCATTTTAATTATCACAGATACTTTTGCCTCATTATGGTATTATAAAGGCATATTTGTTAGATTTTTTATTTTAAGCCACTGCCAAATTTCAGAGATGAATGTTATAGTTTTCCTGCTACGGGGGCAGAACCAATTTTAACTACCCTAAATCTTAATTTTATCTAAATTAATCCTTTGTGATTAGTCATTAGGAAAAATCTCTGATCAGCATCTATCATAACACTAAAACCACTGCGAGTGGGCTATGAACAATCACAATGAAAAGACAGTTATTAATCAATTATCGAACTGTAAAAAAAAAATGTGAACAATCATACAGGCATTTATTTAAGGGATAAAAGAAAGTCTCTCCAATTAAAATGAATATGTAGTCTTCAACTGAAAAAAGATGTATGTATTTAAGAGTTTAATATTTCCCTACCCAATCACATTTCATGTCTATTCATTGCCAAATCAGTTAAATTTTAGATGGATCTTATATATCTCCACTATATATTGAAGAAATATTTTGATTTTCAAGTCTTGTCTAGTAGCTAGAAATGAATCTCTTCACTAAAGGAAGGCAGGTTAAGTTTGTTAGGTTGGGTTTTGTGCTATGCATTTGTTTGCATAATTAATATGCATATTTGCAGGACACATACAATGTTTATGTAAATCATGTTTATATGCTTGTGAACCATACTGCCTTGCCTTTCATTTATGGCTCATTTATTTTTACTCAGAAACATGAGTTCTATAACCAGAGTTACATGGGTTTTTTACTTAATGTATTGTGGGAATTATATATCAATTCACAACACATCTATTATCTCAGTGACTTCTTATAGTTTCATTTGATTCTTCTTCATACTATTTGACACATATACAGAACACTGATTTGAAGATGCTAAATATTGATTTCTAATAAGTATATTAAAGGTATTTTTGTCTATATTCCTAACGAGGTTAAAGAATAACAATCTCACAAAAGACCCCTTGTGATTTAGAAATACTATAGTGTATGTTGTATGTTTCAGGGCACTGGACAGAGTGGAAGTGTAATGAGAAATATTTCAACAGATTTTTCTTAGTAAAATAACCTTATAATGACAGAGGGAGAAGAAGGTCCAAGAGTCATTTCTGTCAGCAATGTATCACTGCTATATAGTACACTGGGGTCAAGTCTATGTCTAGCCTAAATATTTCAAATATATTACCTTTGCACAAAATCATAACACCAATCTGTGGTAAGCTATGATCAGCTCTATACACATTAAAAGGTAGAAAATAGAAACTGTGGAATGGATAGAATTTTTAAAAAATGTTTTTATGGATAATTTATATTTTTATATTTCATCTTTTATTCTATTTAACAAATACTAAAAAGAAAAAGAAATGAAAAAGAGGAAGAAGAGAAAGTTTCAGCAAAACTGATCAATACATTGAAAAAAATCCAAAGGTATGTGCTGTGTTCCACATCTGTGTTCCCTGTCTATACTGAAGGAGGGGTAGTGCATTCTCATATGTCTTCAGTTGGGGCAAAGCTTGGAATCTATATTATCACAACATTCATTTTCAGCTGTTTTATAGTTGTTTGTTCCACTTTTTTTTCCCAACCCTACTTACTTAACTTTGCATAAACTCATGTGAAACTTTCCATACTTCTCTGTATTTGTTATCTTCATCATTTATGAAAGGATTTATTATTTATTGATGATTTATCACAACATTCAATTGTGTTAATTTGCCATAATCTCTTTAATCATTCCTGATTTGATGAATATGTACTTGACTCTTGACCACCACATAAAATGCTGCTGTAAATATTTTAGTGTACATAGTAATTATCTTTTTATCAAAAGTTTTCTTGTAATACATGACGAAAGTTGAATTTCTGGTTTAAAAGGTATGAAGGTCTTTTTTTCACTTTATTTGCCTTTACTTCCAGGAATGCATGGTACTATTTCACAGGTTTAAAAACAATGCATTAATGTAGCTCTATTTCCACAATCACTCCAATAATGACTATTATAGCCTTTTTTCATCTTTTCCAATTATCTGGTAATGAAGTTAAACTCAGGGATATCTTGATTGGCATTTCTTTTTTATTAGCAATTTGGAACATTCTTTAAGATGGCCATTAAAAATTTATGATTCTTTTGAAAAATACTTTTTTTTTTCCTTTTCCTTTCACTATTTACATTTTGGGAAATGATTTTCAATCTCCAAATGCCTATTAGACATAATGAACTGGATGTACCATAGCCATTGGCTCTTTCTCTCCTCTGACACTGCCACTCACTTAAAACATGCTATTAACACCTCATGCTTGGACTATTGCAATAGCACTCTGGCTGGTTGCCATGCCTCTAGTTTCTATCCATTCCAATCCATCTATCATTCAGCTGTAAAACTGATCTTCCTAAAATTCAAGTCTGATCATATCACACCTCCCTCTTAAACCTGATTCAATAAACTCCACTGACTCCCTATTAAATCTAGAATCAAATATAATACCCTCTATTTGGCTTTAAAGCCTTTCATGAAATGGCCCCTACCTACCTTTCCTGTCTGCTTACACCTTTCTCCCCTTTATGGACTCTGTGATCCACTAAGACTGGCATTCTTGATTTTTCTTGCAAATGATATTATATTTTCTGGCTCCAAAATTTTTCATTGTGTGTCTCCTATTCCCAGAATTCTCTCCCTTCATCTCTGTTTCCTAGATTCTCTAGCTTCCTTCAAGTCCCAGATAAAGTCTGACCTTCTGTAAGAGGTTTTTTTTTTCCCCAGTCCTCCTTGATCTTAGTGCCTTTTATCTTCGATTAGTTCTGATTTAGCATTGATTTTAGTACCTTTCTTCTGAGATTAACTTTGATTTATCCTCTATGTACTGTGTTTGTCCGTAGTTGTTTGTATGTTGTCTCCTCTCCTCCATTAGAGTGTGAGCTCCTTGAAAACAGGGATTTCCCGCCAAATTTCTTTGAATTTCTAACACTTCACCATGCACCTGGAACATAATAGGCACTTACTAAATGTGGGTTGACTTACAATGTTAGTTGTCAATATGTTGTGGATACCAAATCAAGCATAGGCACCATACTAACAATAGGGAAACAGAAAAAATGGAAGCTGTCAATTTAGCTCACACTCAAATGCAGAAAAAATGTGCAAACAATTAAATACTGACAAGTTATATCTAGTGTAAATAGGAGGTAATATAAGGAGTAAGGCACTGGAATTAGGAAAGATAAAAGTAGAAGCTTTGGAAACATCTGAAGAGGCTGAGATTTGAGCTGAATTTTGAAAGAAATCATGAATGCTGGAAGGCAGAAGCAAGGAGGGAGAGCATCTTAGGCATGGGTTTGAGGAAGATTAGGGATATCCAGAAAAAACCTTATTATTAGTATAAGGAGGAGCAAAAACAGCATAAAGGCAGGTATTTTTGGAACAGAGAGTATGTGGAAATAATTACAATATGAGAAGATTGGAAAAGTAAGAAGGTTCCAGGTTGTGAAACTTTAAAAAAACTAAGCAGAACACTTTATGTTTTATCCTGGAGGCAAGAGGTAAGCAATGCAATTGGAATGTGGGGGGTAGAGGAGAGAAGATGACACGGTCAAATTTAAGCTTTAGAAAGATTACTTTGATATTTGAATAAAGGATGGGCTCAGATGGGGAGATGAGACACTGAGACCTACCAATAGGATATTGTAACGTTAAGGCATGAGATGATGAGATCTTGTACCAGGATGATGGGGATGGGTATGGGGCAATTGTATAGGTAGAAAGAAGTGGGCACATTTCTGACAACCAAGATGATAGAATAAGCAGGAAATTGCCTGAATTCTCCTATATTCACCTCCAAACAACTATAAAATAGTATCCCCAAGCAAATTCTGTAATGGCAGAACCAATAAAAAGATTGGGTGAAACAACTTATTAGTCTAAAAGAGTAGTTCTCAACACCCCTAATGTTGTGACTCTTTAATACTCATATGTGGGTGTATCTGAGCATATCTGCATGTGGGAAGACCCGCCTAGAGACGGATAGAGGAGCAGTGTCTCAGTTCCTAAGACCATCATAAATATGTGTTTTCTAATGGGCTTAGGCAACCCCTATGAAAAGGTCATTTGAATCCCAAGAGGTCGTAACCCACAGGTTGATAATTACTGGTCTAAGACAACTTGGAAGGTCAGCAAGAAAGGTCTCTTTTACTTGGGTAAAAGGAGAGCACATGTCAGGTCAGGCAGCATCATGGCAAGTAAGGAACAGATCTGTAATGTTATTGGAATATGAAGATTTTCCCCATCCATTAACTGGACTATGTGACCACAAGTTTCCTCTTTTCCCTTGGAATGAGAACTGTGTTCCCAGGTCTAAAGATGCACAGGTATTTTGATCACAGATGTCTTGCTGCTTTGAATTTTGGCTCAGTTCAAAACTGTGACACATCCTGAATCACATAGAGCTCATGGGGCAGAAACTAGCCTAAGGAGGAACTTGCTTATTGGGAGGTTTGCTTGTAGGAAGGTTTCACACCTTTTGGTATTAAATTAATTAGGTACTGAGTCACAAGGGTTCTGATTCCTTCTGGCTCTGAGCTTATTAGCTGAAAGTGTATGTGTGTGGATTACCCCTTTAAGGTTGTCTTTCCTTTAGATCAAAAAACCTGTGTTAAGAAACTTCCTATGTGCTGGTGTTAATGGTCTTACACCTCCACAGCAGCTGCAAGTAGCATTAATGCTACAAGACGCTGCTTCAGCAAGCCAGCAGGAGGCCTGCAGCCCCAGGCCAGCACCAGGAGAGCAGCCAGACCCCAGAAGTACCACATAATTCTAGCCACCCCAACCTAGCACACAGATCCCTCTCCACTTCGTCTGTGAAGCACCAGGCAAACTGCCACACACCTACAGCCCCAATGTGGCATAAGGGTCCCACATGAATCTCGGGGCAGCACCAGGCAAACAGGCAGGGCCTGCAGACCCAGGCACATGAAACTCGAGACAATGCCCTTTCCACACCAAGAGCAGATCTCCATGTTAAAGTAATGAAATGGGCTTGACAGGATGAAGAGGGGGGGAAAGTATCTGGCTATAGAAAGCTATTATAGTGACAGGGAAGAGCAAGACACTGAGAAGAGGACATCAATGTCAAAATGCCTACATGCAAAGACTCAAAGAAAAATGGGAATTGATCTCAAACTCCAAAAAAATTCCTGGAAGAGCTCAAAAGGGAGTTTAAAAATCAAATAAGAAAAGCAGAAAAAATAAGTGGGAAAAGAAATGAGAGTTATGTAAGAGAATCAGGAAAAAAGTCAACAATTTGATAAAGTAAACAAAAATATGGAAAAAGAGGCACAAAAATGTATTGAAGAAAACAACTCCATAAAAAGTACAATTGGCCAAATGAATAAAGGAGGTAAAAAAGTTACTGAAGAAAATAATTCCTTAGAAATTTGAATTGGGCAAGTGGAAGCTAATGACTCTATGAGACATCAAGAATCAACCAAACAAAATTAAAAGAATAAAAGAAAAAGGAAGATATAGATTACCCATTGTGAAAATAACTGACTTAGAAAACAGATTCAGGAGAGATAATTTAGGAATTATTGGTATACATGAAAATCATGACCAAAAGAGGGACCTGGACATAATACTTCAAGAAATTACTGAGGAAAATTGGCCTGACATCCTAGAAGAAAATGGTAAAATAGTGATTGAAAGAATTCACCAATCAGCTCTAGAAAGAGATCCCAAAATGAAATCTCCCAGGAATATCATAACCAAATTCCAGAGCTCCCTGGTCAAGGAGAAAATATTGTAAGCAGCTAGGAAAAAAAAAATGTAGTATCAGGGAGCCACAGTTAGGATTACACAGGATTTAGCAGCTTCAAGATTAAAGGAAATGGAGGACATGGAATATAATATTCCAAAAGACAAAGGAGGTAGGATAACAATCAAGAATTACATACCTTGAAAAACTGAGCATAATACTTCAAGGGAAAACAAATGGTCATTCAATGAAATAGAAGTTTTTCAAGCTTTCTTGATGAAAAGAGTAGAGTTGAACAAAAAAAATGATTTTCAATTTCAAGGCTCAAGAGAAGCATAAAAAAAGGTAAAAAGAAAGAGAAAATACAAGAGATTTGATTAGGCTAAACTGTTTATATGCTTACATGGGATGATGATACTTGTAATTCTTAAGAACTATATCACTATTAGTGCAGTTTCAAGAAGGAAACATACAGAGTATGGGTATAAGGTGACTTTGAAGGGATGACATAAAAAGAAAAAAAAAACATTAGGGATAAGAAAGAGGATTATACCAGGAACAGAAGAAAAGGTAGAATGGGATAGATTATGTTACATGAAGACTTACAGAAGACTTATTACAGTGGAGGGGTGTTATAGGAATGGGAATCTGAATATCTTCTCTGCCCCTTGGCACCTTGATAGGCTTAAGTGACTCTGAGAACCTTCCCTGATTTGAAAATATACTTTGCCCTCTAATAGGCTAAATGTGGTCACATGGAGCATGTGGCGGGAAGCTTGTTTTTCAGGAACACCCACACCTTGTTACTTTGTGATTGGGCAGTGGGTCAAGAGGGTTGTGATATTCTCTGATCCAGGAGAAGGCTATTTATACCCTTGATGTGAGGTTTTGCTTTGGAGGCTCACTTTGGAAAGAGTTGTGTGATTTGACCAGATGAGACGCCAGGCAGCCATTGAGCCTCCTTCTCCCCTCTGTCCTCCACATACACACCTTGGCTTTGAAAACCCAGACGTTGGTCCTTCTCTCTCTGGTCACTAACTAGGTAATGGTCAGACAGCTGGAAACCCTGTCTGTTGATCTGTTTCTCTGTCTGCTTGTAACTTTTGCTTGTAACTTCTGTTTGTATTCTCTGAAGTTCAGGGTGCTGACTTTTTCCCCTGAAGTAGATAAATAATACATGTTTGATTAAAGTAAGATTGTTAACCCATTTTTGAGTTGCTTTCCTTTAGAAAAGCATATTTATGAACCTGTGCTAGCAGCTGTCCTGGGTATCTAGGGTGCTTGCTGCTACAAGGAGAAGATGGGAGGGAGGGCAGTGGGCATCACTTGAACCTTTCTCTCATCAGGATTTCCTCATATTCCCTTGTCACTTTTTGAATCCACTCCCGTTGATTTGGGATTCATTGCCTGGGATTTGAATCAAAGTTGTCTCTTTGCACTTTGGAGAGCTTTTTTAAAATCAACTTCAGTCCCTCCCTTAAGTTACTTTTGAGTGCACAGGATTGGCCTATCTCAATTCTTTTTCCCTTTCCTTGATGCCTAATATAGCTGCACATGTTAGTTCTCTAGTTCTATCCTTTGTTTCATTCTCTTTACACACACACACACACACACACACACTCACATGAGTGTCTATTTCATTAAATATTACCCAATTACATTTTCTTTAAATTGACATTTTTAAAAATTTGAGTTCTAAATTCTTTCTCCCCACTGACTCTGCATCTTCAACATTCCTTGAGAAGGCAAGTAATATGATATTGATAATACATGTAAAGTCAAGGAAAACATTTCCATATTAGCCATATTGCAAAAAACACACACACACACAAACACACACACAAGCTCAATAAAAATAAAGTGGGAAAAGTATGCTTCAATCGGCATTTAGAATTCATTAGTTTGGTCTCTGCAAGTGAATAGTATTTTGATCATGAGTTCTTTGGAATTTTCTTGAATCACTGTTGTGATCAGAATAGATAAGTTTTTCACTGTTGTTTATCATTACAATATTGCTTTTTCTCTGTACAATATTCTCTTTGGTAGTCAATTATTCTTTCTTTTTGCTCGCTTTCATAGCCTATTACTTGATTTTTAACTCTTTATTAAAATAGAGTTCTGCTTCCAAGGTGCCCTGTCTCAATCTTGAGGGGTTGTCTGTTAACTATTTTCAGATACTCCTAGGAACCTGTAAGTTTTTAGTTCTTCCAAGTAGTATGGTCTAAGTAGAGGTGTTCACTTCTTTCCTGGCCAGTACTCTAGTCTGTGAGTGATGCCAAGCCCTCTTTTCTACCCTGGAATTGTGAGAAGGGTTCCCCCTCGACTGTGGCCACAAGCTCTGGTGTGCTAGCATTCCTCCTCACTCTGGGATTGCCACCCAGGACTGTGACCTGGATCTGAGTAGGAGAAAAGTAACAGAGTCTTGTGTCAGTGCTAGCAAAAAGACCCTTGTAATTTCTTTCTGAACCCTTTACTGCCTGTTGGCTGGGAGCTCTGGAAGCAGCCACTGCTGCTGCTGATTCAGTGACTCCCAAGGCTCCTCCTACTTTACTGAGACCAGGGTTGTGCTGGTGGGGATTGTGTTGGGCAATGTTCGACTCTCATCTCAGTGAAACAGACTTTTCCTTCTGACCTTCTAAGTTGTCTTTGGGGTCTATGGGCTTAGAGGTCTGGAAAATGCCACTGTTTCCAGTGATTCAGTCACCTCAAGGCCTGCTCCAGCTTTGCAGGGGCCCAGACTGCACTGTGCTCCTCTCTCACTGTCATGCAACAAACCTTTCCTGCCAACCTCCAAAGTTGTCTTGGGCAGGAAAAGTGTTTCAATTCATCTTTCTATGGGTTTTGCTGCTCTAGAATTTGTTTAAAGTCAATATTTAAAGTATTTGGAGAGAGTTCCTGCCTTTACTCTGTCATCTTGTCTCCACTTTCGCTACAGTATTCTCTTGATTCTGCTCATTTTGAATTAGTCAATATGTCTTTTCAGGTTTTTCTGAAACTAAAGTGCTCAATAATATTCCATAAAAATCATATACTACAACTTGTTCATCTGTTCCTCAGTTGACAGACATCCTGTCAACTTCCAATTTCTTATAAGCATTTTTTGAATGAATTCGTTCTTTTCCTCTTTCTTTGATCTCTTTGGGATACATATCTAGTAGTAGCAATAGCTGTGCCAAAATGGTATGCATTACTTTAGAGCCCTTTGGGCATAGTTTCAAATTGTTCTCCAGACTGGCTGAACAAGTTTACACCTCCACCAACAGTGCATTAGTGTCTCTAAATTTCTACATCAAGTATTAGTGATTATTTTTTCTTTTTCTGTCACGTTAACCAGTCATCAGACTGAGGTGATATTCCAGAGTTGTTTTAATTTGTTTCTCTAAAATCAGTAGCAAGTTAGAGCATTTTTTCACTTGATTATTGAAAGCTTTGATTTCTTCTAAAAATTACCTGTTCATATCATTTGACAATTTATCAATTAGGAATTGCTCTTATTCAAGAATACTTTAGGATTTGGTAGGTGTCACTTTCACTTTGCTCTACATGTTTCCTGCACACATGCCTCACTATCATTGAACTCTAAACTTACTCTTATCATGACTACTATATGTATTTCTGGCAGAGAAAGCTGAGGCTTACTAGTGACAATGTTTTGTACCAATTGATTTTACTGTATCATAGTAGAAAATACCATGAATAAAATCTAATTAAGTCAACTGGTTGATTTTTCATTAGCTCACTAGTAGGAGCTTAGAAGTGATAATGCTAGGAACCTAGTTACCACAAGTATCCTGTAAGTAGCCATAGCTGCCTTCTGTAGACCCAAACTATAAGAGAAATTTGGTTAAATTATTCCAGAGGGAGCTGCTATATTTGTATGCCAACTCCCTGACAGTGTTTTGTATAAAGTGGACCCTTCATTTTTGTTAAATTCAGTATTTGCTGCCTTTACTCCTTAACGTGTACTGCTGAAATAAGATGGAGAAAATCAAACGATTATTCTGACTTGTTCCACTACAAATGTACATTATACAACTTCAATTGGGCCCTCTTTGCTATTAGGGCATTCTTCAGTACTGCCTTATCAACTCTCTATCTCATTGACTGAAGTGATTCTTCAAAAACTTTTCAACCTTCCCCAAAATTCCCATAGCTTACACTTCACCCATTCTCAGCTAAGACTCTTGACTCATAATTTACAGGGCAAAAATGAGGCCATTTTTCATGAGCTCCTTATTCTCCCCTCTTCCTCATCTCTCACTCAATTGCCTTCTGAAACTATTTCCTCCTTTACCCCATCTCACATGATGAAGTGGTCTTATATCTTACTAAGGCTAACTATTCTACTTGTAAAAGAGATCCCATTCCATCTTATCTTCTCAAACTATCCCCTTTGTAACTCTCAATGTTTCATTTATTTCAACTCTCCCTGTCTATTGATGCATTCCCTACTGCCTACCATACATGCCTGTCTCCCCATTCTCAAAAAAATTCTTTCTCAGTCCTTCCATCCAGGCTATCATCCTCTATCTCTCCTTCTCTTCACACCTAAACTCTTCAAAAATGCTGTCTACATGAAAAATTGATAATTTTGATTACATTAAATTGAAAAGTTTTTGTACAAACAAAGACAATGTAAAAAAATTAGGAGGGAAGCAGAAAATTGGAAAAGAATTTTAAAACCAGTGTCTCTGATAAAGGTCTCATTTCTAAAATATAGAGAAACTGAATCAACTTTACAAGAATACAAGTCACCCCCCAATTACTAAATGGTCAAAGGATATGAATAGGCAGTTTTCAGAGGAAGAAATTAAAGATATCTATAATCATATGAAAAATGCTCTAAATCACTATTGATTAGAGAAATGCAAAACAAAACAACTCTTGAGGTACCACATCTCACCAGCCAGATCACCTAATGTGACAAAACAGGAAAATTATAAATGCTGGAGAAAATGTGGGAAAATTGGAACACTAATGCATTGTTGATGAAGTTGTGAACTGATCAAACCATTCTAGGGAGCAATTTGGAATATGCCCAAAGGGTTATAAAAATGTGCATACCCTTTGACCCAGCAATACCACTTCTAGGGCTGTATCCCAAAGAGATCATACAAGTGAGAAAAGGACTCATCTGTACAAAAATATTTATAGCAGCTCTTTTTTGGTGGCAAAAAATTAGAAATTAAGGGGATGCCCATATTTGGGAAATGACTAGGTTGTGGCATATGAATGTAATGAAATATTATTGCCCTATAAGAAATGAGGAGCAGACAGACTTCATAATAACCTGGAGAGACTTACAGAAACTGATGCTGAGTGAGGGGAGTAAAACCAGGAGAACATTGTACACAATTACAGACCCAGTGTATCTATGATCACCAACTTTGATAGACTGGATGCCCCTCAGCAATGCAAGATTATAAGACAACTTGGAAGGACTCATGATGGAAAAAGCTATTCAAGAGAAAGAATTGCCGAGTCTGAATGCAGATTGAAGCAAAATAACTTGCTCTCTCTCTTTTTCATTTTGTTTTTTTTCTTCTGCCTTGCTATCCATTCCATTAGTGATATTTCTTCTTTACAACTTGACTAATGTTTAATGTGAAGGTATCTGTAGTACCTATATCAGATTGCATGTCACCATGGGTGGGGGGAGGGCGTGAGGTGGGGAGAAGGTAGGAGAGAAAATTTTGAACTAAAAAACTTGTGGAACTGAATGCTGTAAACAAATAGTAAATAATTTTTTTTAAATGTCTACAACAAATGTCTTCTCCTCTCACTTATTAACCTCTTTATATTCTACTTCCAACCTTATCATTCTACTGAAACTACCCTCCCTGAAGTTGCTAATAGATAGTTGCCAAATCCAGTGGCCTTTTCTCAGACTTTATTCTCTTGACTTCTATGTAGCCTTTGACACTCTTGATCTCTCTCCTCCTGGATATTCTCTTTTCTCTAACTTTTTGGGATCTTTGTCTCCTGGTTCTCCTCCTACCTACCTCCTTCTCCCTCACTTTTGCTAGATCATCTTCCAGATCATGTTCTCTAACTGCAGATGTCTACTGGGGCTCTGTCTTCACACCTTTTTTTTTTAACTCTTATATCCCTCTATACTACTTTACTTGATGATCTCATCAGCTGCAAAGGATTTAATTACTATCTTTATACTGATGACTCTCTAATCTATCTATCCTGCTCCAAATTCTCTCCTGATCTCCAATCTCACATCTCCAACTGCTTTTCAGGTATCTCAAATTGCTTCTTAAATTTGGTATATTCAAAATGAAACTTATTGTTTTTCTCTTTAAACTTTTACTCCTTTTCCTCTTATATTTACTGTTGCTATAAAAGACAATACTCTCCTCCTAGTACCTCAGGCTCACAACCTAGGACTCATCATGGATTCCTTAAGATTTCTCACATCCATATTCAATCCACTCTTGTTCAGGCCCTCATCACCTAATCCTTGGATTATCAAAATACCCTGCTGTGGTCCTGCCTAATTCAATTCTCTCCCCATTCCAATCCATCCTCTATTCAGTCACTAAGATGATTTTCCTAAAGTGGAGGTCCAATCATGTCACCCTACTATCCAATCAACTCCAGTAGATTACTATTGCCTTAACAATCAAATGTAAAATACCCTGTTTGGCATTCAAAGTCCTTCACAACCAAGCCCCTTCTTACCTCTCTAGTCTTCTTACACCTTGCTCTCCCAACATACAATTCAATCCAGTTACACTTGTCTCCTGGCCCTTCCATAAACAAGATACTCCCATCTCTTGGTTCTGGGAATTTTCTCTGTCTCAATTACGCTCCCTCCTTTGTTCTAACTACTTAACCTCCTTCACTTCCTTTATATTCCAATTAAAATCCTTCTTTCTACAGGAAACCTTTCCAAACCCTTTTTTCATTCCAGTGTCTTCCCTTTGCTAATTATTTGCCATTTATCCTATATATAGGTTGCTCTGTGTGTAGTTTTTTTTTTTTGTACATTGCCTCCTCCATTAGATTTTAAGCTTCATGAGGACAGGAATTGTATTTTGCCTCTTTTTGTATCCCCAGCATTTAGCACAGTGCCTTTTAATTTGAAGCAAGATAAATTTTGAATATTATTGTCTTGGAATCCACCAAAATATTATTTACCTAGATTTAGTTAATAGAAAATTTTAAATAAGCAAGAAAAAAATAAAAGAAAAATGCAGAAGAAAATTTAGGTGTCTTAATGGCATTTGCCAACCCATTCTTTCTTCTGAAATTAGGGTTCAAATATTCTTACAGAAAATATTTAACCAAAGTTGTATACACACAGACACACACATACACACATTCACCTTAATTAATTTTAGATAAAAAAATATCATACACTGGACTAAAAAAAAAATCAAAGCAAAATAAACTTAGTAATAGAAACATAAATTACTTAATTATAATAACAAATTCAGAACACCAGGGAATACATCAGTAAAAATAATATTTGCCCCCTCCCTCCATCTATTCCCTTTGATTTTATTTTATCACAGACCACTGGAATATTATCAAAGCATTTGTTTTTCAAGCTCACTAGAAATTTAAAAATTTACTTATTCCCTCTCCCAGTAAAATTCAGTAGCCTTTTAGAATTTCAAGCTTTTCAAATTTTCCTTCAATTTATCTGTATCTGTATCCTTTCCCCAAATGCAATTTACTCTTGATATATCAATTAACATATAGTTAAACAAAAATACGCATTTCTAAACAAGCACATGCTAATATACATACCAGCAGATTTGAAACCAAACTCTTAAAAACAACAAAAAGCAAGTATTTGCTTAGATGAAAATACCACAGTTCCTAAACAAATTTTAAACCTGGTCATTTAAACCTGATAATATTTACATATGACACAGAATTTACATATTTCAGAAAATTCTTTTCCTTCCCAACATAAAATGAAATAGCATCCAAAAACAAACATAGATGTCACTTCCTAACTAACTCATTCAAGGTCTATCCTTTTTACAACTCCAAATTTCTGTAATTGCCTATTAAAATATTTCTTTGATTTTGACTATGGGGCTCCTTCAACTTCTTTCTCCCTTTTAGTACTCTTGCAAAGTGGTCCTTTCCTCCTTCATCTTATCACCCTTTCTCCAAGTGGTGCTAGTCCAAATTTAGCTTCTTCCTCAGTATTTTGAAATGATAATGAAAACTTGCAAGGGACAATAGCAAGTTTCATTCCAAGTGTGCATTTCTCACATGATTAGCGCGTAGTCCTTATCTACTGCTTTTGACATTGTACTTCCCATTAAAAATATATAATCCTGGGTTGGAGCCAAGATGGCGGCATAGCAGCAGCAACATATTGCAGCTCTCACATAGCCACCCCAAAATACCCATAAACAGGACTCTAAACCAATCCTAGAACTCCAAAACACACACAAAGATACTTCCCACTAAAGTCAGCTTGGCTACAAGGAACTATATCAGCACTGCGAACCGAAACCAGCCTGCCCTGAAGCCGCGGCTGTGTCATGGCGTCGGCTGGACAGGAGGAGAGGAGAAGCCTCTCTGGTCAGCTGATTAGCAGCAGCTGCGAGTGGGGATTGTGAAAGGGGGAGAGAAGCAGTCCAGCTGAAAGGCCTCCAGAGCAGAAAAGCGAAAGGCAGAGGTTTTGCACCCGCCTCCGCGTTGTAGCTTCCCACCCGTGCCCTGCAGACAGCAGGGGGACTTAGTGATTGGTCTCAGGCCAGTGCTCTCGTGTTGAGCGGCCTGGACCCGGATCGCCGTCTTGGGCCTCGGTCTTGGAGTCTTCCAGTCACCCGGAAGTAGTCAGGAAGAGTCCCAGCATCTTCCTAAGAACTACGGCAGCCGGGCGGACCCCAGCGATTTGGGATAGAGCTTTCCCTTCTGGAAGCAGAGCCCCACAGAGACTTTAAAAAAAAATCACGGTCTGAACAACCATGAGTAAGTATAAGCATAAGAAGCAAAGTAAGAATAGCTCCCAAACCCTTGATTCCTTCTTTGGGGAAAAGAAAGATC
>CM053591.1:118354246-118370671 GCA_028646515.1 Pseudochirops corinnae | reverse complement strand
ACTTCTATTTTATAGGAGAGGTCATCTCATTCACATTCACAGTTTTGATTATTATTGTGTATTTCCCTCCGTCCTATTTTCCCTCTCTTTATATTTTTTTCTCTTTCCTTTCACCTTGTCCCTCATCACCAGTGTTTTGCTTTTGTCTGCCTCCCTCTATCCTCTGTCTCTTCTGTCTGTCCCCTCCTCCCCCCATTTTTTCTTATTCTTTCCCTTCTTACAGGAGTATAAGGGTAAGATAGCATAAGATAGATTTCTTTACCAAACTGCATGTGTATGTTATTCCCTCTTTGAGTCAAATCCAATGACAGTAGGGTTCAAACAATGTTTCCCCCTACCTTCTTTCTGTCTACTGTAATAGGTCTTTCATACCTCTTCATGTGATGTAGTTTTTTAAGCAAGTATTTTCTTCAGTTAGGTTTTGTGCCTCTTTTTCCACTTGGTCAAATCTACTTTTAAAGGAATTGTTTTCTTCAGTGGATTTTTTTTCTTCCCCTTTGTCCAATTCTATTTTTTAAGGAGTTTTTTTCTTTAGTCAATTTTTGTGTTTCCTTTTACAGACTGTGGAGATTTTTTTTTTCATAATTCTCTTGGAAAGTTCTCATTTCCTTTCCCATTTTTTTTCTATCTCTCTTACTTGATTTTTTAAAATCTTCCTGAACTCTTCCAAGAAGACTTTTTAGACTTGAGATCATTTAATACTTCCCTGTGAGGCTTCACAGGTAGGCATTTTAACATTGTTTTCCTCTTCTGAATTTCTGTTTTGATCTTCCTTTTAGCCACAGTAGTTTTCTATGGTCAAGGCTCTTTTTTTTTTTTTTTTTGACAGGGGCAGTGTCCCAAGCTTTTTGCGCTTGGGGCCAGGTGTCTGGTCACTGGCTTTCTGTGCTGGGGCTTCAGGGCTTGTTGTTTTTTTCACCGAGCTAGGATGGCTTACCTGAGTCATGCCTGGATTCTAATGCTGACAGTTTGCCTGCTACACTTTGGCTCAAGGCCTGGTGGCCTATTGTGCCACTGGCCTGCTGAGTAAGGATTGTAGTAAGGACTCAATTTTCTGTTCTGTGCTATAGGTAAGAGTATCCTGTTGGTTTTCCTGGATATCATCTGAACAGGTTGTGCTCTGCTTTTACCCAAGTGAAACAGACCTTTCTTGAAATCCTTCTTATTTATCTTAGGCTAGAAAATTGTTTTCACTCTGCCTTTTTATAGATTCTGTTGCTCCAGAATTCTGTTAGAGGGATGATCCAAGGTTGTTTTTGAGGGAAACTGGGGAGAGCCCACGGAACTTCCTGGCTTCTCTCCACCATCTTGGCTCTGTCCATGATGGCTCATTTAGTTTGAAGCCCACGCTAGTTTCTTTTAACATTTTTTTTTTTTTAGGAAAAGAATGATAATATAATCTACTAATAAAAATTAATGAACATGTTGAAACAATGACAGTGTAGGTATACACAATATTTTATGTCTTCTGATCTCTGTATTATATGTTAAACACACACACATATACAGATCTTGCTTTATGTAGAGGTATTATACAAACATTTGACAAATTCACACTGCCTCAGGCCAATTCAATGACTAACTTTAAACCTCTTTTCAATAACCATTTTTCTTTTCAAAATTGGGCTTCAAAAAAGAAATGAAAAAATCTGATAAAAATATTAAATTTTAATTACCTTGAGCCCCCCAAATGTTATTCCTGACAAACAAAATCATCCCAAAAGTTACTACTCAATGAGTTAAATATATTTAGGGTTTAAATCATGATTCAAAATACCATAATTTAACTTAATAAATATATACTGGTAGAGAAAAATAAATTACTGAGTTATGTTCATGAGCACATTTTGGGCAGGGGTCAAGATATGTCATTAAAGAAGTTTTAAGAATGAAGCTAATCTTGGATGTGGGCACTAAATATGACCCAATCCGATAAGGACAGGTGTATTTTTGTAGAAAAAGGACTATATTGCACCATTAAGCAGCTGGTGAAATTAGCACTTTATTTAATACATGTGAATGAAAAACTGAGAAAAATTTACAAGACAAATAACTATGTTCATGCTTTACAGGTCGAATGGACTTTTCACATAGAAAGACAGAAGTATCCCAAACTAATGAACCCGACAAGATTATCTCTTTACATGCTCCAAACTCAACAAAGGGTACATGGGGTTTGAAAGTATAATTTAAGACTGTCCAACAAGCTGTATGAAGTTTCAACACTGTTTCTTAGAGTTACTTTAAAATAACTGAACACATTTAAAATGATTTCCTTACGTCCAATTCTTCATTTGGAAAGGCACATAAGTTCAGCTATGTGAAGTTAAGGAACCTGGAGAATTACAACTTTAGCAAAACGAAAAGCAAAAACTCTCATCCCTTTGCTTTTTGGGGATTTAGGCTGAAAGATTTTTCAGTAACTGGATTCTGTACACCCCTAGGAATAGATCCCTAACCTATTTGAGCTAAGGCACAACTTACTTCTTAAACAAGGGTAAATATATGGGTTAGTTCATTTGAGGAAAAAGTTATATGTGTAGAAGGACAATCATTCAGAAGAGGATAGAAAAAATTAAGTGAAGATAAGGATCATCATGTGAGTTCTGGTCATCATGGGTGTGTGTGTGTGTGTGTGTGTGTGTGTGTGTCTGTGTCTGTGTGTCTGCGTCTGTGTGTCTGTGTGTGAAAAAAATACAGTGAAGCAAGGGAATTGGTTTTCAGGTCTGGCTTCACAAAAGGGGCAAAATTTTCAGTTGGGTGAAAACTTAGGAAAGAGAATTGTGTAGAGAAGTAGAAAGGGGAAGATTATTTGGTGAATTAAAAGTTTAGCAGATAGGATTCTAAATTGAAAATTAGGCCTTATATTTTGATTGGTTTGAGTCCATGTCTACATTGTGTCAACTGTGGGTCCTTAGAAAAACGTTTTTATACAGATCATCCTCAACTGGATCCCAAAAGTTAAAAATTTTCTTTATAACAACCTTTATAGTGAAGGTGAATAGGAAATAGAAGAGTGAAGGAAGATTCCTGCTTCCCATAGCAAAAGAATGTGCCCATTATATGTCACTAGTTTTAGAATATTCCATGATCTTCTTCAAAACTTATTTTTCCAGTATAGGACCCTGTCCCAATTAAATTTATTTTCTTTTTCCATTCTAAAAAGTCTACTCTCTTGCCTCAGTAAGTAATTCTCTTCCTTTCTTCAGTGTCTTGACTTTATTTTCTCCATAGTAACTATCATAAAAAAATTCATCCTTTTATTCTATTTCCCATCCTGTCATCCTGTGTTGATTTTTAACTCCAAGGAATGACCTAAAATTTTAGTAATGAAGTTGCCCATATGAAGACTTTAAAATCTGTAAATAAAAAATTAATTTTATCTACTAATAAAGTGGTGTTGTTAGTGTTGTAAGAAGTGTCACAAAGGTAGAGACAAATATGTGAGTTCATTAGTATAGGATGGAAGGAAACAAGGAAACATACATCTATTAAGCACTTACTGCACGATGCCAGGCATTAAAATAATCCATGATCTTAAGGAGTTTATGGTAGAAAACAATACACAAAAGGGAGGTAAAAAGTTGGAAAGAGATGAGAAAGGAAAGTACCAGAGATAGTACATGATTTTGAAATCCAGAATGTCAGAAAAGGAGTCCAGAAGGGAATGAAGGTGTAAAGGGGAGTTCCAGAATATAGTTATCAACAGAAGGAGAGTGGGCTTTCAGACAAATATTCCATTGTGGGTAGGGTTCAGAGTTCTAGCATGTTCTTCCAAGGCAAGGAAGTCCAGGTGCTCAGGATAAGATAACAATAGAGGCATGAATTTGAATTCCAGAAGATCAGGAACAGGACCAAGAGGGGAATGGCCTATATGGAATATATATATATATGTCTATATACATAAACATATATATATATATACATAAACATATATATATATATATATATATATATATATATATATATATATATATATATATATATATATATATATATATATATATATACACCTATATATAGAGCTATTGGCCTATATAGAACTTCTATGTAAGAAAGCTCTATCCATTGCTACAAATGAGTAACTTCTTTGTAAATTCTACTCTTAGAGATACATCAAGCACACTGAGAGTTTAAGTGATTTGCTCATAGGCATAACAGCAAATAAGTATCTGAAGCTGACAGATAACAGACACATTGGTGAGTTAAGGGGATGTCTACTCCACCAATGTAAAGACTTCCCCTGGAGGTATGGGCAGATGAGGACAATTTGTTCCAATGGCCATGAAAGTGGCTTAAGGAGGCACTGTGGACTTCTTAGAACTTGGTCAAATATCCAACATTAAGGTTATCTATTGCATCCTGGGCCAACATCTTGATTTTTTCCTTGCCACTGGCCTTTGATGACACAGAAAGAGAGATTAAGACTGACAACCTTGTGCAACTCTGCCTCACTTAAATCCAATTCACACTGAGGTCATAAAATCACCTATGATGCCACTGGTCCTCTTCAAAAACAAAGGACCAAAGAAAAAAGTATCTGAGGTAGGACTTGAGTCCATGTTCTTTTAGCCAATTCTTTATCCATTGTTCCATGCTGTTTCTCCCAAAGTTTTAGGACTATAGATTAAAAGCTAGAAAGTGCCCTAGAAACCAAGGAGAGAAAAGGGAGGTGGGGTTTTTTGTTTGTTTGTTTGTTTTGCTTTGCTTTATGAGGAAAAAAAAAGTACTGCTATGATATTTTAAATCTATCTCTAAGTGACCTAAAATCTACCATCTTAAAATTCTGACATGGCCCAATTAAGCTAAGTAGCAGACCCAAAAAAGTTTAAGAAATCATTGCCTCTTTTCAATTTTGGGTGTTATTTTGTTTTTGTAAGAATTGGTAGGTGAAATTTTTTATTTCAGGTTATTAGAGATGGGAAAATTAGCCTGAAAGAGAAGCTTGGCAGCAACATAAAATGTGGGTAGTTAAGGAGGATTATGCCAGTTTTTCAGTCTTTGAAAAAGATTTGGAGACAAAAGGTATTTTCAAGAACATTCTATCTGTTAATGGCAAGTATTCACAATTTGTGCATCAGCCTTTCATCCTCAGATATATCTCCAAAGATTTTCACAGAGACATTGTACAGTAAGTCAGGTGATTATCTGGCAACAATGGCCACTTTTACAAAAATGAAACAACAAATACCAAACTACAAGAACAAACAAAGGAAGAAAGGTGATAACAGTGTTTCCTCTTTTAATCTGAATCATGATGCTTTTAAATTACAGTACTGAGTTATTTTAAGGGCCTTTACTTCCTTCTGAGTTTTTAGAAAGTCAATTTCAACCCTGAGGCATTGAGCCGAGATGATGCCATAAAGGCATGTTCTTCTCCTCCCTAGGCATTTGTCTCATGATTCTATTTTAAGGTCTGTTATGTGCCAGAGGTTTTAGTGAGGGTGGTCATTCCAGTGGTTAGGCACCAGCTGCACCTTCTGGTGAGTGAGTACAGAGTGCCAGGTGTTATTAGGCAACCGACAGGGAATGATTGATTAGGAGAATACAGGGGCAGGATAGAATGTGTTGCTAATGTTAGCACAGAGAATGTGAGAATAGAGCAGAACACTGTATTTGACTGTTGTAATATTTCCTATCTCAAGGGATCTACCAATCAAGGAGTGCTTTATTTATCTACACTTTGTCCTTGTTCTCTAACCTCATAGGCAAAGGTCAGGAAAAAGCCAATTTCTGGGCTTCAGGTTGGATAAAATCTACTACAAGATTATCACACTGAATGAAGGCTACAACTCATGGTAGCAACTCCATTCATATGAAACGTTCCAAGATGATACTTATTCAAAATGTAAATGTGTTCTCCATTTTCATTTTAACTGTTGACACGGAAAAGATTGATAACATTAACCTACTTTAAGAATGACATATGTAGGCTTAGAAATTATGATCCACATTCTTAGTTTAATAAGCTTTTAGAAACACTGAAATGTAAAATAATTCAGTGTGATTATATTGGCAGTTCAACCTGATTCAAATCCAGGCTTGCTAGATAAAGAATTGACCTCTCTATTTCTAGAAATGATGTGCTGTTAACTTCTGGAATATTATGTGATGCATAATTATGGACACATTTTCTGCATAGAATTAGAAAATGTGCATCTCCAAATACAATTATGCACCTACTGCCTTGTTTGTCATTAAAGACTATATATATGTCCATCTTAGTTGGTAACAAGTAAATATTTGCATTTATGGGATAGAATATTGAGATAATAACAACATATTGACAATGAAAATGCCAGTCAAAGTTTGTTTAGTTTATAGGGAGATAGGTAGATTTACCTAAAATCATATTTTATGGAGAACTCACACAAGGCAAACACTCAGGTGAAGGTCAGAAGAATTAGTACAAGGATACTCTCCAACTCTCTCTGAAGAATTTATTATTGATTGTGAAATATAGGAGACTCAGGTATGGGACCATCAGGTATGGTGTGACCACATCAAAGAAGTGTGCTCTATAAACAAAGCAGAATTGCAGTAGCTCAAAAGAAACATGAGATAAGCAAATTTAGACATCTCCACTCTGAATGTCCATAGGGATGATTTGTGCTTGACCTGTAGTGTAGTCTTCTAAGCTCATATTGATCTAATCAGCCATAGTTGAACATACTATACTTTGACCCCAGCATCATGATTGTTTTTTTTTAAGAGAATGAAGAATGAACAACTAAAAGATCAGAATTCATCTGTTTTAGGAAGGAAGTCCCATGTAAAGAAGTTCCATGTACTAATTGTAAAGTCAAGCATGAACAGCTTTCCAGAAGAATACTACTGTGAACAGCTTTTAAGGTTCTGATTATATAGTATAGTGAACACTCTACTTATTCAGTAACAAATTGGAGCCAAACATTCACAGTAAATCAAGGCACAGCATTCATAATGTTACAAATTATCACAGATAGTCAAAATACAGCATTCACAACCACTTATCACAGAAAATGGCCACAGTTTACACTATAGTGGTTGCACAGTTTTGAACAAAGTATAATCATTTAGTCAGTCAACCACTTAGTAACTCAGTCATTCAATCAACTCAATCATTCGAACATACTTAAGGAGGCTTGTCTCCTTAAGGGTCACAAAATACAACAGTCAAAGTTCTCCACTCATGGGGCACATTAAGTTACAATATCAGTTACTACTCAGCACTCTCTTAATGGGTAGTATAAAATACATAGGCCATTCACCCCTCAGCCACAAATAAGTTATAATCTTCTCAGGCAATACACAGTATATTCCCTGGATCCCCTTCCATGGTCCCAGCTCCTACCTGGATTCACCAAACTGTTACCTGGGTTCAAAGGTAGACAGCTCCCAGTCCCTTGTCTAGCTCTCCTTGTTATTCCTGTTTGACACTGAAGCTCACAGTGTCCAGTCTACCTTAAATCCTTCACAGTCTCTGTTCCCAGGAAGTCAAGGCTTAACAAAGCCACAAACAGGTTCATACAAAGCACCAGCATCACAGTCATGCTTCCTCAGTTTTCAGCAACTCCCTGGAGAAGCTGGTAGCTGCCAAGCAAAATCACTTGACCCAGATTCCCAAAATTAAAATTATTCTCGCCAGCCTGCGTCTTTCCTCTTCAGTTTACTAGGCAGCAGCTGCTTCTGCCTCCACGAAGCTTATTCCAAGGAGTCCTGGCTCTCCCTCTCTGGGGCTTTTCCTTATATACACTATTGCTCCTCCCTTTTCAGCCCCTTCCTGTTACCTCAGTAACAGGATTTCATACCTTCTGGTTTTTTTTTTTTTTAACAGACTTAATTTGAACTAGGCGCTAAGTATCTCTTAGCTTTCCAATACAAAGGAATCTTTAAATTTCATTACCATGACACGAATACAGGATACCTCTTCTCTGCAATTTATAATCTTTAGAGAGCTGCCTTGAGCACTGAGAAAGTGATCCCTGTCCAGATTTACACTGACAATAAGTGTCAAACACAGGACTTGAAGAGATCTTCCAGGATCCAAGGTCAGTTCTCTGGTATGTCTAGATGCCTTAGTAATTAGCTTATAAAGTTAATTATTGTTTAAATATTATAATGTTCTTCTAGTAATAGACATATGTTTACTCTATAAAATAAGACAATTTTCCGGAGAGTTTTGTCTCCTATTTACTACTTGGGTCCTTTAGGTCACTCAACTTCAACTGTCTGGGACACTGTTTACTCATTTGTAAAATAAGTGGGCTGGAGGGTAGATCAGATGATTTCCAGGTATTTTTTATCCTGATCTTAACCTATCATTCTATTGTCTATAGTCTCTTGATTCACACATAAAGTTGTTTTTTAAGATATACTAGTTTTGATGTAATAAAGTTTGCAAGCTTTATTTGATATCTAGAGGAAAAAAGGAGGGATCAAAAGATAAGTAAAAATATTCTTTATATTATTGAAATAATTTTGAATTTTTTCCCCCACGTAGAAATCCGTTCATGAGAAAAAGTGTAGACATAATCCTATGAGAAGAAAATGGAATAAATTAGATGATAATACTGATTTCACCTTTTACTGATGGTTTATTGCTAGTTCTGAAAAGATAGTTCAAAATTATTTAACCCATAAATGCTTCACAACTTCAGATATTCAAGACAATCCTTTCCATGGTCCTTTTCCTGTGTTTTTTTTAAATTGTATTTGTTTCAATAGAACCCTAGAAATCATGCAAATTATTTAGGAGTAGCCTCATTTTCCAGTATGCCTTAAAACTGTTGCAGCAACATGAATTTAGAAAGCATCTGTTGTGCATAAATCATTCTGCTAAACTCTGAAGGACACAAAAGAAACATGAGATTAAATAATGTTCTGTCATTCAGCATCTTACAGTAATTAGGGAGGCAAAATATTAGCATAGGATATAGTTAGTTAACAATATCATATGTATAAAACATATATGCATATACATATATGTATAATAGATATGTATATCCTTCTGTCTATTTCTCTATGTGAAAATGAGTGGTTCAGAAAAGGTGGAAATAGTTCGGAGACAAGGAACATATGTGTAATAGATAAGTGGATTTATAAATTGTTTGAATCACCTGATAAAAAAGTAGTGATTAAAGGACCTGGATAGGGCCTCTCTATTAGAGTGTTTGAGGGAGCTATCCTTGAACATATTCTGTTCAGCATGCTATCAATTACTTGGATGAAGGCATAGAAGGCATGATTATCAACTTCATCAAGATGGCATTATAGGTAAAAAGTTGGATGAGAGAATATAAGACCATGAAAGACTGAAATGAGGGACCATATGTAATAAAATAAAATTTAATAACAAAACAAACTTATGAGAGATAAAGATTATAAGACAATGGCAGACTCTTTGTGGAATCAAGTTTTCAAATTCTCTAAGCATTCATTAACTCCAAACAAAGCTAAGATTTTGCCAGGATTCTTCCATTTCTCATTTTCTCCTCTCCTTTTTAGCTCTGTTCCTCAACTGCTGTTTGTTTGCTTTCTAATATAGTCCCTAACATTATAGAAAAAAGTTCTTTTTCTAGAGGTAGATAGCATTTCCCATTGTGAGTCTTTTGGAATTGTCATAGATCATTGTATTGATTAGAGTAGCCAAGTCTTTCACAGCTGATTATCATTACAATATTGTTTTTATTGTGTACAATGTGCTCCTGGTTCTGCTCACTTCACTTTGTATCACTTCATAGATCTCAGGTTTTTTTTTTCCTGAAATCATCTTTTTCATCATTTTTTGTAGCACAATAATATTATTTCGTCACAATCATACACCATAACTTGTTTATATATTTCGCAATTGATGGGCATCTCCTCAATTTCCAATTCTTTGACAAAGGATTGGTTATATTTCTATCAATACAGCTAGCATCAACTATACAGTGTGTGACACTTGAGTCAAACCAATAAGGTTATTTTTCCATTGACAAATCATTGTTGTTAATATGATCTTGTGAAGACATAGAATCTGAATAAAAGGAAATAATATATATTACATCAATTATATATGCAACTATAACATATGTACATATCTATCCTATATGTACAAAGATACAGATAAATATGCATTATTATTATTATAAAGTGATTAAAATATTTAAATTCTTCTACCTGCTCACCAAAAGCAATTGTTTTGCAAAACAACCAATTTTGTGATACCTATTTGTAGTATACATAAAAATTTGCAGGAAAAAATAAGTAATTCATAAAGAGATAACTTCATCCATAAAACAAGAATGATACAGAAGTTTTCACTTTTGCTTTAATGCTCTCAAGTTACACATTATTCATATATATGTGTGTATATGTTATATATTTATGTGTGTGTGTATTTCTGTGGTCTCTATGTATTTATATAGCAATCTGTACATATCTATCATCTCTACATCTATTCCTATATCTGTATCTGTTTCTGTTATCTTTATATCTATGTCTATAGTTACATTCATATTCACATCTATATCTATCTTCTATCCTTCCTAATGACTCCATGTGAGCCAAACCAAAAGCCTCCCTAGCAGGTCCTTCAGTACATAGTGACTCATAATGCTTGCTAAAGATTATCTATGTGGTTAAATAGGATGATTCAATGACTAGCCCTAAACTGCTGTTATGGGTGAGATAGCTGGCCCACACAGATAGAAGTAGCTTCATCATTGCTAAGTCAGATTCTGTGGGCAAGAAAACTATTCCGAGTATAAATAAGGCACAAAGAAGTCCTTTGGAGTGAGTACACATTAGTCATTTCAGGACATTAAGGAGAAATTAATATAAGAAATCAAAACGTTTTACCCTATGCAACTGTCAAAGTCTGGAACCAATGTAAAAGGAAATTGAATCAAAACAGCCTGGATTACAAAGGATGGATTCAGGTCTTTTCCTTATACTGCCTGATTTTGCTTTTGTCTAAAATTTGACTTTTTATTTTTACTGAAAACAGATTAATCAAGAAATAGGAAAATCCCAAAGACTAGGGAAGACTGAGGCAAGACATCAATCCAAATTTCATCTTTATGACTGAGGGAGTTCTCATCATCACATCTTATAGGAGTGGGGTGAATAGTAAAGGAACATTATCATAAAGGAATAAGATCCTAGGTCATTAGTATGTTTTATTTCACCTTAAGGACACAAACTGATAGGGAAAAAAGTGCTTTCTATTCTCATTTTTCTCACTTCCTCTACACTCTTTCACTTCTCAGTCTTTTTTAATGTAGTTTCCAATGTTAAATATCAGCTGATACTGCTTTTTCCAAAATAACCACTCAGCAGATCTAATGACTTTTATTTCCCCTTGTTCATCATCTTTCATTTCTGCAGCATTCACCACTGCAGACCAAGTTCTCCTCCTCGGTACTGGTTTCACTGGGTTTTGCCGACTTTGACAGCTTTTGATCCTCCTCCTACCTGTCTGACCACTCCTCAGGCTTCTCTGCAAGATCATCATTTGTATGATACCTCAACTGTGGGTACATTCTTTTATTGCTATGTTCCCTTACTGACTTAATCAGCTCCCATTGATCTAATTACAATCTCAAGGCAGAGGATTCCCAGTTTATTTACAACTTTATTCTCTCTGTAATTCTAGCTAGTATTAAACTGGGAGGTGAAGACCCTCAGGGTTGCTGGCCAAAAGAGAAACAGTTACTATTTACATTCACCCAGAGCCAAGAGGGTGTATTAGCAGGCCCTAAAACACCCAAGATGGCTTGCTGGTACAGATTCTTTGCTCTACTTTTCTAAAGAAAAGACTACTTTAAAGGAGTTAATTATCTTACTGTAATTAACAGACAGATAAGTACAGATAAGTAGAAAGAAGAGAGAATTCAATAGATAGGGCTCCAACTGTCTAAACAGAATCATACAACCACCTGCATATGCCACAGGAAGGTGGGAGAGGGGGGAGAGAAAGCACCAACATCTGAGTTGGGGGGGAGTTCCTAACAAATAGCTACTCAGAGTCCCATACACGGAATGCAAAGGTCCTTTTCATGAGCCAGCCTCTGAAGCAAAATGCCGACCTCCCAGAATACATAACAAAATGGTCTCTGACTGTCTCATAGCCTGAAAAGCATGAAACCTACATGCCTCAGAACAGCTGTAAATTATCAGGGTTCAAAAAAGATTAATCCCTCAGATGTTTACAAGTTAGCCTGGGACTGAGAAACTGGATTCCCAAAAGAAAACAACACAAATCCCACCTTGCTTGCACTTACCTTCCACTCCTCCAGGATCCTGGCCTTTACAAACTAACACTTAGCCCTTACAAACTACAAAACAAAAGATTGTTATAGCCATGAATCCTGAAACAAATAGAAGTATTAACATCTCTTAAGAAATATATATCAGATCAACATAATTCCTATAACAATACAAAAGCAATAATCACAAAATAAATGCATCCTGAACTTCACATTTGTAAAATACATAAGCACATAACAACTTGTTACTAGGGTGGCCACATGGCTTTAAGCAAACCCAAAAGTCTATAACATAACATAGCACATCCCCCATCTAATACTTGTTTATACAATCAGAGAATCCCAAGTCAGGGTCTTCCCTAGCACCACACATCCTCAGGGGCAGCTGAGAACACAACACAATCCCCTAGGTCACAGAGGTTCAAAACAGAGTGTCCCAGTAAAGTCCTCTTGGGGTATGTCCTTCTCCTCAGGCTGTTGTTGCAGGCTCCCACCTGGAACTCTTAGCAGCACACAAGCTCTAATGATCCAAAGATTCTAAGTCAAGGCTTAACACTGCTCCAGCCCCCATTTCCAAGTCCTGGGGGTGACTGGATGACAAAACCAACAGGGTTAAGTCCCTTGGGGTTATGACACTTCCTCACTCCCACTTTAAACAACTCCAAGCCCTGGTCCCAAACCACCGCAGGGGAACATGGTAGGAAAACACCCTCAGTGCTCCTACCTTTATGTAAAGTTCTCATCTTGACTCAGGTCTGAACGCCTGGATCTGGGATTCCTCCTCTTGCAGGTCCAGAGGCTGATCGTCCCTGGCTCCTTCCTGAGTCCCAATGCAGTCAGCTCCCCACTCCTGCTCCATGGCTCCATTCTAAGTTCTCTCTGCTCCTGCTTGGGTCCAGGCACTGCAGGCTCCAGGGGCTCCTGCCTCCAGCCTCTGTCTCTTGCTTGCACCACCCCAGCTCCAGGGCAGCTCATCCTCCCTCAGTCACATGTTGAAGGGCCTCAACAGTCTGGGCTCCAGGCACAGCACAGGTTCAGAGCGTCTATCTATTCAGCACAGTCTGGGGAAAGTCTACTCCACTTGATCCCTGGCTCTGGCTATCCAAGCTTGTTTTCCTTCTACAGCTGCTGCTCTGACCTGTCTCCTCAGGAGTGCTAGTGGGGTAAGGAGGGGAAAGGAGAAGTTATTTTGGCTGTTTTCCAGGGGCCCTGCTCTAGGCACCTGGGAAACTGCTCCTACTACTAATAGGGATCTCTCAAGTTGCTGTGAAATGCAACACAATAACTGGGGCCACAACTACCCCAGTCTCACTATATCCCATACTTTCCTTTAGTCTGTGCAGATCCTATCAACTATGCCAAATCTATTAGCAAGAACCCTAGCACAATCCAGGATGGTCTGCTAGCACAGGTTCTTTGATCTGCTTTTTTAAAAAGAAAGACAGCCTCAAAGGGCTCAACAATCTTACTTTAATTAAACATATATAAGTCATTCACTAGTTCAGGGGAAAGGTAAGCACCCTGAACATAGAGAAAATACAAACAGAGAAACAGAGAGAAATTAATACAAGGATCCACCAGATAAGGCTCCAACCGTATGAACAAAGTTATACAACCATCTACATACACCACCAGACCAGGAGAGCACCAATATCTGAGTAGTCAGGGGCTCTTAACAAATAGTTACTCAGAGTCCTGTCCGGGAAATCAAAAGGTCCTATGAGTGAGCCCCCAAAGTAAAATATCAACCTCCCAGTATACATATTTTCCAACTAATAGGCTCAGAGCCAGAAGGCACCACAATTCTTGTGACTCTGTGCCTAATTAGCTTGTACCAAAAGGTGTGAAAGCCTTACTACAAGCAAGCTTCCCCTCAAGCAAGCTCCTCCTTAGGCAAGTTCCTCCCCCAATGTTCTCTATGTGACTCAGGATATATCACAGCTGTGATTGAAATATTCTGGTTATTTTGGGGGACTTCCTGGCTCAGACTGAATGTAAATAGTAACTGTTTCTCTTTTGGTGAGCAACCCTGAGGCTCTTCCCCTTTCCGTTTGATTTTTTTTTTTTTTAATTAAAGGGGTCATACTTTGAAGCATTTCTTAAAGAGGCCTATTCACTGAGTGGGCATTGTCTCACTCAATGTGAGAACCTGGAAGGACTTTAGTTTAGAAGAGCCAAAGTGTCCCACTACATCCTGGGCCACCTCCAGTGGCCACTGGACCCAGATGGTTCTGGAGAAGAAAGTTGAGGGTGGTGACTTTGCACAGCCCTCCTCCACTGGAATCAAAGTCAATTACAAGTCATTTCATCATCTCCCTCATGTCATGCTCCTCTTCAAGAATGAAGGACAAACCATAACCACAGCTATATATCATATTGGAAATTTACACAAGGTATCATCCTTTCAATCAAACATACCCCTCCTCTTTCTGTTGAAGGTATTACTACTTCTACTCACCCAAGTTTCAACTTAAGTGTCAGAACTAGTCATCATTTCACATATATCTTTGAAGTCTAGTACTGTTTCTTTTTTTTCTCCGTATTTTTAAATACTAGGGCAGCTAAGTGACACAGCAGATTGAGGTCAACGTGGAGTCAAGAGGACTTGACCTCAGACACTTGCTAGCTGTATGACCCTGTGCAAGTGTAAGGCCATGCACCAGGAGATTCCCAAAAGAATGCTACTGTCAACAGCTTTTAAGATTCGGATTACATAGTATAGTGAACAGTCCATTTATTCCATTATGAATCAAGGCAAACATTCACAATATATCACAATATAATATTTATAACAACTCAAGGTTCAGTATAATATTCACAACAGTTTAACATTAAAATGACCACAGAGTTTTCACTACAGTGGCCGCAATATTTAGAGCAAAGAACAAAAGAATAATCATCTGGCTTCCCTAAGGGGGAAACCCTCCTAACTTAATCATTGAGTCAATTCATAATCATTCAGTCTTCCGCTGATGGGGCAAATCAATACTTAATCATTCAATCAATTCAAAATACAATAATCAAACTTCCACTCAAGGGACAACCATTAACGTAATCAGTCACTAATCTAGATTCTCGATTACTAATTATCATTAATCATTAGTACAGTCATTAGGAAACCACACAAACCCTCCACCCCTCAGTGTCTAGCAAACCTTAATTTCATCCAAGGGGAGGCCTTTTTTTCTTTTTTTCTTTTTTTTCCTTTTTTATTCAACACTTTAATTTATTTTATTTACTTTTAGTTTACAAGATTCAATTCCACAATCCTCTGAGTTTAAGATTTTCTCCTATCCCTTCTCCCCCACCCCCCATGGTGGCATGCAATCATGTATAGGACCTGCAAATGCTTTCACGTTGTACAATAGTTTGGTTATATAGAAGGGTCGTAACCAATGAGTGATCACTGGGAAAAATTAAGCAAAACCAACATGAAAAAGAAAGATAGCATGTTTTGCTTCAGTCTCCATTTAAACTATAGTCTTTCTAGATATTTCTCTGAGTTTAGATATCTCCTTCCATCCTGAGGCTTTTAGAGTTTTCTTTTAGCTGTGCATTGTTCAGGATAGTCCAATTTATCAAGGTTGGTCATCACATGTATGATGTGTTGGTGATTGTGTACAAATTTTTCCTGGTTCTGCTCTTCTCACTTAGCATCAATTTGTATAAGCCTCTCCAGGTAACTATGAAGTCCATCTCCTTCCCATTTCTTATAGCACAATAGTTTTCCATTACATTCATATACCATAGCTTGTTCAGCCATTCCCCAATTGATGGGCATCCCCTATATTTCCAGTTTTTTGTCACCACAAAGAGAGTTGCAATAAATATTTTCGTACATATGGGTCCTTTTCCCACTTCTGTGACTCTTTGGGATATAATCCCAACAGTGGTATTGCTGGGTCAAAGGGCATGCAATTATTTTATTTATAGCCCTTTGGGCATAGTTCCAGATTGCTCTCCAGAATGGTTGTATCAATTCACAACTCCACCAATAATGCATTAGTGTTCTAATTTTTCCACATCCTCTCCAGTATTTCTCATTTTCCTCTTTTCTCATCTTAGCCAATCTGACTGGTGACATGTGGTACCTCAAAGTTGTTTTGATTTGCATTTCTTGAATCAATAGTGATTTAGAGCATTTTTCCATATGCTTAAAGATATCTTTAATTTCTGCCTCTGAAAATTGCCTTTT
>CM053591.1:118334710-118353746 GCA_028646515.1 Pseudochirops corinnae | reverse complement strand
TCAAATAAAAAAATATATAAGGTTTTTATTATAAATCAACAATAAATCATAAACAAAATTGCTTGATATTGTAAAGACAAAGCATTCTCTTCCATAACTTTTGATTCTCAATTGTTTTGGTATGACATAGATAGCATTGATCCTGTAATTAGTTAATTATTAAGTATTAACCTGATGCTTTTGTTTTAAGATTTGTTATTTAAATTTTGTTAACCAAAAGTTAACTTTAGTCTCCTTTGTTTAACAATAATAATAATGATATTAATGATGATGATGATGATACCTATGAAGTCCAAGTTATAAACAGTTGAAAGATAAAGATGAATCCTAGTAGATATCCTAATTGTTCAAAGCTGGACAGAAAACACAAGTGAGGAGGGACTAATAAGAAAGAAACAGGGAAAGAGAAAGCAGACAATAGTTAACCCTTATAGAGCACTTTAACATTTGGAAAGGTCTTTATAAATTTTATCTCGTTGATCCCAACAACAAAGAGATAGGAGTCCTTATAATTCCCATTTTATTGATTAGGGAATTGAGGCTGAAAGTGGAATCTAGCCCAAGGGCACAAAGCTAATAAATGCCTGAGGCTGTATTTGAACTTGGATCTTGCTGATTCTAACTCTAGCACTCTCTGCCAGTAGTGCCTCCTAGACATAGAAATAGAAATGGAGAGATATTTTCCCACTTAGAGGAACAAGAAAAAAAATTTACCAATTTATATGCTCTCTCTTTTTTTGTATTATAAAATTATATTAGCTAGGAGCTGATACTTGGAGATGAGGAGGTTTGGTGTTTGGAATTCCTTGGTTTTTGTGACATCTCTGATAGCTATGAATGGTCAAGTGGATATCTAAGTATTCCACAAGAATAAATGCTGGCACCTGAATGGAAGCTTAAATTCCTAATGTAGGGGTGGGGAACCTGTGGCCTGGAGGCAACATGTGGCTTTCTAGGGTGGGGCCTTTTGACTGAGTCCAAGTTTTACCGAAAAAATCCTTTTATTAAGTGGATTTGTTTTGTGAAGTTTGGATTCAGTCAAAGGGCTTCACTTGAAGACCTAGAGGGGAAGGTTCCCCACTCGTGTTCTAATGTAAGTACATGAATAATTTTAGACAAAGATCTGTGTGTGTTTCTGGAGACATTTATTGATATCTAGCTTTATTGATCCAGTTGCCAAAAACCAGATTCAGCATACATATGTATGCTGTAGTAAATCACTCATGGAAAAGAGTGAGAGAGGTTATATTCAACCTTGAAAAAGGATACATACCACACAGAGATTTGCAAGCAATGGGTGTGTAGTGATTGCAAGTGAATTCTAAGAGCCAGGGCAAGGTTCTCTTCTTCACTGTCACAGCTTCCTTGGCCTTCTACTGAGTCCTTATGTTGAGGTGCAGGATCTGGGGCCTGAGGTCATGGGCCTTAAGTTGGGTCTCTGCTTGTCTTTAGCCCTCCTTTGTTCCAACTGTTTCCCACCTTTGATGCTCCTGTTCCCACCCTTGAACTGGCCTGGCCCACCATTGTCTGTGGTCTCCAGGTAGCCTTCAGCAACATCCCACCCTTAATTACTCATTACTGGAGTCTGACCTCATCTGACTCCTCCTGAAGACTCTCTCCAAACTCATGAGGACTCCAAACACTAATGAGGACTCATGTTATTTCCAAATCCTTGCTGCCACAAAAATATGCTATGAATATTCTGATATTCATAAGATTTTTTTTTTTTACTCTACCTCCCATGGGATATGCGATGGGCTTAGAGTCAGGAATATCAGTTATATCAGTGTTAAAATCTCAGCTCAGACATTTACTACCTATTTCCTTGGATTATTGTGAAGATCCAATGAGATAGTTATAAATTCCTTAAGGGAAGAGGGAGAGAATAATCCTTTATATAATGCTTACTAGGTGCTTAATAAATGCATGTTTCCTTCCCTCCTTTCCCAATCTTCTGGGAGTGAAGTGAGACCTAAAATTTGTTGTATTGTGCATTTATCTACTTTCTTTTTTTAGTGATTTGTAATGATCTTTCTTAGAGTTGCTAATAGTTTGTAATTATTTTAAGAAATAGATCTATTATGATGTCAAGGACTAGACACATGGTATTATCAATGTAAGGAATTTCTATGTGAACAAAATTTTTGTACCAGTGCAGGTTATCATGTTTTGTTTAATTGAAGGAGTTAGCAAGTAAACTGAGAGAATAAGGAACTTGCCTAGGGTCACATAGCCATATATATGTCAAGAGGTGGGACTTGAATTCAAGTCTTTTTGGCTTTGAGGTTGCTACCTCTCAATCCATTATACCACACTGAATGTCTACGTCTAATATATTTACACTAATTATTTAAATACTTTTGTTATAAGAATTTTTTAAAGACAATTGTTGTAAAGTTTTCCATATTAACTGTTTCCTTTACTAACACTGATACATTGACTTTGTTCAAGACAAAGACTTTTAATTTCATATCATTGAAATTATCGCTTTTACCTTTTTTGGTTCTTTTATTCCTTATATGGTTAAGAATTCTCTCCCCAGCAATAGCTGAGGAAGATACTATTAATAGGATCTTTTTTCTTCTTTAGGGTTCCACCCTAATTAACTATGCAAAGTACAGAAAAAAAAAGATAATTAAGAAAGAGTTTATTAAAAGTACACCACGGTAGCAATACATTGATGAGTTGATCACTGGAAATTAGCAAGGGTTTCAAGATGGGATCAACTTTTATTGATAATTTTTGTAATGAGATAAAGACAATTAGGATAGGTCTATATCAGCAAAAGGGAATGGTCGATTGCATCTCAGTTCCTTCCCAAGGAAGGAAGTATTGGAAAAACTTGCCAGGTACAAAGCAGATAAGGGGTGAATTACTATGTGACAAATAACAAGTAACACAATACTTTGGACTAGGTGATACCTACTCTAACGATGACTGACAAACAGATTTGGGAAACCCTAAATTGCTGAGTCAGCATAACTTTCAATAATTCTTCTTTCTGTTTTCCTCTGTTTTTAAAGGATTTGACCTTTTGTCTTAACCTAACATATTCATGTGTGACATTTCTATTTGGAAATTATAATGACTTATGTAAGATGTTGGCCTAAACCAAGTTTTTGTCAAGCTGCTTTCCAGTTTTCCCAATATTCTCATCCAATAGAGAACCATTACCCAAGTAGTCTTGAGGATTATTGATCATAGAGCAAAATACTACCTTAAAGGTTCTTATCTACAAATGTGTTTCTCATGCACATGTCAAAATTCTGCATGCATCTTTGAAAGATCTAACCACAGAGACATATATGAAGGATGGATGACCATCAGATTATTAATATCAAGCAAGATAAAAATGGAGACAAATGAATGGCAAAAATGTTTACTGTTATCATGGAAGATAATCAGATTTTGGTATTGTTTAGTTGTTTAAAGTCATCCCCAACTCTTTGTGACCTCATTTAGGCAAAGATACTAGAGTGATTCCCTATTTCTTTCTCTAGTTCAATTTACAGATGAAGAAACTAAGATACAAAGGGTAAAGTGGCTTACTCAATGTCAAACAGCTAGGAAGTCTGATGCTTGATTTGAACTCAGAAAGCCAATGTTCCTGACTCCAGGCACTGCCCTCTATCCATTCTGCCACCTACCTGCCAAGATAATTAGTATAGAGTTCAAATAGAAGGTTTCCTTATCATCATTGGACAAGATTCTCAAATGTTCCTGTTTGTGGATGGACTCATGCTAATTGCATGACAATGTAAGATATTGCAAATGTTTCTAAATAAGATCCAGAATTATACAAGAAATCAGCCTAACTATACACATGGGAGAAAAATAGATGTTGTCTGTTTTTCTACATTATCATATGTATTTAGATTGACAGCCTTCAGAGCTGGTCCTTCACATATATTCAAGCTAAATATTGCAGACAATGTCCTAAACACAGAATTGAAGAGGAGAAAAGTAGGCATGCTTGTCTTAGGGAAATTACTTAAGACACAATTGTAATGACTCTAAACTTTCCCTGAAACAAAGGCTCCTTTTAAATGATGATATGTAGCTTCAAGCTATGGAATACAATACTCTCTGAAAAATTTAAAATGTGGGTCACCCAAAGGACAATGAAGAAGTACATGAAATGGTGACTGTGAGTAGGGCAAAACATATTATCAATGAAGAATTGCAGAATAGTTATACTCTAAAAGAAATTATTAGAGAGATCAAAAAAAAAAGAGGCAAACCAGTGATGTAGCACAAACAAGGACAAATAGTAGTGTCCATGTAAAGTCACAATATCTAGAAAAAAACTTCCATTGTGTTAGGTGGAAACCTATGAATGTTATATAAAAGAAAGAATTAAATGAGATGAGAAGATGTAGATAGACCGGTACTCACCTTTTGAAGAGAGTGCCTACATTGCTAAAGTCAAGGGTCAGTTTAAAAAGGAAGATGTTAAAAAAATGCTCATGAAATGAGAAGAAACACAACTAACGACCTTAAAGTTTCTCTCTGAAGGCTTAGAACAAGGTCATACTATGGCCATATAAAGTAATGAGGTGGATTTCCATTAGTCACACTTACAAAAATGTTGCACTATTTTATAACCCCACTACATACCTCCTAGTGTAGCTACATAGGAGTTTTCCTTCCAATGAATGATTCAAGAAAATGAGACATAAAAGAAGACAGGGTTGGACATAGTTCAATTCATTGGGTCATTAATTTAGTGTTGGAAGAGAACTCAAAGCTTATCTAATAAAATACCCTCATTTTACAGTTGAAAAAGAAACTGATGTCCAGAATCGTTAAGTGTCTTGCCCAAGGTCACATAGAGAGTTACAAAGTAGTGGAGTCAGGTTAGCACTAGTTTTTGTGATATACTACATAACTGGGTGACTCAGTGAATAGAGAGCTGGTCCTGGAGTCAGGAACACCTGAGTTTGAATCTGGACACAGACACTAGCTGTGTGACTTTGGATCAGTCATTTAAGCTCTGTTTGCATTAATTCACTGGAACAAGAACAAATCACTCTACTATCTTTGCCAAGAAAACTCCATGAATAGCATTGCCTGTGGAGTTATGAAGAGTCAGACCTGACCAAATGACTAAATAACAACTATGGAATCAAGTAATCAGCTAACATTTATTAATGATATGTTATTTTCCAGAATTTGTACTGGCTATGTACTTCAAATACTGAGACAAAAATGGAGTAGTGCCTGCCAATAAGAATCTTACATTCCAGCAGTAGAAAACAAATAAACATAAATATATATATATATATATATATATATATATATATATATATTAAAAAATTATTTCAGGGAGAGTTGCTAATACCTGTGAGTGAGAGATTGGAAAAGGCTGAATCAATTTACATGATTTCAACAATTTAAATGACAATAAAGAAGACATAATGGGACCTACTTGGTCTCTATATCTTGAGGACACTAGGACTTTTCTGTCTCACTTGGAAATGAATCATCCTTTATATGGAGTTTTCCCCATTAGAATATAAATTCCTTGAGATTATGAATTACCTTGCTTCCTTGCTTTTCTATTTGTATACCTGCATTTAGCATAGTGCATTTATTATTTTTAATTTTTAGAAATATTTTATATTTTCCCAATTACATATGAAAACAATTAATCTTTGTTTCTTAAAGCTGAGCTACAAATGCTCTCCCTCCTTGCCCTCCTGCATTGTTAAGACGACAAGTCATTTGACATAGGTTATGGATGTACACTCATGCAGAACATATTTTCATATTAGTCATGTAGTGAAAGAAAACAAGCCTCCCCAAAAACCACAAATTAAAAAAAAGAAAAAGAAAATTTAAAAAGGAATGCTTCTATTTCCATTCAGACTCCATCAGTTTTTTTCTCAAGTGATAGATCGTATTTTTCCTCATAATTCCTTCAGAATTGTCTTAGATCATTGAATTGATGAAAATAGCTAACTCATTCAGTTGATGATCATTCATTATTGCTCATAATGCTCTGCTGGTTCTGCCTACTTCACTTTGCATCTGTTCATGTAGGTCCAGTTTTTTATTTTTTTTATTTTTTTAGAGAATCCTGTTCATAATTTCTTACAGTACAATAGCATTCCATCACAATCATATGCTACAACTTTGTCTATCATTCTCCAAATGATGGGCATCCCCTCAGTTTCCAATTATTTTCCAGATATTTTTGTACATATTGGTCTTTTATTCCATTTTTAAAAAATCTCTTTGGGATACAGACGTAGAAGTGATATTATTATGTCAAAGGGCAAACATGGTTTTATAGCCCTTAAGTGCTTTAAAGAATGATTGAATTGGTTCACAAATCTGGCAACAGTACCTTTGTGTCTCAATTTCCCCAAATTGCCTTCATTTGCCATTTTCCTTTTCTGTCATATTAGCCAATCTGAGAAGTGTAGGGTTTTTCTAATCAATAATTTAGAGCATTTTTTATACGACTAGATAACTTTGATTGCTTCAACTGAAAAATGCCAATTCATATCTCTTAACCATTTATCAGTTGATGAATTACTTGTATTCTTATAAATTTGACTTAGCTCTCTATATTTTTGAGAAATAATGACTTTATCAGAGATAACTGCTGTAAATTTGTTTTCACAATTATGATTACTAACTGCATTTCCCTCTATCCTATTTCCCCACTGTTTATTCCACTCTGTCTCTCCTTTTACCTCGACCCTAATCAAAATTGTTTTGTTTCTATGACCTCTCCTAATTTCCCAACCCTTCTAAGAGCTCCCTTCCCCTGCCACCTTCTCTTATCTCCTTTACTTCTTACTTTCCTGTAGGGTAAGACAAATTTCTATACCCAAATGAGTATGTATGTTATTCCCTCTTCAAATTAGTTCCAATAACAGTAATATTCAAGTGTTCCTGCCTACCTCCTTCATCTTCCCCTCCATTGTGATAATTTTTTCCTGCCTCTTTTATATGAGATAATTTATCCCCATTTTACCTCTCCCTCCTCCATTCTCCCAGTCCATTCCTCTTTTTCACCAATTAATTTTATTTCATTTTTATATCATCTCATCATATTCAACTTACACCCATGCCCTCTGTCTATGTATAATCCTTCTATCTTCTCTAATAATGAGAAAGTTCTTAGGAGTTATAAATATTTTCTTTCCATATAGGAATATAAACAGTTTAAGCTTATTGATTCCCTTATGATTGCTCTTTCCTCTCTACCTTTTTTATGCTTCTATTGAGACTAGTATCTAAAAGTCAAATTTTCTATTCAACTCATCAGGAATGCTTGAATTTTTTCACTTCATTGGATATCCATTTGTCCTGTAAAGGATTATATGCAATTTTGATGGGTAAATGATTCTTGGTAGCAATACTAACTCCTTTTCCCTTTGGAATATCATCATCTAAGCCCTCTGATCTTTGAATGTAGAAGCTACTAAATCTTGACTTATTCTGACTGTGACTCCATGATATGAGAGTTGTTCCTTTCTTGCTGCTTACAATATCTTCTCCTTGTCCTGAGAGTTCTGGAATTCGACTATAATATTCCTGGGAATTTTTATTTTGGGATCTCTTTCAAGATGTGATTGGTGGATTGTTTCCATTTATATTCTACCAGCTGGTTCTAGAATATCAGAACAGTTTTTTCTTGAAAATTTTTTGAAAGATAATGTGTAGACTCTTTTAGTAATGGCTTTCAGGTAGACAAAAAATTCTTAAATTATTTCTCTACAATCTATTTTCCAGATTAGTTGTTTTTCCAATGAGATAATTGACATTTTCTTCTCTTTTTTTATTCTTTTGATTTTATTTTATTGCTTCTTAATATTTTATGAAGTCATTAGTTTTCACTTGCCTGATTATAATTGTTAAGGAATAATTTTCTTCAATGGGCTTTTGTATCTCCTTTTCCATTTCACTAGTTCTACTTTTTAAAAAGACTTTTCTTCAGTGAATTTTTGTGCATCTTTTTCCATGTGGCCAATTCTACTTTTTAAGGAGTTCTTTTCAGAGTATTTTTGGGCCCCTTTTTTCAATTTAGCTTTTTCTGTTTTTTAAGGTATTATTTTCTTCAGTGTGTATGTGTGTGTGTGTGTGTGTGTGTGTCTCCTTTCCAAAATGGTTGCTTCTTTTTTCATGTTTTTCTTGCATCATTGTCATTTTTTTTTCCAGTTTTTTTCCTCTGTCTCTCTTATTTGATTTTCAAAATCTTTTTGAGTTCTTCCAGGAATTATTTTTTGGAATTGAAACCAATTTACATTGTCCTTTGAGGCGTTGGATGTGGCAATTTTGACTTTGTTGTTTTCTGTCTTTGTGTTTTGATCTTCCCTCTCACCATAGTCATTTTCTATGGTCAAGTTCTGTTTTTGTTGTTTGGCTCATTTTTCAGCCCATTTTTTGACTCTTAGCTTAAAGTTGGACTCTGCTCCTGGGATGGAGAGGGCACTGTTGCAAGCATTAGGTTTTTTTGTGCTGCTATTTTTAGAACTAGTTCTGGAGGTCTGTAAGCTTTCATTTCTTTCAAAGTGGTATTGTTTAAGGAGAGATGTATTTACTATTCTCCTGGCCTGAGATTTAATCTGTGACTGACCATAAGCACTCTTATTTTTTGCCCTAGAAATGAGACCATGTTCCCTGCTCCCCTGTGACTGCAACCTCTGGTGTGCTAGTGCTCCCCTTCACGACCTAGGACTATGAGCCATATTTTAATATAGATAATGTAACTGAGTCCTACATTTAGTGCCAGCAGAAGGAACCCTGCAATCTTATTTTGATCAGTTGTCTGACTTCCTCATCCTCTATAGGTTGAGAGCTGTGGAAGCAGTTACTATTGCCCCTAATTCAGTTAACCCCCAAGGCCTATTGCTGATTTCCTATTATATGGCCTGGAATTAAATGTACTCCATTCTTATTACAGTTGTATAGACCTTTCCTGCCAACTTTCTAAGTTGTCTTAGACTGGAAAAATATTTCACTTTATTCTTTTGTAGGTTATGCCATTCCAGAGTTATTTTAGAGGCCTTACTTAAAGTTATTTGGAAGGGAATTTAAGGCACCTCAGGTGCGCCCCTGATTTTTCTCTGCCATCTTGACTTTGCCCCTTTAGTACAGTGCATTATTTGTGAAATTAGTGCTTTTTATTAATTCGTTCACACATCTTTCATTCCTTGTAATGGAGTCTGTGATATTAGGGGGAAAAAAAGCTTTGAAGGAAGCTAGTTATTCTACGAGATGAAGGGAAGAAGGGAATATATTAGAAAAATGATGGAATCTTTGTAAAGGAATGAAAAGAGGAAAAGGAACAAACTCCCTGAGAAAGAACAGGGCCAATTTGATTGGAACATTTAGTATGTAATGAGGAATATTGTGTAACAATTCCAGAAAAGGTAGGCTGGTGTCAGATGAAAGGCTTTAAATGCTAAATAGAGAAGTTTATATTTGATACTAGAGGCAATGTAATATCACTGGTCTTTCTTAAACAGGGGAATAACATAACTAGACTTATACTTAAGCAATATCACTTTGACAGCAGTAAGGCACATAGACTAGGGAGTGCAAGAACTAGTGGCAGAGAAATGAATTAGTAAACTATAGTAATAATCCAGGAGAGAGATGATGAAGGCTTCAACTAATTTAGTGGTTATATGAATAGACAAAATTAAACAAATGCAAGAGAAGTTGTAGAGTTACGATAAAATTGTCCAAAATTTGATTCAGTTTCTTTGTTTTTAGAAACTTTTTCTTCTTGGATTTTCCTCCATAAGCCCTCTAACATTTAAGCACCATCTCATAGTAACCATTATGTCTACTTAAGCTGACATTCCACTGGGAACACTATTCTCTGAATCTAGGTCTGCCCCCCCCCCTCATCTTCCTTCTTACTCCCTCCCCCCAAAAAAAGCAGAAACAAACCCAAAAATTAATGAAGCAAAAGCAAAAGAAACAAACAAACAAAAACAGTTCTTGACTATTTGGACAAAAAATATTTGTCTTAATAATTCATTCACATCATGCTTTTATTAATTGACAATGGTTTAGCATTCTATGCACCTAGGTTACAATACCTTATGTACTTGTCTCAATATTCAGTCACTCAAACACTGTATAATGATGAATATTACTGGGTTGTCAAAATAATTCTCATAGCATAGTGGTTAGAAGGCCAGGCCCGAAGTCAGGAAGACTTATCTTGCTAAGTTCAAATATGGCCTCAGAACCTTGCTAGCTTTGTGACCCATGGTAAGTCACTTAACTTTGTTTGCTTCAGTTTCTGATCTGTAAAATGATCTGGAGAAGGAAATGACAAAATACCCCATTATCTTTTGCCAAGAAAATCCCCAAATATGGAATCATAGAGAGTTGGACAAAACTGAAACTACTGAACAACAACAAAGAACACGGTAAAGCAGATAATTGTTCTTGGCTTTCCCAGTTCTGCGTTTCTTCCATGGTTCTGCAAAATTATTTCTCTACTCTTTAAGCAAAAATTTTCTTTATACTAGTTTTTACTGACTGCTTTGGGGGTCTTGAATCTGCACTGCAATTCCCCTCCTAGGTTAAAACCAATTCAATAGACATAGCTTCCTACCTTACTTTGTCTTATATTCCTTAAGAATTCCATTCCTTGCTAGATAAACAGTTAGGGTAATTTAAGAGAAAGTATTAATAGATGATATTAGTTTAATATAGAACCCCATGCCACCCACTAACTATTTATTTAGCTATTTCAATTACTTAAATTAAAAGAATAGATAAATTAGAATTCTAAGAACCATGGACTGGTTAGAGAGAAAAATTGGGGGAATTATGGCATCTCAGCATAATGTCTAATTTGTGTAAGGTCAGTCTTCATAAAATTTTAGCATTTAACAAAAATCCTTCAGGAAGAGAGACATGATGGCTTCCTTTATGAGTTGTACATATGTATGTTCTATATTTCCTCATGCACACACACATAGACTTCTGTGCATGCTTACGAATCATGTTTATTTACACTTTGTTTCTATAAAGCTCACATATTCCACAAGACAAATATTATAATCAAATACCAGAAACATTCCTGGTAGATAGTTGTTACTGAATTTTCCTGAGTACATTTTCCTCCATTTACATTCTTGTCCCTATTGTATTATGCATAACTGTAATAAAAGATCCAGGACAATAAGGACCAGTGAAAAAAGAAGGAATATAGCAAACAGACCAAGACATGGGAGAGCAGAAAACAAAAGAACAAAGACAGAGAAAAAGAAGGGAAAGAAAATATCCCTTTGAATTGCTTTTGTTTTGTTTTGTTTTGTTTTTTAAATGACTGTCAATAATTAGTAATAATAAGACGTTTGGGGTTTAGAAATTTGTGAACACTCTAGCTTTTTCTTTTTCTTTTTCCTTACAAATGACTTTTGGTTATAAAACTAAGTAAAGCAGTTAATGGTATGCAGGATTTTTTGAAATACAAGTGACTCATATACCAGAATTACTTTTTGACATCATTGTGAAGTTTTGCTAAGTGACAGATGGCTGTACTACTCTGTCATATCTATCCTTCATCAGCTGTGCACTAGGCTCTCATTGACTTTACTCTAAATTTAAAAAAAAAAAGGTCTAAAAGGATTTAGATAAAAAATGATTCCATCTTTTCTATGCTGCAGAAATAAGACTTTTAAAAAATGATACTGAATTTGCTGTGCAGGGAGAATCAGTTTTCAAGGTTGTATGGTTCATTTTTTCATGGTGTTATTTTTCTCCTTTTCATGGGTTACCATAACCAAAAAATTCATCATCTATTGACCAACTTTTCGGTGATTGGGTCCCCTGTACTGAGTTCCATGGCTCATTTCCATAAAACCCCATCTTTTCAAAAGTAATATCTTCCCAGTGATACCACCTGGAATTCCAAAAGAAATCTGAATTTCACGTGACTTGAAGGGCACTGGAATAATACATAATAGAGGAACTTCAGTATATTACTCTCAAAGACTTCTGAATGTGATGTAGTAGAAAAAGCACAACCAAGAACATGTCAAACTAGAATTGGCATGGGACTATCATAAAGTATGGTTAGAGAATAATAAAAGGTCAGTCCAAATGCACTAGTATGCATGAAACATTAAAAAAAAAAAGCAGTGGGGGAAATTCAGAATGTGGAGAACTTCCTCCATGGCCATTATTGAGAAAATACCTTCTATAAGAAGAGATAAATAGAAATAATAATATGTGATTTTTTAAAAAGCGCTATATATACTGATAGATACCCAATATATACCATAGTCCAGAAAACAAGCATTCCTCATTCCAAACTCAAGAATAGGTGTAACTCTGATTTAGAATAGTATGCAGCATTCCATGTTGAATTTAGTTAATGTTATTTACAAACAAAACATCTTTAATATCTTTGGACATCACTTTTTCCATTGGGACTCTGTGATAGAAAACTTCATCCATAAAATTAGAATAACAAATCCCCATTCCATTTTGTCCCTGGAATCCGCATTAGTTGAGAAACTTCCTTTATATTAGACATCTTGTTACTTTCAGGTTGATTTATATTCATATTTATCTAATATTTACTCTTTTTATCATCTTTCACCCATAAATACTTGTATCTTGACAAAACATACTGCAACTGTGGCCACTTCAATACCTTTGTGTCCTATCTCATGCCCCAAATTCTGATACAAAGATCAAGGAGGAGGAGGAGACATATCCTTTACTCTTGACTGCTAATTTAACCCCATCTTAGTCCCCCAATTAATAATCATTTTTTTTCCTTAATTTCACTTATTCTTTCTGTGTGAGCCTATTTAGGTCTTTGCGGTGATCATTTTCCTTCTTTATCAAGTAGTTGCTGTGACCGGCTTGCAGTTTTCCTCTCTACCTTACCTCCTGCTTTTATACTATGGTCTTCATTATATTCACTAATATTTGTTTAAATACTTTAGTGTCCTAGGTCATCAGTCTATTCAGTTCCCTTGATTTGTAGCTCTCTCCACATCATTTATACAGTATATAAATGAAAGCTGTAACTATTATTGTCCTATCATTGTTTATGCTTTGCCTAAACCCTATCCTGTTTTACCTACTATTCTCCACTCTTATTCACATGTTGCTGATTACCACTGAAAGAAGTCACATATCTATACTGAGTATCTTATGACTATTTGTTGGTTGGTTGTCTTTCATTCTCAAAGAGAACCAATAACATCAGAAGGAGGATGTCTCATCTCACCGATGAACTGGATTTGAGTGAGGGCAGAGCCGGGCAGTCTCATTTTCTTCTCCAGAGTCAAATGGGCTTTTTCTGCCTTACAAAATTCTTTTCACATTCTCTGATTGACTCTTTATTGAGTTCATAGTAGCACTTCCAAAGCTCTTTTCCTCCTAGACTTCTTTCTTTAATCTTTCCTTCCCCCCCCTTCTTACTTTTTTTTTTCCTTTCTCTCTAATTAGAGAAGATCTTGGTTCCTATATTCCTGAAAAAACCAAAGGTTAGAGATACTGAGCTCCTTCCTCTTCTATAGTCTATTCATACCTCAAAATATCATCTCCCATTCACTCTTCCACCCTCTTCATTATTTCTTTATCTCCTGTTTCCTTCCACATTGACTATAGAAAATACTATGGTTAGCCCTCTTTTATAAAATCCTTCTCTTTGATCTGCCAATTTCTCAAGCTAGTGTTATATATTTTGCTTCCATCCTGTAGCCAAAATCTTAGGGAAAAAACAAAACAAAACATTATTGGCACTAGATGACTACATCTTTTCACATCCCACACTCTTCTCTACTTTTTTAAAGTCTAGTTTTGGACCTCGATGAAACTCCCCTCTTTAAGGTTACCAAAGGAAATTTGTTAACTAAATATGATGAACGTTTTTTGCAGTTCAGTTCAATTCAGGAAACAATTATTAAGCATCTACTTATTTAGTAAACATCTACAAGGAACTATTATAGGAATTAGATAAATAAATCACAGACACATACATCTATATGTATATATACACACATATATGTATATATATGTGTATATATATGTGTATATATATATGTATATATATGTGTATATATATATATATATATATATATATACACACATGAAATAGATAAAATCAAAATTTTAACCTTGCTCAAGGAATTTACATTCTAGTACTCCTTTGACATAGGCATGCATGGAGTATTGCTACATGTGACAGCATATAATGCATGCCCATGTCTTCTAAATTCATCCTTCTTTAATTTTCTGAAGTTTTTGACACAAAATTTCATCCATTATTCCTCTTGTTCTGAATATTCTCTTTACTCTTGACTTCTTGTGATCCTATTTGATGGTTCCTATTCAGAGGCAGCTAGATGGCATAGTGCAAAGAGAGCTGGGTCTGAAATAAAGAGGACCTGTATTCAAATGTGACCTCAGACTCTTACTAATGCTATGGTCCTAGGAAAGTCACTTAAGCCTATTTTTCCTAGTTTCTTCAATTTTCAAATTGAATCATTATCGCATTTACCTTATAGGACTGTTGTGAGTACCAAATGAGAAAATATTTAAAAGCTCTTAACATAATGCCTGTCACATAGTAAGTACTTAACAAATACTATTTTTCTTCCCATACTACTTTTCATCATCATCCATATCTCTTCTAGAAGTGTTGATCTTCCCTAATATTCTGTCATGGATACTCATCTCTTCATTCTTTAGATTATTTCATCAGTTCCCAAGGATAACATGTATATTTTGTACAGATGACTAAAATCTATTTCTGTAGCCTAGTTTTTCTTATGAGCTCCAATACACTTTCCTGAGTTTCTGCTGTCTAACATTTCCAGTTAAATGTTCTTATACACCTAAAATATAACTTCTTGTTCATTATATCTTACCTTCCTCTAAAACTCCAGATTTCTGTTGAGATCACCAGAAATATTCTTTCTCTCTTATGCCCTATATCCAATCAGTTGATCTGCTTTTGTCCTCTCCTCTTTATTCACATTTACCATCTGAGTACAAAACCTCATCACTTCACATCTAGTCTCCCTGATCCCTTCTCTAATTCATCTTCCACACAATGGCCAAAATGATCTTCCTAAAACCCAGGTCTGACTAGAGGCAATTTAGTTCTTCAAGGATAACATAAAACATTTAGGCTTAATATTTAAAATCCTCCATAATCTGACTTTATCCTATATATGACTAGGAATATACTTGAATTTCTTTTTCATCTAAACTAGTCAAAAGGGAAAATCACTTGTCTTGGACATGGAAATATAAATTCTGTTTGTGGAAATACGACAAGGGAAATAAATTGAAGGATTTAACATAGGTAAAGTAGAAGCACAATTCACTTTTTGCAAATGATGTAATGTTTTCTAAAGAACTTTGAAGAGTCAACCAAAATGCAATTGAAACAATCACTTTAGCAATCTTGCAGATTATAAAATAAATATATACAAATCAGAAACATTCCTATATAATTCCAATAAAATAAGACCAGAAAAGATAGATAGAAAATTTTCATTTAAAATAACTGCAGAATGTGTAGAATACTTATGACTCTACCTATAAGGAACTGTATAAATTAACACAACTACTGTTTATAGAAAAAAAAAGCCATAAATAATTGGAAAATATTAATTGCTCATGGGCAAAATAAGTGAATATAATAAAAATGATAATGCTTCCTAAATTAACTTACTTATTCAATTCTATACCAATCAAACTACCAAAGCTTTACTTTATAGGAATAGAAAAATTAATAATGAAATTCACATAGAGACTAAAGTTCAAGTACCTCAAGGGAAATAATGAAAAGAAGTAGGAACCAAGGAACCCTCTTTGTGATAGATTTCAAAGTAAACTACAAAAACAATCATGAAAACAATTTGCTCCTTGCTAAGAGGTTGATCATTGGAACAGGTAGAGTGGAACACAGCATACAGAAGCAAATGTATCTACCACCCTAGTATGCAACAAAAACAAAATCCCAGCTACTAGAATAGGAACTCATAATTTGACAATAATTCCTGAGAAGTGAGAATATGATAGTGATCTATAATTATTTGAATTGCTATCCTGTGCAGGAAGGATTAGGCCAGTTCTATTTGACTTAGAAGACAGATCCTTCAATAAGAGATGGAAATTTCAAAGAGGCAGAATTAGATTAGAATTCAAGAGAAAACAATACAATATAATGACTTCTTAACAAACAGACCTGATGAAAGGTTGACTAGTATGACCTGGGTAGACCCTCTTTTCTTGGAAGCTTTGACCTCATGTTAGATACATATTAAGAATCAATTTTGTGTGTGGATAGGTTTAGATGGCTTTTGAGGTCCCTTTTAAATCTTAAATTTCATGACTATGTGATACTTAAATTGTTTTGTGTTAACTAATAGCTTTATATATTATATCTTTAGTAGGCAGGCATCCATGAAATGTGAGTCAGAAGTAACAAGGATTAATTAGAATATTCTCCCAGGGTATGTCACCAGACAGGTGATAGACTTGTCATTATCGGTAAAATGTAATATCCTCTAGGGTAGGCATTGTTTTGTTTTCCTTTTATCTTTCATCTTTAGTGCCCAGCAAAGTACATTATACATAGTAGAAACTTAATAAATACGTTTTGAATTAAACTATAAGGAGAAAAAAAATACTCTAACCTTTAAAAGCAACATAAATATGAGTTATTATAGCTATTCTTTTCAGAGTAACTATTACAAAATAGAAGGTTATATCCTTACTTTGGGAAATAACTGAGAGAAAGGAGTGCTAATTTGGGAATCAAAAGCTTTGGATGTTAGTTTAAATGGCTTTTTCTATTTAAATGACCTTGGATAAATCATTTGGTCAAACCTATTTCAATTACTTTATTAGTAATATCACTGTAATAGATTTTGTGAGGCTTAGTAAAATAATGTCTCAAATGTAAATTAAGAAATATGCTACACAAATTAAATGCTTGACTGTCCATTTCTTGGTACATGGGATAAAATGAGAGGGTAGTGGGAAGTACTGTATTTGAGAACCTTCTAGGTAGCACAAAACTGGCCATACTCCTATACTGGAGTGATCAAGCAGGAATAAAACCCTGGGCATGACTTTTAACTGTACTGAAAATGTGCCATTTAGACATTGTTTAGAGCCATTGAAAATCACTACTTTGAAACAGTGCTTTGGGACTAATTTCTATTTATTGGTCCAAATCTCAGCTTCCATCCTGAAAACTCACACATAATGAAAAACCTTTCTAGCTGCCCAAACTTGATCTTGAAAGCTTGCTTAGCTTACTAAAGGACCCTTGGGGCACAGGTAGCCAGGAGGGAGCTTTTTCTGTCAAAGAGTTTTTAAGTAGAGGTTTTTATAGGGAGGAGTTTTCAGGACAGGGTTTTATAGGTCACCTGGGAGTTTTCTATTTGCAAATCTTTGGCGACAACTGTTTTGTCCCAAACCCCTCCTTTTCTTCCGTGTGATCCATTTTAGGCATTACAGGTAGGTTCAGCTTTCTAATGCACAATTCAGATCAAGTCACATTCCTCATCAAAAACTTTTTATTACTTCTCATTGCTTATTCCATTTTGTTAAAATCTTTAATCCTTTTGCTAACAATTATGGTCATTTATAATTTACCACTTGTGTACCTATATTTAATGTCATATTCCAGCAAAATCAAAGAATTCATCAGTCCATGAATATATTCTATATTTTCCCAAAGTTGAATCTTGACTTACATAATTTTCTGTTCCTGGAAAAGTTCTAACTTCCACCTTGAATTTTGCCATATGAAATTTTACTCTTTGTCTCAGTCCAGATTGAATGCTACCTCTTCTATGTAGCCTTCCCTGATTCCACACATAAGTGGTGTTCTCCCATGACTTCAAAGATTTTTGTAACACTCATATAAATATATTCTAATTAACATTATTTGTTTAATACTTGGATCAAACAAATATTTTTATATGCCTCATCACTTTCACCTAATAGCAAGTTCTTTAATAGAAGGAGCAACCTCAACCTCTGCCTTCACTGTCTTTCTGTCTTTTCCTTCACTAAGTATAGTATTCTGTACATAATGAGTACTTTAATATTTATTGAAAAGAAAAATTAATACTTTTAGTAATCTACTACTGGTTAACCACCTTTTAGAAAACTATCCATCTATCTATCTATCTATCCATTTTAGATGGAGTTACTCAATCTTACTGGGGCTGTCATTATAGCAGACATTCACAAGACAATCCTGATACTAATTGGTCCTTTTTTTCCTCCCATCCTGGGCCAGTTCAACCATTCTTGGCAGTCTGGTGGTCCTCCATTTCCAAAGCCTCCATATTGGTTCCAGAAATAGTACTGATATTGGATCTGCTTCAGCCCTATTATAGCTTAGAAATCCAGTAATCAAGGAGCATCTTCAGCTTTCTTGGTAGCAGAGATTAAAGTTGTCCACACTCATGCTTGACTATGGAATCTTTTAAGGAGTACTTTTTCCCCATAAAAATATCAGTTGAACTTTCTTCCCCTAATCTATATGACTCTCTTTGTGGTTTTCTCTACACATACCCAATATAGAAAATAATCGAAATATTAGAATGTAAGACTATATCCCATACAGAAGGGAAGGAAAGGAGGTCTTTAAAGTATTGAAGAATTGTAGATATTTAAGTGTATTTTTTTCTCATTATGCAGGGAGTATAGTAGACCTAGCTGCTACAAGATTGGAGAACTGATTATTAAATGTTCATGCATTCATTTTTTTTTCAAAAAAACAGTTAAAAATTTATCAGCACACACTTTGTGTGAATAAGGTAATGAGTAGGCCACTACCTGATATATGTTTAAATTAACATGCCTTCTACTTAATACATATGTGGTTTAAGGATAGCTAATTCATCTCTGTGGACCTCTGTTTCCTCATCTGTTTAATGGTGTGGTTGGACTAGATGATTACTAAAGTGCTTTCAAGGTTTTATGGCTCTCTTCCCAAGAAAGATGAGTCAGCATTCAGAAGAATTTTTTCTTTTTAGAGTATGACTTAGAGACCAGGACAAGA
>CM053591.1:118318468-118334210 GCA_028646515.1 Pseudochirops corinnae | reverse complement strand
AGTTCCTTATGATTTCTTTTCCATGTTTACCTTCTCATGTTTCTTGTATTTGAATGTCAAATTTTCTATTCAGTTCTGGTTTTTACATCAAGAATGCTTGGAAATCCTCCACCTCATTGAATGACCATATTTTCCCCTGGAACATTATGCTCAATTTTTCTGGGCAGGTGATTCTTGGTTTTAATCCTAGCTCCCTTGATCTCCGAAATATCATATTCCAAGCCTTTGGTCGCTTAATATAGAAGCTGCTAGATTCTGGGTTATCCTAATTGTGTTTCCACAGTATTCAAATTGTTTCTTCTTGGCTGCTTGTAATATTTGCTCCATGATCTGGGAACTCTGGAACCTGGCTATAACATTCCTAGGGGTTTTCTTTTGGAGATCTTTTTCAAGAGGTGATTGGTGAATTCTTTCAAGTTCTATTTTGCCCCCTGGTTCTAAAATGTCTGGGGCAATTTTCCTTGAGAATTTCTTGAAGGATTCTTTCTAAGCTCTTTTTTTGATCATGGCTTTCAGATACTTCAATAATTTTTAAATTGTCTCTCCTGGATCTATTTTCCAGGTCAGTGGTTTTTCCCATTAGATATTTCACATTGCTTTCTATTTTTTTCATGTGTTTGAATTTGCTTAATAGTATCTTGATTTCTCATAAAGTCATTTGCTTCCATTTGCTCCGCTCTAATTCTGAAGGAATTATTTTCTTCAGCAAGCTTTTGAGATTTTTTTTTTCCATCTGGCAAATTTGTTTTTTTAAGGCATTCTTCTCATTGGCTTTTTGGGCCTCTTTTGCCATTTGATTTAATCTATTTTTAAGGTGTTATTTTCTTCAGTCAGGATTTTCTTGTATCATTCTCATTTCTCTACCCAAGTTTTCCACCACTTCTCCTATTTGATTTTCAAAATCCTTCTTAAGCTCCTCTATGGCTTGTAACTAGTTTACATTTTTCTTGGAAGCTTTTGGTGCAGGAGTTTCGACTGTGTTGTCTTCCTCTCATTCTATGCTTTGATCCTTTTTGTCCCCCCAAAAAAGGAATCTAAAATTGGATTGTGGAGCTTGCTTTGCTTCCTTTGCCTGTTCATGTTGCCAGTCAATTACTTCACTTTTGGGCTCAGTAGAACTTTGCTTTCAAAGGGGAGCGCTTTGTCCCAAATTGCTTGGGTTTTTGCAGCTGCCGGAGCTATTAGGCTGCTGTCTCTGCAGCCCCCATCAGCTTTGGCTTACTGGTCATGCACCTCAGGACCACCACCCAAGACCACAATCCTGATCTAGGCAGGTTAAGGTAAGAGCACTTAGCCTCTGAATGTTTGGTTGGCCCCCCTGCAATCTGCAGGCCAGGAGCTCTGAAGCAGCCATGTGGAGGTGGTGGCAGGGCCACCACTTCTGCTGCTTTCTTGCCCTGGAGGCAGATTGCCAGACCCATTCCTTTCCCCAAAATTTTGCTGAATTCCTTTGACCTTTCACTTTGTTCTTGGCTCTTATGGGTTGATAATTCTGGAAACTGCCACAGCTGCTGGTGATCCAGTCTCTCAAGTACTCCTGCTTTGCCTTGTCCTGGCTGCCCTGAGGCTACAGTTGCGGTTTCAGTCCAGGCTGGTTTCGGCTCTCAGCATGTTGCAATGAACCCTTCCTGTCCACCTGCCAGACTGCCTTCAGCGGGAGCCTTGTTTCTCTGTCATATCATGGGTTCTGGGGCTCTAAAATTTGTTTAGAGTCATATTTTGTAGGTATTTGAGGTGGTTATGGGGGGAGCTCCCAGAGTTCTCCAGCTTCTAGTACAAAATCTAATAGAAGAAAACAATTTGTTAAAATTAGAATTGGCAAAATGGAAACTAATGGGTAACCCAGAATCAGTCCAACAGAAATAAAGGAATGAAAAAAAAAATAGAAGAAAACATTAAATATCTGATTGGTAAAACAACTGACCTGGAAAATAGATCCAAATGAAAAAAATTTCAAAGTTGTTGGTCTACCTGAAAATCATATGAAAAAAGAGCCTACATACCATCTTTCAGAAAATCATCAAGAAAAACTATCCCGAGGTTCTAGAATCAGAAGGTAAAATAGTCTTTTTTAAGAATTCACTGATCATCTCCTGAAAGCGATTCCAAAATGAAAATGACAAGGACTATTGTAACCATATTCCAAAATTACCAGGTCAAAGTGAAAATACTGTAAGCAGCCAGTAAGAAACAATTCAAATAAATGGAAGGAAAGCAGAAAAATGGAAAATAATGTTTGTAGGAAGTATTTTTAATAAAGACCTCATTTCTCAAATCTATAGAGAACTGGGTCAAATTTATAAGAATATAAGTCATTCCCCAGTTGATAAATGGTAAAATATATGAACAGTTTTCTGATGAAGAAATCAAAGCTATCTGTAGTAATATAAAGATATGCTCTAAATCACTATTAATTATAGAACTGCAAATTAAAAACAACTCTGAGGTACCACCTCATAACTGATCAGATTGGCTAATATGAGAGAAAAGGAATATGATAAATGTTGGAGAAGATGTAGGAAAATTTGGACACAAATGTGCTGTTGGTGGAGGTGTGAATTGATCCAACCTATGTGGACAACAATTTGCAAGTATGACCAAAGTACAATTGAACAGTTTACACCCTTTAAAGAAGCAATACCACTACTAGGTCTATATCTCAAAGAGATCTGAAAAGAGGAGAAAGTACTCATATGTACAAATACATGCACATGTACATATATACACATACACACAAATGACTTACATGAACTGATACTGAGTGAAGTGAGTAGATCCAGGAGAACATTGTACACAGTAACAGCAACATTATGCAATGATCAACTATTTTTGACTTAGCTCTTCTCAGGAATACACTTATCCAAAACAGTTCCAAAAGACTCATAGTAGACAATATTATCCACATTTAGAGAAAGAACTATGAAATCTGAATGTAGATTGAAGCATATTTTTTAAACTTTTTTTTTCTTTTGCTTTTCTCTTTTGTTCTGTTTCTTCTTTCACAAAATGAGTAATGTGGAAATATGTTTCCATAATTGCACATGTGTAATCTATATCACACCTTGCTGTCTTGGAGAGAAGGAAGGAAAGAAGAGAGGGAGAAAAATTTGAAACTTAAAATCATAAAAATTAATGTCAAAAACTACATTTACATATAATTAGAAAAATAAAATACTATTTACAAAAAACAAAAATGTAATGAATCATTAAATATGTGACAATAATCACAATAGACATCTAGAATATTAGCACACTAGAGAAACATTTTGAAATTACCATGAAATATATCAAGAAAATCAACAAAATTCTAATTAATTATTGAAGAAAACAATAATCATTACATATTTTAATATATCACATCATTGCCTATTAATAATTATATTAGAAACAAAATTGTGTAGTGGATAGAAAACCAACCTTGAGGTCAGGAAGACTTGACTTTAAGTCTTATTTCAGATAAATACCAACCATGTGACCATGTACATGTTATTTAACTTTCCAATACTCGCAAAACTCTCTAAAACTATAATTTCCAGATGAGTTTCAGAGCTTTGTTGGTGTGGATGGTACCCATATGTAAATGACATCTGCCTCCCTTTCACAAGAAAATTAATTATATAATTGCTATGATGTGAACATATAGATGGATAGATTTATAGACAGAGATATATAGATAGCATAATGACTTGCAAGCTGGCCTCAGTGCATGAAAGATCTGGGTTCAAGTCCTGCATTTGAGAAATAGTGACTGCATATCCCTGGGCAAAGCTTTTAGCCTCTCAGTGACACTATAAGTTGTAAAGAATGTGCCAGTTTTCATTGGTTGAGAGTTTCCTCATCTAAGAATTCCCTATATCAATGAAATCATACTTCCAATACCCTTACCTTTCCTATATTCATATTTATTTTTGTAAATATAAGTATATGCATTTTTGAAAAACCCTGCATATGAGAGGAAGAGGAGTATAGTAGAAAGCATAAGGAAAACTTTTTAGTCCTAGTTTGTTTTAGTCCTAGTTGTTTCATAAGAATTCTTTACATGTATGAGTTTTAGAAATGGGCTTTAATTTGTTCATTTATAAAATGATGGAATGGGACTTGACTTAGTGTAATGCCATGCAGGAGCAGCTTCCTAAAAGAATGCTACTGTGAACAGCTTTTAAGGTTCTGATTACACAGTTATAGTGAACTCTCTATTTATTCAAGAACAATCAAAGGAAAACATTCAAAACAAATTAAGATACAGTATTTACAGGATTACATCTTAACACAGAAAATCACAATATAGTGTTCACAACAGCTTAACATTAAAATGGCCACATAGTTTTCACTAAAGTGGTCACAGTATTTAGAACAAAGAACAAAAGAACAATCATCTGATATTCTTAAGGAGGTTTGCATCCTTACTTAATCATTCAATCATTTCAGAAAACAAGTCAGTCTTCCACTCATGGGGCAAGTAGATTTACTTAATCAGTCATTTATTTAGCAATCAATTGCTAAGTATCACTAATCACTAAATACAATCATTAGAAAATGCACAAATCCTCCACCCCTCAGTCTCTAAGAGTAAACTTCAATTTCATCACAGCATTCAATATCCAAGGAGAGGCCTTTGCTTCATCTTGACATGGAGTGGTCTCTCAGATTCCCTGGATCCCTTCCATGGTCCCAGCTCCTATCTGAATCCACCAAACAGTCACCTGGATTCAGAGGCAGACAGCTCTCAGGTCCTTGTCCAGTCCTCCAGGCAGTTCCTGCTACACACTGAAGTTCACAGGGTCCAGTACATCTCAAAACCTTCACAACTTCAACAACCTTTTTCCCAGGAACCCAAGGATCAATCAAGTCACAAACAAAGTCTTATCCCAGTTGTGCTTCTTCAGTCCTCCGGCAGTTAGGCCAGCCCTAGGACCCAGAAGAAATTTTAGTCTTCCAGGCAGCCTTTTCAGCAGCAACTTCAGCATTCACCAGATTCTGGTCTCAAGGAAATCCTCTCTCAGTTCTCAGTCAGCTTCTAGATACTCACTGAAAGAAACTCTCTCTCTTCTCCACCAGCATCCTGCCAGGAGAAAAATTCTGATTCTGCCTCTCTCTGGGGCTCTTATATACACACACGGCATTGGCTTCCTGTTTCAGCCAAACCCTTCCCGATATGTCAGCAACAGGAGACAGAATTCACACCCTCTGCCTCTTTCACATAGGCTTGACTAAGGGCTAAGTACCTGCTTACTTGACATAACAAAAAGGGATCTTCAAATTTAAATTAATTATCATTACACTTAGTTTCCTTCTGTTTTCTCTCTCTATATATTTTTTAATCTGGCTTTCTATCACTGTCATGCATAATAGAGACACATTAAAGGGATATAGTAGTGGTGACAGTGGTGTACTGGTGATGATGTGAATAGAACTCAGGTCCTGAGTTTTTGTTTTTGCCTTGATTTCTTGAAGAAATTTGTAAGTTGTGAGACAGCAAAAACATTTATTCCAATGCATATTGTATAAAGTTTTATGGTATTTAATGTCCAAACTAACCTCATTTTGTGTTCTTTGTGACAGTTTTTTACTACCTTAAGGAAATGAAGCTATTCCCAAGACAATCCATAAGAATTACCTATAGTCTAAAATTCCTATCTTTTGTTATATGATCACACTGTGGTATTAATAGGTCCTTCTGGGAAAGAAATCACTTCCCTTTTTTCATTTTTAAGAAATATTCATGGACAATGTGTGTTGACAGTTAGGATTCTCTATAAGCTATTCTGCAGGTAAGGGTAGATAAAAATATTCAGTATATATTCATGTCCCACCCATTGAACAGCCTCAGTTATAGAAATCAATGTGGTCCCAACTGTAGGAAAATAATTGGTTTTTGCTGCCTGACTGACCTTTCTGCTGAATATATCAGACTTCCTTAAACAGAGATTCACCATTCTATGTCTTATTATACCAAAGCTCAGTTCCTCTTGTGCCCTGACAATTATCAGCTTGACTTAGAACAAATCTACTTCACCAGCTCTTTTCTTGTTTGTGGACTTTGATCAGTGGTGATGTGTTATTTGCTTCATTATTAGAAAATAATGCACTATGTTTCCACAAGCAAACACAATTTGTCAATTATATTTGTTGTTGTTTTCTATGGAAAATAACTTCTGCTTACTGTGGATTGATGTAAAAATCACACACCATGTTGAAGTAGCTTGGGAAATAAAATGTCAACTCAGTACACTGAATGACTATTTAAAAAATAATAAATAAGCCAAATTATTCAGCAGTGTCGTGATATATGAGCATGATTTCAAGAAGCATAATGTACTACTGTGCAGTATTCACATAGAAAAATTGAATCAAGGATCACAGTTTCACCTTTTCCATTTCATTTTCTTGTTCTAACATTAGTAGCTGCCATTTTAGTAAATTTCCGAAACCAAAATGTAGTTTAGGAATTTATTTTCATCCTCGTATAAATCTTTTCTATAAAAAAAATTACTTAAAGATATTTAGCCCTATCAAATGTTACAGTGAAAAATACACTAATTTTTAAATCAATAAATGGTTTCTTTACTATAAATGCCTCAGGAATGTGAGATTATAAAGTACATCACCAAGCTCATCTATCTGCACCTTCATTTTATGTAGTGCAACATTACAAGCTCGTAGTGAAAGATAAAATTAATCACAGATGAATTTAAAATGAATAAGAAAAAAACCATTTTTCATAAAAAAGGGAACTTCTGATTCCTTTTATCTATGTTTCCTTCAGTCATTTTAAATTTCTCTCAAATTTGAATGAAGTTACTTTCACATTTGGGAACAAACCAGACCTGTAGTTACGCACTTCTGACCAAGACACTGGACAAGAAACAAACACCCTTTCCCCACCCCCATACCTCTTCAGTTGAATAAAGCTATTTCCAGAGTCTAAACAAAAGAATTTAACTTGAGATTCACTGTTTTAGAGAAATCTCACATGAGTAAACTCACACTAGTAATGCAGGTTGTCATCTTCTTCATAACATATTCTTGGAGAGTTACAAGAGAGTTTAAGAGACTTGCCAATGGTTATATACCCAGGGTGGAACAGAAGCAGGGCTTGAAACAGGCTCTTCTTGTTTCTGAGCCCAGCTTTCTAGCCACCATACAAACCATGTTGCTTTTATTAGTTGATCACTAGAACTTAAAGTCATATTTTTTCTTTCCATTTCCTAAGCTCTAAATGAGACTTACTCAAGGGAATTTACATGTTATTCCTCATAAGAAGTGTTAGAGAATCATTTGATAAGTGCTGAGTATATTTTTGTGTAATGATTAATGGTCTAATTTAAAAGTGAATTATGGTGGGGTCCTCTTTAAATTGATATGAAATTGCTACCTATGAGACTCTGAGTTCTGCATTTTCTCCATCAATGCAAATATCCTCTATCTTAGAAATTTTTAGATATTTTAAAATGAATAAATTAGAACTTGAAAGTGCTACATTTTCCTTTCAGGTTTGATATCATTTGGTAAACTAACCACAGATAATCTCTCTCTCTCTCTCTCTCTCTCTCTCTCTCTCTCTCTCTCTCTGTCTCTCTCTCTCTCTTTCCCCTCCCATCTCCCCATCTGTCTCTGTATATGTGTATGTATGTATGTGTATATGTACGGTGGAGATTGGCTCAACCTTTTAATGAATTCACTCCAGTGAAGCATCAGAAAGTTTACAGTGAGTCATGGACAGAGCTTCTCTTTATTGGAGAAAGCTTCTGGACACAAAACTCCCAGGATGCCCTACAGCTGAATACATAAATTTATCAGGCTAAAATGGATTGGGAAGAAGATCATACCTGTGTGATTTGGGAGAGCTGGAAATGTAGAGCTGAAAGACAGGCAGAATGAATGCATGTAGCAGTAATTAGTAAGCAGGTGGCTCAAACTTGGAAGGAAGCTCCTCTGAGAAGGACAATGGAACCAGAGCTAAGCATTACAATAGCCCTCAGGACCAGTGGTTGGGGAAGCCAGCACTGGGACTGGAGAGCCATGAAAAGCATAGGTTTAAGATCATGTGATGCAGCTTAGCCAAGATATGATTATTACAAAATAGCAACAGTAGAGAAACATGTCTGAAGGAATCAGTGTTGCTCTAACCTGCCTCCCTGAGACTGAAGTGGAAAAACAAAAACAAAAACAAAAATTCAAGACAGATGGCATCAGACTATTAAGTTTCAACTATCACTCCTGTCTGAGTTGTTTTAGCCTCTTTCCCCTTCTATATTATGGAACAAAGGGATTAAAGAAGTGCCTCAGAATCTTGATCATGGAAGTATAAAACTTAGCAGATACTTTTTTTACATGGGTCTAGAGTACAGGTTTTTAAGTTTTTGCTTTGTTTTTGTTCAGTGGACCCTTTTGCCAGTTTGATGAAACCTCTAAAGACCTCAGAATCTATAAAATAAAATACATGGAATTATAAAGGAAATTGATTATATTATAATAAAGATGTGTTTTTTTTTCTATCCAAGTTTATAGATCCCAGTGGGTCTACAGACCTCAAATTAAGAACCTTTTTTCTAAATAATATTTAATACCTAATTCAATTGCCTGTCATTTAAATGAATACTTATTCTATCTTAATTAAATGCCTTTTTTTTTACCTTGGCTTTTAGCATACTATTTTTCTTTCATATATTCTGGCAGAGAATTTTACTTTGTGGTGGCTCAGGCCAAAACATAGAAAATTGAAGACCACAAAACAATAATACTTTGAATATGGGATATAAATAGTGGTAGTTCCTCAAGGTTAGCCTCATCACGACACAAACAGTCATGTGCAATGATGAAAGGAAGACAATGTGGAAATAACAGTCAGTAAGTCAGGAAACATTTATTAAGTGTCTCACTGTACCAAGCCCTATACTAAGGATGGAAGATACTAATGTAAAAATAGAAAAAGCAGCCTTTGCCCTTTAGGATATTACAATCTAATGGGGATAGACACTGTACAAAAGGAAGCTGAAAACATGAAAGGAAGGAAGGAACGCAGAATGCTGGCATGATAAAGTCCCAATCAGTGCAACCTGGTGGGAAATGAAAGGATGGTTGGACTAGGTGCCCTCAGGTTTGGGGAGGAGCTCTCCATTCCACCTTCCAATCAAAGGGATTCCAGGGCCAGAGGATATTGTTGAAAAAAAAAGTACCATGGCTAATGTGTTTTTGTAGGATAATGAGGTTCCTGGGGACATGATGGAAAAGTCCAGAGGAATGCAGCCAGGTGGGAATTGAGGGAAAAACATGCAACTACTAAGAATCACAAGAATATGCTCTCTTTTTTATTTGTTAAAATTAAGCTTGCTTCTCTCACATTATACAAAAATTAATTCTGTACTTTCTCTACAAGCACTTATTCACTAATTAGTCAGAAAAGCATAGCGTTATGCCTCATCCTTTCCAAATGTAACTAAAACTTTTTTCTTCAAAAATAGTTTTTCTTCAATTTGTGGTTTACCTCATTAGCACCACCACCAGATAGTGGGAATTAGAAGGGAATGGAGAAACATAAGTAATTGATGTCAATACTTAGAATCATATAAACCCTGAGTCAGTGGTTTTCCATTGGAAGCCCTTGCCTGAAACATGACCTACATTTATAATTTTTTCAATCACTGATTTGATATGTGAAGGGACTGAACACTTTTTTTTTTTTTAAGGCACTCCATTTGGTTTTTTAGGAACACTCCAATTGCTTTTTGTATTGAGCTGATATCTGCCTCCCTATAACTACCACCCCTTAGTCATCCAATACCTGAGGCCATTGGAATAATTTGAATCCCTCTTTCAAATAAGAGCCCTGTGAGTATGTGAATACAAAAACCATGTCCTATCTACTAAGTCTTTTGTTCTCTAAACTGAACATCTATCCCCAGTTCCTTCTACTCATCTTCATAAATTATGGTTTTAAATATTAAATCATTCTTGCTTTGCTCCTCCAAATACACATGAACATTTCATTGACCTTCAGTGTCGGTAACAAACAGGATACAATAATGTTCCAGATATACTGAAGTTTGAAATAAGACAAGGTACAGAAGTCTAATTATTTTCTTTCTAGATATTAGACTTTTATAAACATAGCTTAAATTCATATTACCTTGTTGACTGTCACATCATACTTTTTAATTCCTTAATTATAGTTAGTGTTATTTATACAGCACTTTAAGAAAGGTTCTATTTTCCCATTTGACAGATGAGGAAACTAAGACTGAGGGAGATCAAGTGACTATATCAGGTTTAGATAGTTAGTATTTGTCTGAGGTTGAGATTTAAACTTAGGTCCTCCTGATAAGTGCTCTTGCCCTCTGTGCTTGGTAAACCTTCTAGTTGTATGTCATTGACTAATGTGAGATTTGAGGTTATACAAATATTTCATTTCATTCATCCTGTTGCCCTCTTCCACTAGCAAGTGTAATTGAAAGTTGACTGTATCTCTTTTTCCATTATTAACAAAAAGCTTTTTTCTAAGTAGCAACTTTCCAAATATATCAGTGGACTTTAAGTTTGCACCCATACTTATTAATATCAGGCTCATATTGCTGTTCCTAGTGGCTCCTGATTCGTTTTATGAACCAGGTCACCATTATTCTATTTATAAAAATCCCAGGGGACTTGTTAATGCTTACTTTACTTTCATCTGTTTTATATTCTGATTTCCTTATTCAGTATCCAGTACCTCTTGTCCTCTCAATAAAGTCAAAAGACTTCTAGCCTGCAGCATTCTCTATCAGTCACAGAGCTACAGCAGCTTTTGACCCCATCTAAGACCCACTAATGTTTGGAATTACCTTTGTTTTCATTAGCCATGCCTTCGGACTTTTTGTCTTCATTTTACAAAGATTATTTTTTTCAAAATATATTTAATCATTATTTGTGATTTAGTTTTACTCTCTTTATTTAATATATAAGCAGGGTGACTCAAAGGCATACTTGAAGAACAATCAGCTCAACTAAAATTTGTGCTAATACTTTCAAAAGGAGTGATCTCTTAAAACACGACAGGTACTTTCATGGATTCCTTTTTGTTCTTACAAACAAGACCCTCTAGATAATGGAGATTATATGTTACTTTTTTGTGCCCTGAATTTTTGCTTAATTGGACATTACTCAGCTTAATGAATCAGGTGTACTAAAGCAAAGAACGGAGTTGGCTACCCTGTGTTGACTACTCTCAAGTCCCAGTGTAACGATAGCCTCTAAAACAGGACAGATTAAAAACATATTGCCTGAAATTATATTGGGAGCATGCAAATGAGGGCCTCTTTCTGTGATAAGGTAAGCAATAATGCTGCATGCTGACGACACTTACCCTGTCTCAGAAGTTGTAATGAATCTAGTCCCTTGCTACCAAAATAAGATCTATGCAGGAAAATTAATAAGTAAATGCCTCCGTTTCATCATGATGGCATTTGGGAGTTTTAGAACTCTGTAGTCCATTAGTCAGTTTAGTTAATGACTCTGCTTATCCTTTTAATCATGTGCAGCACATTGACTGAGCTTCATTTAGTTCAAAGTGCCTTTCAGAAGCCTGAACAGAATCTGAGTGGAATAAAACTTTACCTTTCCAGAGTGCGAAATATTTTTAGTGCACATCTGGTATGTTTTCTAATGTATTCTGAAGAAATTGAAGTGTTTCTTTCTTAAAGTAGTGAGAATATCAGTGTAACAGATACTCAAAAAGGAAATTACCCCAATGATCTATTTCCATCAGTCACATACCTATTGTTTTTTTTTTTTCCTGCTTTTTGCCCGAACCAACCAAACTTAGTACATCTTCAAAGGACATGGAAAATAGAACATTGTATAAGCATGTTTGATCTTCCCTCTATTATTGAAATCAGACATTTCCCTCATGTATTTAAAAAAATTATCATAAACGTGTTAGAACACCTCAGCAAGTAGATTTAAATATCATACTGATAGAAGAATAACAGCAAGGTAGATTTCTAGAAATATGATAATTCCAAGAGGATTACCCATCCTATTATGGGAAACACATATTTTTCTTTATCTTGAACTATCCTAAATTGGTTTAAAGTCCTCCACCAAAACTCCTTACATCTAAGTCAATTAAGTCTAAATGTGGAGATCACATGTGCTATCTGAATTAGCTGAAATCAGTCTAAGAATAGAGATAACTTATAAGAAAAATTGACAATTTACCTATCTAACCAAAACAACTTTTAAGTATGGATTAAAAACATATGTCATTTAAGAGATATGAGGGTTTTATAAAACAAAAACTTAGTATTAAATTGATGCATAAGGAGGCTAACTTGAAATCTATACAGATTTTAGGATACCATTGGAAAATAATCCCTGTGATTCATCTATTTAAGTAAGAAGTCTGATGCTTTTCTGAACCAGCCTAAGCCTCCAGATGTTCCCTATAGGACATTAACACTAACATAGCTGAGAACAAGTGCAATAGACATATTTAAGAGTTCCAATGGCATCCCAGTGTTTCACAAACCTAAGAACATAAATTAGTGGAGAAATTAATAGCATTTTGAAAATAACTGCAAGGGAAATGAAAGTGTTTTGGGGAAAAACTAGGCTTGGAACAACATTTTACATGTGAGTATAAAAGGTGATAGCATAACAAAAGTAGAGGAGATACCTTCCCTAGAACAGAATATAAAGGATACCTAGAAATAGTGGTGGTATGATTATAGCTGCGGTTGTTGGTAGAATATGTTTGGTGAGAAAACTAATCGCTCTGTCTTTCTAATTCCTCTTGCTGGGGATTTCTGTCCTGCGTAACTGTCACTCCTCCAGAATCCACTCTTAACATTATGAAGCCCCTTAAAGAGGGCTATAAACAGGTCAATTAAGTCTAAAGTTTTGGACAAATAAGATATATATCGATACAATTAGAAGAGAAACAGTAAAGTAGAAAAAATATATGCATTAAATATCACTGGAAAAAATGTACAAAATACATGTGAAACCTATAAATAAGTGTGTATGTATATATAGAAATATCTAAAATTAATATTTACATTAGTGATATACTTAATTTAATATAGTATATTATATAAAATGGACAGATATGTGTTATATGCACACAAACATTAGTAAAAGCCATACCAATAATGAAATGTTCTAAGAATATGAACAATTTTGTAAAGAATAATTAATTGTATATTATCAATGATTCTATAAAATATGTCCCAAATCACTAAAAGAAATTAATTTAATTTTTAAAATGCTAAAAACATTACAATCTATGTAAATATGTAAAGTTTTTTAAAATTATTTTTTAATGTTAGGAAGAGTAAAAAAGACACTGAACAAAAAAACGGGCATACCAATGTACAAGGTATGAAAGCGGTCCAATTATTCTTCATTTTTATTTTGAATTATGCAAGAAAAAATACTGAACTGACCACAAAATTACTCTAGCTATCTCATTTTTGCACATATTGTAGATACACTCACTATATCCACAGCATTCTCTTGATCAACCTATCTCACTTTGAATTAATCTTTATTTAACTGCCACTGTTATATTCTTTGATACACTTTTCTAGATAAATTCTTACTTTGCTTCTATTTTCTTTATCAAAGAATGACTTTTACATAGGGAATCAAAGAACAAAAATGATTAGCAAGGGATTAAAATACAAAATAAATGAAGAGATAATCAAAGATTAGCTAACTTGTGTCAGTGAGCTCAAATTGGAATACATTATATTCAGGTTACTTCAAGAACTTGAAAATGTGATTGATGATCTGTTAATCTTTATGGAATTGGGGAAGACAGGAGAGGAGTAGCCACAGGACTGGAGAAGGGTAAATGTTGTTTAAATTTTAAATAAGTAGGAACAAGGTAGATACTTCAACTGATAGATTAGTGAAATTGAAAAATTGAAATTGATTTCTGGTGAAATCCTAAAGTGCATTATTAAAGAGTTAGTTTGTAAGCACTTAGGGAAGAGGCAATAATCACTGTGAACAAGCATGAGTTCATTAAGAATAAGTCATGCCAGACTAACCTTGTTTCCTTTTTGGATATGGTTTCTAGGCTAATAGATCAGAAGAATGCCTGGCTATTGGAAAAAATTCTTTATAATAGCATAGTGGACAAGATGAAAGATATAATCAGTAAAACAGGACAATCCAGGAAGTTGGGAACTCAAATGATTGAGTTCAAATAATGCTGGTTAACAGATCAATGGTCATGTAAAGGGTGGTCTTTGAGAGGATGCTGCAGAGATTCTTTTTTTTTTTAATTGCTTGCTGTTCATAATTTTATAAACAAATTAAGAAAGTCATAAAGGTTATGCTATTTTACTTTCTTCATGACATGTAGTTGAAAGGAATAGTCAATTCAATAGATGACAGAATTGGAATCCAAAAATGCTACAGTATTTCAGAAGTCAGTGCAATTTTAAGACACTAAAGCTTAAAACTACACTAAGACTTTTCACATAGCCTGTATCTTGACAGTCTAAAGTGATATTTGGAAATAATCTATTCCCTGATAGTACATTAAGACATTTATATTCTATCTCTGTAGTATTGAGGGAATTATTTGTGGAAATACCCATTGTGGACTGAACAGGTTTGGTGGAACTCAGAATACCTAAAACCAATTCCAGACTTTGGAAGAAGTCCAGGATAATATATTGTACTGTAAACCCACAAGAACTCACTTTTTCCTTAATTTCAATTCAAAATGCAATTTACCACTGAGGGTAAGACTTTGGAAATATTTTCATTCTTTGTTACTTTTAATATGTGTTGCACACAAATTTTAGCCATTTGTTTACTAAATCATTTCTAAATGTAGCTTTCATGATAAGCTTTTCAAAGGTTTTATATCATGGCATGTATTTGAGTAATATATGGATAGTAAAACACATACTTGTAATATATCAGATGTTTCCTTGAGATCTTTTATATGGCCTTATTTATCACATTTTCATTTGATTTTTAGGTTAAATTTAAGCCTGCTAAAGATGTTAAGAGCCCGATGGGGATAATAAATTTCAAATAGAAACTCATAAAAAAAGTGCTAGGTAAGAATATTCCTTTGAGAAATAGTGTATATATCTATAGAGTAGACTTTCTTGAATATTTTATGCTCAGACATGATTTTAGCCCACCTTCAAGTGTAAAAATTCCACAACTAATTGCTAAAATATTATAGTAAGAAACACCATCAATTTTCCTCAGAGGTTTAACGTATCTTGACTTCAGGAGTCATCTCTACCCTAAATTATGAACAATGTTAGGAAAAAATCTGGATGACTTTTAGCAACACTGGAGGTTTCAACATTAAGATATATGTTTTGTGCTGCCCTCACACTTTGAAATTCAGTAGGGATTTCATAAAGAGCACTAGGATATAAGGAATACAGCTCAAAGAGGGCATAGTTAAGATCTGGTAAACTGAGAATATTAAGAAATTTCATGTTGTGCTGCACTACATCTACAGAAAACTATATTAAGAAGTATAACAATACTTTTCTTTTTTTAAATTTTATTTTAGTTTGCATCATTCATTTCCACAAGATTTTGAGTTAAATATTTTCTCCCCATCTTTCCCCTACCCACCACCCCAAAACAGCCATCCCAGTGTATCCCCCCTCCCCCAGTCTATTTTCTCCTATGTCTTCCCCCCACACCCCTCTGACTTTTCGGTAGGGCAGGATGGATCTCCCAACCACAGTGCCTGTGTATGTCAAGTTCCAGTTGGATGTAG
>CM053591.1:118302756-118317968 GCA_028646515.1 Pseudochirops corinnae | reverse complement strand
AAAGAGGAAGGCAAAAGGGAAAGAGTCAACCTTACTCTCATGGAATTTGGCTTATGGAAGGAATGACATAAACTCTAAACTGGGCATCTTGCCACATAGAAGAGTAGGGGCAAGGGGGATGAGAGGTGGGGTGATGGAGGGGACGGCAGAGTGGGGGGGAGGGCTGATGAAAGTTCACATTTTTGTAAAGGGACAGGGACAAGGTGGAGAGTGGTTGGGAGGGGCAGGATAGGAAGTAGGGACATGTAATCAGACTCTCACAGTGTGCTCACTATGGAGAGGTTCTGCATAATTTCACATGTTTAGCCTGTATTTGATTGCTTATCCTTCCAGTGGGGGTGGGTGACGAGGGAGGAAGAGAAAGAATCTAGAATCTAAAGCTCCATAATCAAATGTTATAAATATATATCTATATATATATATATGCAATTATTATTATTATTGTTATTATTATTTTTATTGACTACATCCAACTGGAAGTTGAGATACACAGGCACTGTCGTTGGGAGATCCATCCTGCCCTACCCAAAAGTGACATAGGTGAGAATAGACTGGGGGAGGGGGGACACACTGGGATGGCTGTTTTGGGGTGGTGGGGTAGGGGAAAGAAGGGGAGAAAATATGTAACTCAAAATCTTGTGGAAATGAATGATGCAAACTAAAACAAAATTTAAAAAAAATTTAAAAATTAAAAAAAAATAAAATTTGTTTAGAGACATCTTTTACTGGTATTTGAGGTAGTTGGGGTTAAGCTCAAGTAAATTTCTGCTTTTACTCCACCATCTTGGCTGCTGATTCTTAGATCTAGAGCAGCTAAAATCCCTCCTTCTATAACCCTTTCCTGGGATTCTCTTTAGTCTAGTCTGGTACATTTTTTCTGTTGACATTCTCCAATTCATCTTGTATATATCTTCTTTGTAAGTAATTCTTTGTATCTTTCCCAATAGATTTAAAACTTAAGAAAATTACTATTGGTGTAATTCAGCATGGACCAATATTGAACATCATCAAACATTTTACCAACAGGTTATCAGCACATTGCCTGATTCATAATAGGTGTTCATTAATCAATCTGTAGTCTGTGGTTCAATATATCATGGTCATGAATATGATACACAATATATATTACTTTCTAATATATTGGAGGAAATAAAATCATGGATTTTTAAAATCTAATCTTATTTTTACAGATATTTACCTTTTTCACCCATAATAACAATGACTTATTTTTCTTCTCTTTGACAACAACAGTGAAAGGCTTCATGAAGATGCAACTGCAATGGTACTATTTTGCACCTTCTAACTACCATGGTCATTTTGAAATCTTCTACTGTTGTGTATAAGAAGTTTCAGAATATTTTTTACCAGTGTCTCAAGAAAGATTTGTAGGGGCAATTAGGTGGCACAGTGAACAGAGCAGCATTCCTAGAGTCAGGAGGACCTGAGTTCAAATCCAGCCTCAGACACTTAACACTTACTAGCTGTGTGACCTTGGGAAAGTCACTTAACCCCAATTGCCCTGCCCTCCCCCTTCCAAAAGAAACAAAACAAAGATTTGTAGCCACACATATATTTGTAATCTCACTTCTCTGATGGTACACTCAAGTGCCAGGACACTGCTAAAGGAATAACAACACCATCTTGAGTGATTCCACTTCAGTGATATGCTATCTAATTTCAATTGAACCCTGACTGCTACACAATTCTCTTCATCTTTGATTGACTGACTCCTTATTACCCTTACCATAGTGGCTTTTCTAAACCTTCTTTTCTTTTTTCAAGCTCCAAACTCCCAATAAGATGAGGTCATCTGCTCAGAGACTAAGAGGAAACCCTAGTCTACTCTTAATCTCTGGGCATATGACCTCATCTTATACTTTACTAACAAGCTGAGAGCATCTGTCATGAGTTCTATTATCTCCATTCCTACATATAGCAAAATGTCTTTTATGTTCTTACCCATATTCTTTTCCATTGTGTTAACCTCTGAAGATGACCTGTTTCTCATCCTTGTCAAGGCTAGCTTTCTTATCTGGGTCCTGATGCAATCCTTTTTTTAATCTCCTCTCAGACTCTGTTTCATCAATCATCCCTCATCTTTCTTCAGTCTTTATTATAAATATATATTTTTTAAGTTACTTCTTCCCTCTTCTTACATACATGTTGGAAATTTCACTTCCAAATAATAACAAGAACAATTTTAGGTGATGTTTGCATTGCATGTTAAAATTGTTAAAAGCATTTTATGTAGAATATCTCACTTTAAAAATTCTTTTAAACTTACCAATCTCCCCTTCCCCCAAGAAATTCTGCTGTCCTATATTTCCTCTCCCTTTACTGCTAAGCTTCTGTAAAATTCTTTATCTGTACTCATTAGATATACTTCTTTACCAACCCACTAAACCTTTTGCAATCTAGTTTCTGTCTTCGGCACTCTAGTGAAACTGCTCATTCCAAGTCCTTTAGTGTTGTCTTTGTTGTCTTATTCAAAAGTCTATACTCGGTTGTTAACAACTTCCTTTTTTTTTATCACCTTTCCCAACTTCCTCTTTTCTCCTAATGGCACCTTCACAATTTTGCTTAATCAGACCAAGGATCCCCACATATAATACTGTGTCAAGTTCATATTCTTTAGATTCCATTTTTCTTGTATTTCTCACATTAGTCTCATCATTTTCATATATACTGCCACTACATTAGCTCATCCTCTCATGACCTTTCACTTAATATATTATGATAAAAAAAATCTCTGTATTTAGTTCCTCCCTTCTCTAATCCACATTTCACACAGCTGTTAAACTTCTTAGTTCTAATGTACATCACAGATGTGTTCAAAACATGTCAGTGGCTCTTTCTTGCCCAGAGTTTAGAAAACATGTGAAATTTTATAATCCCCTTCTAATTGGGTTTCATATCATAAGGCCCTCCCTTCTCGAATCTGTCCTTCACACAACAGGAAAATGACTTTTTAAAATGTACAACTGACCACATAACTTCCCTATTCAATGGACTTCATTGGCTCCCTATTACTTTTGAAGGCCAGTCAACAATCAAATTAACTTTTTGACATTTAAAGCTTTTACAACCAGATTTGTCTTACCTTTCCAAAATCATTACATAATATTTAACTCCATGCATTCTACTGTACAGTAAATTTGACGTTGTTACCATTTCTTATGCAGATGACTCCCTTTCCTATTTCTGTACCTTGACATTTGACACCCCAATACCTAGAATATAATCTGTATCCCTGTCTGTGCCTCTTAGAATCCAAATTCTTTTTTTTTTTGCCAAGACTCATTTCAAGTACTACCCTCTAGATGAGTTTTTTCTTTTCCTGATTCCCTTCCCCAGTTCCCTATACCTTTCTCTTCACCTCAAAATTACCTTGTTTCTATTTTATAAATATTTCATGTAAAACTAAATATATGAGCCCTAATACTCTTAGTAAATCAGTCACCTGAATTATTGGACAAAGCAACAAATTGGACCCCATAATATGTAGCAGGCTAGAAAAAAAGGTTCGGATTAATATTCATGCTATCTTTGAGAGTTTAGTTATGAATTATTAGCATGAAGGGAGAGAGAGAGAGAGACAGAGAGAGACAGAGAGAGAGAGAGAGAAAGAGGAGAAGGAGGAGGAGGAGAAGAAGAAGAAAAGAGAAGGGAGGGGAGCGGAGGGAAGAGAAAATTTCTAAGAGTTGAGTGGGTTGCAATACTAATCCTGTACTAGGAAAGGTCATTACATCCTTGTTAACAAAGCTGTCTCCTTGCAAATGAACCACTGAAGACAAGGAAATACATATACTGAGCATACTGGAGAGGCTTATGTGAAGTAACTAGTTCCATAAAAGAATCAAGAAACACTTAGAAACAAGTGCCTGTCATACCCAGTTGAAGGCACAGGGAACAGGAATAGTTTGTTTTGAGATCCTATGTCATTAAGCACAGTAGTGGCTACCTCTTTGACCAGTCCTTTCTTTTCCCCCCTTCTTTTCCTGTAGTCTGGGGAGAGAAATTCAAACCCCAACCAAATTAAAAAAAAACAACAAACACCAACATACATCCCTTCCTGCAATTCAAACTACCACACGAGTGCCTATTTCAAAATTGTTTTCTCTGTCCCCTCCATGTCCTCTCTCAAACTCTGCTGTCCAGTTTCTTCTGGGTGCATTCTTTCTACCTGCTTCAAAGCATCTTTCACAATTCTGTTCCTATTTCTAGATCATGCATGGGATAATTCCTAGGTTCAGGAGATGAGCAAAAACTCAAAATCAACCACACTGGCTCATCTATACAATTCCTTTCCCTCTCAAAGACAAATTTCTTTCTCATATTTAAAATATACACTCTCCCAATACAATGTAATTTCTCTGACAGCTAAAACCGTTTCATTTCTGTCTTTGTATTCTCAGACCCTAATAAAGTTCCCTTGGAACAAAAAGGGTGCTGTAGGATAAATGCACACACACACACACACACACACACACACACACACACACACAGCTTGTAACTTTCATATTTCTACAATCTGTCTTTTCTTCAATGATTGATTCCAGTGCCTTTCTAGGAAGCTTTTCATGGTCCCCCTAACTGAAAGTGATTTCTCTCACCAAAAACGTTCTTTATTCCCCTTTGGTTATCTTTTACCTATCATACTGCTTTTGCATATTTTGTACATATGGTCATTCCTCTATTATATTGTGTGTTTCTTGCAAGAAGTAACAAGAGTCCTTCTTTAACCTTGCTTGCCTGAGTCAGGCCAGGACCTTTTCCCGAAACTTACAATCTTTCAGAGCTATCTGAAACAGTGATTTACTCAGGGTCACATAGCTAGTATGTATCAAAGCAGAACTTGAACCCAGGTTGTACTAGTCCTGATCCAACTCTCTATATGTTTTACTATGCTGCTTTTTAGATGGGGACAAATTATTAAAAAAAAAAACAAACAAAAAACTTTGTCTCTCTCTCTCTCTTGATAAGTAATAGCAATATAATCATTTGTTTTATACTGGAAAGTTTCACATTCATCAGGTTTTCTTTCACTCGATGAGATAAGACCTTAAGGGAATTTTCAGATCAAACTTACCGTGTTATAACAATCCTGGTCTTGACCTTTAACTTTCACTCATCCAGCAGCAGATACATCATAAGCCCTGAATTTCTTCTTCTTCTTCTGTTGCCTTTCCACTTCTCACCAGCTGGTTACTTATTTCCATTCCCCCTCTGCACATATAGCCTACTTTTTACTTAGATGTCCCCAGGCTCAATTTTTCGTATTTTGTTGCAATTGCCTTTAGCTGTATTCATTTATCCTCAACTCAAATTAACATCCTGATGTTTACAAAGCCTTATGGATAGGAAGACATACTGTAGAGTAGAGGATGACTGAGTACATGCCCAGGGCAACAGCAGATAGTTCCAGCAAATGGGCCAGGGGACAAATCTTCAGTATATTAGAGAAAGTATAGAATCTCTTAACTAGAAAAGTCAGCCAACTTTTTGCAGTACTAAATAGAATTCTGTCAGGCTCATGTTGATCAGGATTAGGGAAGGCAAAATAATAAAATAGTTATTTTAGATAAGGTAAAATAAAACAAGCTGTTCAGCAAACATCACCAGTCAAAAACTCCTTTTTGCTAAAACATTTGGAAATTTAAGTGAACTCTACTACTCAGTTTCATAGCACTGCTGAAGACTGTAGAGAAAATTTCAAAGGGTAAAAATCTGTGAAGTAATTCTTTTCTGGGCGTTTAGGATGTGTTTGGAAGTCAAGGTTTTCAAATGTAGGATAAATTCCCAGTCAGGTTAACTCAATATTTTTTTTTTCTTTTCTTCCTCAACTATGCTATCCTTTGGATCTTTGTCCAGACTAATATTCCTTTCAGTTAGTCACCTTAAACTTCTTATTTCTTCTTTGAATAGCTGACCAGAGTTCACGGAATATAAATGTTCAGTCTATGATGCTAGTACAGATATACTTCATCATGGGGAAATGAGACTTTTATCATTACCATCTGAAGATGGTAAGAGGAACATTTTTTTCAAATAATGAGGAAAGGAATAATGCATACATAAATATGTTTCTGTGCAGACACATATGCATATATATGTGTATACACACACATGTGCAATGCATATCAGTTTTTCAGTTAGCATGTGATATTTAATCAAATGTCATCTTGGAAATGTCTTTGTTTCATAGCACATGAAATGATTCCTTTACAATGCAGTTATGTAAAACATATAACCCATTGCAAATAATTGTATTGATGTCAGAGACCTAAACTAGGCACTACAGTAAGGAAGCAGCGTCTTTTTTTTTTTTTCTTTTCTTTTCTTTTTTTTTTTTTTTTTTTTTAGTTTAGAAAGTTTTGCTTTGTAAAATGCTATAAGAAATTGCATCTGAACTTGGGATAGTTCTAGAACTATTTTATCCAAGTACCATTGGCTGGATTGTGATTGGTAATGGTCTGTAAAAGAAAAGCCAATTTGCCCCTTGATGGAGATTACTGTACCAAATGTAGCAAAGAACTGTGCAGAATGTGACACGCTTTCTTTTCAATGGTGAAGGAGACAATTAGTTTCTCAGTTTCTCTTTTTTGGGTAATGGAAACAGGTCTTGCCTTCTATGATTATCTAATTCTGCATAATCTCAAATATCTCACCCTCCTTTCTTTAAAGAAAAAAATGTAGAGAATGGATTTCAAGTCGATGTATATAAATTCTCTGTTACTTTCAGTTTTATTTTCCAGATCAATCAGCTGTTTAAATGAAGAAAAATCATCACTTGCAAGGTTGAAATATCTTAGAGTTAAATTCCTTACAAGTACAAACAAATCACTCTAAGATGATTATGAAGCATTTCTTTGCCATCTCAAAATATTTACATATCAATTAGCGTATGTATCTATTTTCTAGAAAAAAAGCTCTTTTATTTTATGTTAAAAATCATTTGCTCTTGTTAAGATTGCCAAAATATTTATGCAGGACACGGTATTTCTTTCTGAATGGTGAATAGTATGATCAAGCAAAAATATGAACTATAGCCGGCTTGAATGATGATGATGATAACAACAATACAATATGTGTGTTACTTTGAAATTTGCAAAATGTTTTTCAAATCTTATTTCATTTGATTATCACAACAACATTGGGAGGTAGATGATATTATTATCCTCACCTTACAACTGAGGAAACAGGTTGAGAGAGGTAAGTGACATTATTGAATATTACTGAGAATTCTGTTTAAGAGAATGCATGAGGTTAACACAAAAGTTGTAATGAAATTTAATTTAAATAACATTACAAACTTACTAAAAATTATAAACTTGATAAATTTAGTCCAAACACAGGCTACCTACATGACAACCATTAATCAACCTTCCTTTATGTTGTACCATTTTGATTAGGATGGGACATCTGTTCCTAAGATAGACATACATAGGGAGTCATCTGATGGGCTTTAGGAAGCTTGGACTCTTGAGCCTTGCTTTTATGTTTGCCTAACTCCCAACTTTATAGGAATGCTTTTCTGATCTGGATGGAAAAAGAATAAAAACATTTCATATTACATATAAGAATTGTTTGGACTTGCACAAATGTTTGCTTTAATCTAAATGAATATGTAGAAATGGTACTGGTTGCATATGTGTTTTTTATGCTAATAAAAACTTATTTTTTTCTTTATTACAGAAAAAATGAGAAATAGGCAATGAAACGTGCCAGCATTTCCACGTGTTCCTCTCCTAAAAGTGTTCTAGAACACTTTCCTTTTGAAAGTACTGAAGCTAAGTATAATTTTGGAAATGTCAGATCTTTTTCTGTAAATTCTAGTAGTTATTCAAATAAAAGATTTAGAGAAGGAATGTTCAGAAGGTTTTATATTTGGAAATTTGAATGTTGAGTTTGAACCACATAACATTTATTCAAGAGTTAGTATAATATAGTGGATCTCTATGTGCTGCCCTTGGAGATTGGAGAACCTAGACCCAAGTTCTGTTTTTGACACATATTGCCTATATAATTCTATGAAAGCTACTTTTGCTTGGTGTCCCTGAACAACTCTCTAAAATTATGCATTACAAATGAGTTACTTATCTGCATTGGGAGAGCAAGTTTCACACACTAAGGAAAATATGTCTTGACTAAAACCTACTCTCTCCACCAAAGACAAATTCAAAATCCACCCCCCTAAAAACAACATTTATTTTTCTTTTAAATCATAGTCTTATTTCTCTAGCTTAGGGAAATTGTAAATATAGTGGAAAACATTTATTATCCTTAGTTTAGGGAGTACTACTAATGTAGTATCATAGAAATAGAACCAAATCGAGATTCAAGAGAAATGGGCTCCTGTCTCATGTCTGCTACTAACTAACTTTGGGAGCTTGAACAATTCACTACTTATCTGGGGTCCAGTAATCTCATCTGTAAGATGAGGAGTTGGGACTAGATGGATAGTAAATTTCCCTGTAGTTCTGAAAGTCTATGAATTCATAGTCAATTTGAGCAGCAGAGTAAAGGAAAGAAACTTACTTTCTTCTTGTTCTACCTTTTATAATAAATAAAGATAACCTTAGAAAATCTACAAAAAAACTTGGTCTAAGAATGGCAAATAAGAACTGTTCCTAAGAATTGACATTAGCAATATGTCCTACCCTCTCATGACATTTAAGTCCATCATCCTAGAAAATTTGTTCTTGTTCCTCATTCCCTACATATAATCTATGTTCTCCTATGCAACAACTGCAGAAGACAAGCCATGTTCAAGCCTAATTCATGATCTGGGAACTTTTAGAAATGGCCTAGTATTGGAGAATTGCCATGGTTAGGTTGGTATAAGAAAAGATGAGCTCCAAAGAAATTTGAATTTTATTTTGAAGGGTCAAGTGGTGCTGAAAGAATCTTCTCTTGCTTCTCAATTTGTAATTAGGATTGATTTTCCTATAGAAAACGTTACACATAATGGTTGGGTTTCATAGATTTACCAGGCATATTAAGAGTTAAATTAAATAGATACTCATGAGAGGCCCTACCAACCTAACCAGTATGTACCAATTCAAGTAAATAATAATAATAATCACCTACAACATGCCATTCACTCTACTAAGTAGGGATAGAGGAGATACAAAGAAAGCCAAAAGGTAGTTCCTATATGTATAACATTATACAGGGCAAGCACTCACAAGGTGGTCAGAAATGATACAAGAACACTCCCAACTTCTCCCTGAAGAACTTCAGAATTGGTTGCATGACATGGAAGATGCTGGCATAGGACTGCCTAGCATGACATGCTCTCATCAAAGAAGGTGCTGTGCTTGAAGCAAAGCAGAATTGAAGTAGCTCAAAATAAATGTAAGATGCACAGATTTTAGAGAAGCTGCCCCAAAATTTCCCATGGCCTACTTGTGCCCAACCTGTGGTAGAGCATTCCAAGCTCTTTTTTTAAAAATGTATTTTATACTCAAAGGCTAGAACACAAATATGGAATAGATAAAATAAACAAAAACATATCATAAACTGAAGTATTGGAAGTTAAAGAAAAAGTAAGAAAGAAAAAAAAACATCATGTACATAGTGAAACATAAGAGAGGATTCAAAATATGTAACAATAAAATTTCATTTCAAGAAAGCCTGTATGATAAATAATACATGTTGTGTTGAGAACCATCCATCATTTCTTTGCTTCCTTGTAAGTTTTCTTTTGTTCTCTGCTATATATATTTTTTCACTTTGTTCTTATTTTTCCTCCCCCCCACCCCAACCTACAATTAAGTGTGGATATGTTTCTCTACAGCTATAGATATATACATACAGATATAGACATACATATATAGATTCCCAAGCAAATTCTACTCCCGATCTTTGTTTTTATGCTTGTGTATATTTCTTGTTTCCTATCCTTCCTGGCTCCTCTACTTTACTTCTACCCACTACCTTGCCCTCCTATTACTTTCCAACACCCCTCCAAGGATCACTTCCCTATTCTCCCATTCCCATAAATCCAAAGACTCTTCTATACCCCCCTTTTACCTATTCCCTCACTCTTGCCTCTAAAGATCCAACCCTTGTCCTCTCCTCCCTCCCTACCATTTTATTTCTTCTGAATTTAGTAGCCTTTTATATTCTTCTAAATATGTATGTATTGTTCCCTCTTAAACCTATTCCTGATGAAAGTAGGTTACCAGATCTAGCAGCCCTCCTCCCACATATACTTCCTCTGTATTGATTCTTCCTCTTGCACCTCATTTATATAAAATAATTACTCTTTTTAGCTGTTTTTAATGGTTTCATTTTTAAATTTATATCATACTCAGGTTTATCTGAATCTTTCTTATGAAAGACCCAATTATTAATAAGAATCTTAGACACACATTTTACATATATAAAAAGTAAACAATTTGTCCTTATGAATGCCTTATAAATCAATCTTTAGTATATACCTGTAACAACAAGTACCCTAGCATACCCAGGATGGCTGCTAACATAGGTTCTTTGACCTGTTTTTTCTAAAGGAAAGTAATTCAATGGGGTGACTAGGTGGCACAGTGAATAGAGCACTGGTACTGGAGTCAGGAGGACCTGAGACCTCAGACACATAACACTTACTAGCCGTGTGACCTTGGGAAAGTCACTTAACCCCAATTGCCTGCCCTCAAAAAAAAAAAGGAAAGTGACTTAAAAGGGGGGTTAATCAAACATATTTATCATTTACTTAGTTCAAGGGAAAAGGTCAGCACCCTGAATTTCAGAAAATACAAACAGAAATTACAAGCAGATAAAAAATATAGACAGAGAAAGTAACACAATTCATAAGACCAACAGACTGGACTTCTACCTGTCTGACTATTACATACCTACATAGTTAGTTATCAGAGAGAGAAGCACTATGTAGGTATTCAAAGCTGGGGGGCTAAACAGCTACCCAGAGTCTCATCTGGCCAAATCACACAACTCTTCGTATAAGTGAGCCCCAAAGCCAAATGCTAGTCTCAGATTTATATATACACTTCTTCAGGGTCAGAAGACTTTGCAACCCTCATGACCCACTGCTTAAATATAAAGTAACAAAAGATGTGGGCCTTCCTGAAAAACAAGCCTCCCCTAGTCAAACTTCTCTTGTTGGACTCCATGAGAGGCCTATTAATGGGCAGGAAGATTTTCAATTGCGTTTAACATTACAGTACCTTATATTTCTCTTGGCTCTTGTATGTCATATCTTCTATTAAGTTCAGGTTTATTTGTTTGCTTGTTTAACAAAGACTTGTAATTCTGACAGTTGATCAAATGTTCATTTTAATTTTTGTTCAGGATAATGCTTAACTTTGCAGGGTATGACATTTTCAGCCAGGGCCCCAGTTCTGTTGGTCATCAATATATAGTGTTCCAAGACTTGTAGTCCTTTAATGTCTCCACTGCTAGGTCTTCTGTGATTCTAATTGTGACATCATCATATTTAAATTGTTTTAATCTTGCTGCTTCTCATATTTTATCCTTGAGCTGGGTGTTTCAGGAATTTAACTATGCTATTCCTATGAGTTTTTCTCATAGGATCTCTTTTAAGTGGTGACTGATGGATTATTTTTTTTCTATTTCTGCTTTCTCCCCCTTGTTCTAATGCTTCAGGACAATTGTCTTTAATTATTTCCTGTATTATTGAAGCAAGATCCTTTTTCTTTTTATCATAACTTTTGGTTACCCAAATTGTTTTCATGTTTTCTCTTCTTAGTCACTTCTCCAAATCTGGTTTTTTCTTATGTTTGATTTTCTCTTGTATTTTTTCATCATCCATATTTTGTTTAATTATTTCTTGATTTCTTATAATTTTGCTGGCTTCATATTACCTATTCTAATTTTCAAGGTGTCATTTTCTTCCTTAAAATTCTGGATCTCCTTTCTAATTGGTATACTTTCCTTTCATAATCTTCTTGTTTTCCTTGGATTATTCTTTTTTTTTTTTTTAATTTTCCCTTCATCTCTGTCATTTGATTTTTAAAGTCTTTTTAAAGATATTCTATGAATTCTTTTTGAACTCTTTGGATGTTTCTTTGCTTCAGTATCCTCCTCTGAAAATCAACTCTAGAGGCAGGCCTGGAGACCCAGCGTGGCGACGCGATCCACTAGGAAGGCCCCAGACACCCACAGAGCGCCGAGAGGTCATTGTTGGACATGGCATGCTGACCCACCAACCACAAGAGCCACTCCCAGGCCTATCATCAAGGGTGGCAATAAACTGAGCTGAGTAAGAGACAAAGAGAGGGCCTACAGCAGGGGCAGCAGCTACACCAGGAATACGCATCCACCGCATGGAAATTTAAAAACCCCCCATCTGAACATCCAGGGACCAAGATGACAGACTGAACCCTGGCTGTTCCAATCTCTCCTCTAACCCAAATACACAGCAATTATTGCCCCAGAGGAAAATTTTAAGCAGTAAAGGCTTAGGAACACCAGAGGAAAGGTGTGACTAAGGTCTTGCCTCAAAATGTGAAGAAAACAGGCTAGAAAGACAAAGACAAAGACTCTGGATTCCTATTATGGTAAGAGGGAGGAATCAAACTCAGAAGGAGAGAGTACTGACTCCACAACACCCACAGCTGAAGCCTTAACAGGGAATATGACCTGGTCTCAGGCACAAAAAGCATTCCTAGATGAGCTCAAAAAGAACTTTGAAATCCAACTTAGAGAGGTAGAAGATAAAATCAACACCTCCTACCAAAACAAAATTGTGAAATTAGACAAACATTACAATGAAGAGAACAGCTCTTTAAAAAGTAAAATGTGTGAACTAAAAATGAAATCTGAGCATATGGAAAAGGAGCTTCAAAAACTAACTGAGGAGAATAATTTGCTATAAATTAGAATCAACCAGATTGAAGCCAATAACTCTATGAGGAACCAAGAATCAGTCAAACAGAACATCAAGACTAAAAAATTAGAAAAAGAGATAAAATATATCAATGGAAAAATAACTGACCTGGAAAACAGATCAGGGAGAGACAGTCTGAGAATCATTGGTTTCCCAGAAAATCATGATGAATAAATGAGCCTGGACAACATCTTCCACGAGATTATCAAGGAAAACTGCTTTGAGATCCTAGAACCAGACGGTAAAATAGAAATTGAAAGAATCCACTGGACACCTCCTGAAAGAGATCCCAAATTGAAAAGTCCGCAAAACCTTGTGGCCAAACTCCAGAACTATCAGGTAAAGGAGAAAATACTACAAGTGGTCAAAAAGAAACAATTCAAATTTCAGAAAACCAGTGAGGATCGCACAGGATCTGGCAGCCTCAATGTTGAAAGACCAGAGGAACTGGAATATGATTTTCTGTAAGGCAAAAGAGCTTGGGCCACAACCAAGGATCACCTATCCAGCAAAACTGAACATAATCTACCAGGCAAGGAGATGGTCACTCATGACATAACAGAATTCCAGACCTTCCTGATGAAAAAGCCAGACCTCAATGGAAAATTCAACTTCTAACTACAAGACCCATGAGACACATAGATAAATAAGGGAAAAAACACACATACATAACTCGTTATTTAACAAGAGCAAACTATTTACATCCCTATATGGGAAGCTGATAACTGTTAATATCATGAACTCTATACCTATGGCAACTTCTAAAAGGGATATAGACAAATAGAGGGTGTGGGTATAAACTATGCGAAATGATGATAAGAATCCTTATTAAGGGACTGTAATGGAAGAAGAGGAAAGAATGAAGCAGAAAAGGGTAAATTATGCTACACAAAGAGGCATAAAAATAATAGAGGGAGGAAGATGAGAAATATATGAGCTTTTCCCTCATTGGTTCTGGTGCAAGGAGGGAATAACACAACCAGTTAAAGACAAGACTCTATCAAGAAGAGACGTAAAATAGAGGGAGAGAGGTGAGGGAGAGGAGCACTGCATGAGATCTATTCTCATCAGTCTTGGTCCAAGGAAGAAATAACGTACAATATTGAGTTTAAAAATCAATCATATCCTACAGGCAATGGGAGAGGGGATGGGCCAAGAAAGGTGGGGGGACAGTTTAGAAGGGAGGGAAGAAGTAGTAAGGAAGAAGGGTAGGAAAAGGGAGGGGGGAAGATAAGAAGGGAATACTGAGGGAGGCAGTTGTCAAAAGGAAAATTCCTAAGAAGGGTAAGGGAGAAGGTGAAAAACAAAAGCATAAACAGGTGAGGAAATAGGATGGAGGGAAAGACACAGATAGTAATCATAACTGTGAATGTGAATGGGATGAACTCTCCCATAAAACAGAGGTGGATAGCAGAATGGATGAAAAACCATAATCCTACAATATGCTATTTACAAGAAACACATCTGAAACAGAAGGATACACACAGAGTAAAGGTAAAAGGCTAGAGTAAAATATATCATGTCTCACGTAAAGTAAAAATAGCCAGGGTAGCAATACTTTTCTCAGATAAAGCAAAAGCAAAATAGATGTAATGAAAAGAGATAAGGAAGGAAACTATATCCTGCTAAAAGGCACCATCGAAAATGAGGCAATATCATTACTAAACATTTATACACCAAGTGGTACAGCATCTACATTTCTAAAGGAGAAATTAAGGATGCTAGAGAAAGAAATAGATAGCAAAAGTATACTAGTGGGGGACTTTAATCTCCCCTTCTCTGAGATCGACAAATCTAACCTCAAAATAAACAAGAAAGAAGTTAAGGAGGTAAATACAATGTTAGAGAAATAGATATGGTAGATCTCTGGAGAAAATTGAATGGGGATAAAAAGGAATATACCTTCTGCTCAGCAATACATGGCACATACACAAAAATTGACCATGTACTATGGCATAAAAACCTCACAATTCAGTGCAGAAAGGCATCAGATCATGATGCAATAAAAATTATATGTAATAAAAGGCCATGGAAGGATAGACAAAAAACTAAATGCAAACTAAATAACTTAATCTTAAAAAATGAGTGGATCAAACAAGAAATTGTAGAAACAATCAGCAACTTCGTTCAAGAGAATGACAATAATGAGACAACATACCAAAACTTGTGGGATGCAGCAAAGGCAGTTCATAGGGGAAGTTTTATATCCCTGAATGCATACGTGAATAAATTAGAGAAAATGGAGATCAATGAATTGGGCATGCAATTGAAAAAGCTAGAAAAAGACCTAACCGAAAATCCCCAATTAAATACTGAATTAGAAATAATGAGAACCAAAGGA
>CM053591.1:118275366-118295206 GCA_028646515.1 Pseudochirops corinnae | reverse complement strand
AAGATGCTTTAGAAGCTTGTAATTTAGTATTTTCATTCTATATGAATATATTTGTACCTAATTGTACAATATTGATAAATCTTTCCCTCAGGTTAAAGAGAATAGTTGAATCTATTTCTTCCTGAATACATGGTCAACAATCTACCAACTCCATTATTTCTCTATGTATTTTTCAGAGACATAGAGAATGACAGACAAGAGGTTAAAGTTCAGATGCTAAAATATGTCAGACATGAGATGAAATTATGTTATTGCTTTATAAAAGCTTTAGAAAAGGGGACAGCTAGGTGGCACAGTGAAGAAAGCCCTGAAGTCAGAAGGAACTGAGTTCAAATCCCACCTCAGAGGCTTGTCACCCTTACTGTGTGACCTTGGTCAAGTCATATAACCTCAATTGCCTTGCCTTCTCCCCTCCAAAGAAAAAAAAGACAAAAAGCTTAAGAAAAAAAAATCTTGTTTCTGTTACTTATTTTAACAGCTAGGTAGCATAGTAGACAGAGTCCTGTGTCTGCAGTCAGGAAAACCTGGATTCAAATTTGGCTTCATGTACTTACTAGCTGTGTGAACTTGGACAAACCATTTACCTTGAGTCTAATTGTTTCTTCAATTGTAAAATGGGGATATAAATAACACCAATCACACTAGGTTGTTGTGAGGACTAAATGCAATAATATTTGCAAAAAAAAAAAAAAGGGCTTAAAAAGTGATTGAAATAAAGTAGGCACTATATGTAAAGCCACGCATGAGCAGCTTTCCAGAGGACTGCTGCTGTGAACAGATTTCAAAGTTCTGATTTAATAGTATAGTGAGCTCTCTATTTGTTCAATAACAAATTAGAGCAAAACATTCATAGAAAATCGAAATATAGCCACCATGTCACAACTCAACAACTTATCACTAAAATGGCCGCATACTTTTCACCAAAGTGGTCACATAGTTTTAAATAAAGTACATTCATTTAGTAACTCAATCATTCAATCATCCTTAAATAGGCTTGCATCCTCAAGGGTCAAAAAGTACAAAAGTCAAAGTCCTTCACCCATAAGGTGCAACAATTTCATCAGTCACTAATCAGTACCTTATTTCATCAGTCACTACTCAGACAATTTCATGAGTCACTACTCAGTATTCACAGAGGGGTCTTTTCATCTTGACTCAAGACAGGTAGCTCCTACCTGAATCCACCAAACTGTCACCTGGGTTCAAAGGCAGACAGCTCCCAGTTCCTTGTCCAGCTCTCTGTGCAGTTCCTGCTCCAGATTGGAACTCACAGTGTTCAGTCCATCTCAAATACTTCACAGTATCTGTTCTTGGTAATACAGGGTCCAACAAAGCCACAGTAACATTCATGCACATTAACAACAGTATTTGAATAAAGTACTGACACCACAGTCATGGTTCCTCAGTCTTCGGCAGCTCCAGCTGGCCCTCAGAAGTCCTTGGCAGCTCCAGGTGGCCCTCATAAGTCCTTAGAAGCTCCAGATGGCCCTTGGAAATCTTTAGCAGTCTCAGCAACTCCAGTTGGCCCTTGGAAATCCTCAGCAGCTCTTGCTGGCCCTCCAAAATCCTCAGTACCATAAGCTCCATTCTCAAAATCAAAATCACTTTATCCAGCCTCCACACAGCTTGCTCCAAGAAATTCTATCTCAGTTCTCAATTCTCATTCCTCTTCTCAGTTCTTCTCAATTCTCAGTTCAGTCTTCAGTCCCACAGCAGCTGCCCTGCCTCCATGATGCTTATCCCAAGAAGTTCTGACTGTCTAGCTTGTGCTCTTCCTTAAATACAGTATAGCTCCTCCCTGTTCAGCCCTTTCCTGTTACATCCGCAAAAGGAGTTCCTTGTTCAGCCCCTTCCTGGTATGTCAGCAACAGGGATTCATTCCCTCTATTTCTTTAACAGAGGCTTAATTTGAACCTAGGTGCTAAGTAACCTTTAGCTTAGCAATACAAAGGGATCTTCAAATTTCATTACTATTGAACTATGTAAATGCTATTTTTTTGTTATTTTATTAGTATTTAATATTATTCTTACCTATTGTCTCAGTTCTTTTCAGTGGTGAAAATTTATTTCTATTGGACCTCCAAACTTGTCAAGAGCCAGAAAATAATTCTCATTGCATAAAATATATTTAAATGGCATGTGCTGTTCAATTATCTTTTTTTTAAGACAGTAGTAGAAAGAGTGAAAAGATTTATAGTCAAATGACATAGGTTTTATTCTTAGCTCTGTCACCAAGTTTAAATCATTTTACTTCTTTTTTCCCTCAGTTTCCTTGTCTTTAAAATGAAAATGACAATGAACGCATTACCTGCCTCATTGAGGTATTGTGAGAAAAATGCCTTCAAATCTGAAAAGTATTTTATACATTTTAGTTATTACTGTCATTGATGTTCCAGTGTGAAAGGTGGTGGATATACTGGAGTGAGTGTCTTGTTTGATGAGTCATTGGTGATTCACATAGCTGAGATCAATGATAAGATATGAACAACCCTACTAACAGACTATTTTGCAAAGGATGACCCAGGTACAAGAAGGTGACTGAAAAGAGTGAGCAGATGTAGCAGCCTGACAATGTTGTTATCAATAGAAACCAGGAGCACAGAATTTTCAGTTCTGGTGACTTCATTCTCTTCACTGTCAAGCAACAACAAAATGTAGTTAATGAATGAAGGTATAAATCAATGTTTTAGAGGGTAAACTGAACAAATACATGATTATGAGCTTCCCTATTTGTCAGTTGAAGGAAAAAGATCAAAACATTGAAATTGCACATTGAAGGGCTTTTCCTTGCATCCTATTCTACATCACACTACAGACTGATTTTTGAGTAGGTAAAGTTGTTATAACAAAAACAGAGAACTCATCATCTTCAAGATTCATGTAATGTTCCTCTTTCAGGACAAAATGTCAGGAGATTTGTCAGATAATTAAAAGACAAAAATTTATTTAGAAACATAGTCTATGTTAAGTATTAGAGTTAAACCTTTGGAAAGAAATGACTACTTTGAGCTTTTGGGGGTGCTTTTTCAATCAAAACATTTTTTTAAACATTTACATGGTTAAGAAGATGATATGTTAATAAACTTACTAAAAGATCAGATCATTCATTTCTTCCATGATGGGCACTTCAGAGTTTTATTTTAGTGTAGATCATAACATTATACTAACACGGATCACAGTATTGGCTCTGCTGTTTTAAAGTTGTCATACTGACATGACAGTGAGATAACAACCTGGTGCAATGCAAAACATTAGAAGATCTGAAATTCCACAAGTGGGGTGTAAATTAGAGCAATTTTTTGGCCAACAAAGCCTTTCTTCTCACTCAGTATACGACAAATACAGAAATGAGGGGAAACGATATGCACATTTAACTTTTTCAGAACCTGCTCCCTGGAGCAATATAGTTCATGTTTTACCTCTCTGATATGCAACTACATGACTGACAAGGTGATACTGTTGATAGGTGGTTCACTGCAAGGGAAATCTATAAATTAAGTTCTACTAACAGGTCACACAATGGGCAGTTTTATGGAAATAAAAACTGTCAACACTGCAGAGACATCCTCAGATCCATTTGTTGCTATTTTGGTTGAAATATCTTTGGATCCTTTCTTGCCATGCTGTCTGAAAACACACTCAATGGACTGGATATTGACCTAAGAAGTAACAAACTCTTCAGATGACATTTAGAAACTGTCACCAAATCCTGCAAAAGCCATGATGTGGCCACAACAGATAAAAAATGCTTTATTTGTGAGTTTAAATTGGAGAATTGTACTTTTGTGTTGTTTAGTAATGCCTGACTCTTTGTGACCATGTACATATATATGTATGTATGTATTTATGTATATATATATATATATATATATATATATATATATACACACACACACACACACATAAGCAAAGGTACTCAAGTGGTTTGCCATTTCCTTCTCCAGTGGATTAAGCCAAACAAAGGTTAAGTGACTTTCCCAGGGTCACACAGCTAATGAGTATCTGAGGCCAGGTTAGAACTCAGGAAGGTGATATATGGCCACATTCAACCCACAGGTATATGTTTGATACTTCTGATCTATGTTAGTAAAAATAATCAATGAATACTTTTGTGTTACAGGTCCATTTATCTTTTCTTTCCTCTCTTTGGGATTCAGATTGGTAATGGCATTACTGGGTCATAAGCTAAACTTCGTTTTATAGCCCTTTAGGTATAGTTACAAATTGTTCTCCAGAATGTTTAGATCAGCTCACAAGTCCACCAATACTGCACTAATGTCCCAATTTTTCCACATCCCTTCTAACATTTGTCATTTCCCTTTTCTAAAACATTAACCAATCTGATAGACGTGAGATGATACCTCAGAATTGTTTTAATTTTCATTTCTGTAATCTATGATAATTTAGAGCATTTTTCATATGACTATAGATAACTCTAATTTCCTTTTTTTTCTTTGCTTTTTTTTTTCTTTTTGGAGGGGGCAGTTGGGGTTAAGTTACTTGCCCAAGGTCACACGGCTAGTTTTTTGTGTTAAGTGTCTGAGACCAGATTTGAAATCAGGTCCTCCTGATTCCAGGGTCAGTGCTCTATTCACTGTACCATCTAGTCCCTCCCTGATAACTGTAATTTTTTCTGAAAATTGCCAGTTTATATCTTTTGACAACTGGGAATTATTTCCAAAGGGCTATAAAACTGTACATACCTTTTGACCCAGCAGTACCACTACTAAATCTGTATCTCAAAATGATAAAATAAAAAATTAAAGGACCTATAGGTGCAAAAATTTTGTAGTAAACCTTTTTATGGTGGCAAAGAATTGGAAATTGAAGGGATGTCCATCAATTGCGGAACTGCTGAACAAATAGTCATGTGATTGTGTGTGGAATATTGTTGTGCTATAAAAAATGTTAAGGGAGATGCTTTCAGAAAAAACTGGGAAGACTTATATGAACTCATACAATGTGAAGTGAACAGAACCAGGAATAAATATGGTAATAGCAGTAAGAGTTATAAGTTGTAAAAAAACAACAACAACAATTTACCTACTCTGTACATAGTAACAAGGGTTATCAGTTGTAAAAACAAAACCCAAACCAAAAAACAAATAAAAAATCTTAGCTACTCTGACCAATACTATGATGCATTACAATTCCAAAAATGATGAAAAATGGTATCCACTTCCTGAATGAAACTTTGAGAAGTCCATCTACAAGATATTTTCTCCTTTTTCTTTCCTCTTCTTAAATCTCTATAGGCCTGTGGTTCTCAACCTTCCTAATGCTGCAACCCTTTAATACTCATATGTGGGCGATCTGCATGTGGGCAGACCCACCTGGAGCAGTGTCTCAGTTCCTAAGACCATCGGAAATGGGTGTTTTCCAATAGTCTTAGGCAATGCCTGTGACCCCTGTGAAAGGGGTCATGAACCACAGGTTGAGAACCACTGCTATAGTCTATCTACCAAACTCATCACTCAACTGAAAGGGATGTCTCCAATGATCTCTTAGCTGAAAAATAGTGTATTTTCCTCAATTTTCATCCCTTTCAAATCTTATTTCATCCTTTTTATACCTTCTTCTCTCTAGGTTTTTGTGATATGAACTCTTCTGTTTTTCCTCCAAAGTCTGAATAAAGCATGAAGCAAAATGTTTTCACTTTAATTTTCTTGCTTTTCTTTTTGCAGCTAATGTGAAAATATATTTTGTATTTCACATGTATAATTGATATCACATTTCTTGCCTTCTCAATTGGCGGGGGAGAAGTAGGAGGGAGGAAGAGAAATGGGGATTTAATTCTTATTAAATGAATGTTGAAAATAAATAATAAATGCACTTTTAAAAAATACAGGTTCGATTTCAAATAGCAATGATGATAAATCTTAATTTTAAATAAGAAGAATACAACAAGGTCAAATCTACAAATAGTTTTAAAAATTCTGGGCCCTGGCTTTAAAAGTAAGAATAACAAATTCTTGATCATGATTAGAAGAAGCCTAATGTGGACTGAAGGCTGAAATCCAATGAATTTTGATCTAACGGGCTTAACACTGAAAAGAGAGAGTGAAGATTAGAGACAACGCAACTCTCCACTTTTCCCCAGTTAACACTCTACCTTCCATCATCAGCTCTGATCAGTTTGGATTCCATAGGACCTCAAAATCTGGAGTTGAGTAGTCATCAAATTCTCTCACCTTCTTTTTAGCTTCCTTATATGTGTTACTTTTCACCCATTAGATTGTTAGCACCTTTAGAACAGAGTCTGTCTGTCTTCTTCTTACTTGTACTCCAAGAACTTAGCACAGAGCCTAGCACATAGTAGTCATTTAATACGTGTTAATTAAATTGAATTGAAGGAAAGGCAGAATAGCATAAGACAGTTAAGTACAAGCAACAGAAGGGAATAAATATCCACAGAGATCTTCCAAGAGTGTATCACAAAGGGTAACCAGTATAACACAAGAAGGAGAGTAACAGGAGAAAGAAAGAGTAGTTCAAAAGACTCCAGAATAGAGCTGGCAACAAAACTTATGGTCACAGATTCCTCTACTTAAATGACTTACAATATAAGTCATGAATAATGTGGACAAGAGCTCCTAACCCGAGAAGAATTCAACCATGTGCATTTTCCTGAGAGTTGGTGGGCTGGGATTCAACTCTCACAGGGCTATGGGAGGGAACAATTAACTCAGAAGAAACAGCCTAGATAAAACATTATTGTTTTATATTAAGAAAATATCCTCATGTTACCAAATTCATTAACTGGATAGGGGGAAGATGATGACAAGAATTTTGTGGTGACCAATGAAGAATGAAAAAAAAAAAAGAATTTACATTTTTGTAGGAGAGTATTACAGGCACCCTTGTTCAGAAAGGAAGAAATCACAAGGATATAGATTTTAAACTTGGCATGGAAGTAGGATAGAATAGCAATGGATCATTTTAGTTATATGGGTATCTTTTAGATTTCTCTGCTGAAAGTAAAACCCTTGATAAAAAGATAATTTGTCCCAATGATAATTTAATTCATTAATAGACAGAGGAAGCAAGTCAGTCAGTCAATAGGCATTTTTAAGTGCCTACTATGTGTCAGGCACTTTATTAAGAGCTGGAAATACAATGAAATGCAGAAGACAGTTCAGGACCCTGAGAAGCTAATAATTTAATGGGGGAGGGAATACATGAAACAGAGCTACTATACTAGACTGAATTCAAAATAATATAAAAGAACTAGTGTGCTGAAATATAAATGACAGGAACAGAAAAACAAAACAGAAAGGGGAAAAATAAAACAGGCTGGTGTCAGTCACCAGATACTGCAGTATAACTGCTCATTAGGATTGATTTAGCACTCAAGTGAATGGGGGAGAGGGAGTCATTCAAACCAATTGTTTGACTCAATTGACTAGTCAGGTCAGCCAAAATAATCAACATATTATTGCACCAACAGAGCAACCTCAATCAATGTGACAAAAAACTATTTGTGACACTCTAGGAAACAATTTGAAAGGAAATCACATAAGGGGATACTGGGAAGTAAGAATTAAAGATAAACTACATTGGAAAACAGCAATTAGAGGTGGTCTAGGACTCATTTGGGAAAAATATTCTGTATAGTCTGGTAAGGTAAGATGCTAAACAAAGGTATAATCACTAAATAAATGAATAAATGACATGTTTAGTGTGAGTCTACCAATAGCAAGACACTGTGCCAGTTTCTGGGAAGTACAGAAAAGTGTGGCATGGTTAACCTACTACAGGTAACATTTATAATCTTTTGCTGAACATAAATTTAAATAAACTTAATCCATAAAAGGATTCCCTGAATTAACTGATCAATTCACAGGATTTTCCAATGTCTCCACTCACTCTCAAATTCACAAGTTGAAAGCCCAGAGAACACCTGACTATTTCCTTCATGGTTCTAGGGGCAGCCCTAGAGGCTAGGATTCCAAGTATTGTTACTTATGAGCCCCTAATTAATCAACTAATTGAACTCTATAAGCTAAAAAGCATTAAGAAATTATGTGGCATGAGCAGTTTTTACAAAACAATTCTCCTCAAAACAACAACAACAATGTTGATTGTACATATTCTCCTTTTCCAGTCTTCCCTGGGGTGGAGTGGTGAAGGAATAACTACTGACTACTAGGCCTAGGAGTTCTTTTTTCCATTTTTGGAGTTCTCAGGCCTCAAGGATCAGTGAATTTCTAAGTTCATAGCTACTACTTCTCTCTTTCATGAGGGATTATAATTAATGAAGCCATCACCATGTTAGAGTAATTGCCTCTCTGCATCTGTCTTCAGATGCTTCATCTGTGTTTAGCCACCACATAGCCAATCCTACTGCCTCTTGGAATCTGCTACAGATGGCAGTTATTGGTGTGATTTCAAATGTTATTATAGATTTCATGAGCTCAGTCCCCTATTCACTCCATCTGTAAATACTTATTACTTAAGGTGAGCAAAAAACAATCCCAAAAGAAACCAAGACACGATTAGCTCCAAGATATGTAATTTCTTGGTGGGAGATGATGCGTATGCCATTCCCTGACTGGAAGTTCAAGGCAATCATTACCTCACTTACTATGATCAGGAAGGGAAAAAAAAAAAGCCCAACAAAGAGTTTTCAAAGGAAGAAATTCATGTTATTTACATCCGCATCAAAATAAATTGCCTTTCATAGTTTAGCTCTGAGAAGGCCATGTACAAGATGTTTTCTCCTTTTCCTTTCCTCTTCTTAATTCTCTATAGTCTCTACTCAACTCATCATTCAACTGTAATGGATCTCTCCAAAGTTACCAAATATCTCTTCACTGAAAAAGTTTGTATTTTTTTCTCAATTCTTAACCCTCTTGATCTTGTTTCATGCTTTAGTACTCTTGATCACTTTAAAAAAAAATACCATCTTCTCTCTAGGTTTTTGTGATACTGAACTCTCCTGTTTCTCCCATCTTTCAGATTCCTTTTATCTACTAAGTATTTCTTACTAGGTCTTCATTCAGGACATGTCTTCTATCTATGTGTCCATCAAAATTCGATCCTATGCCTTCTTCTCCTCTCTCTCCATAGTGTTTTGCTTAGTGATTTCATCAGTTCACATAGAATGAATTATTTCTCTGTGTAGATGATTCTTAGATCTCTTTATCATCCTTAGCCTTTTGATGACCTCTAGTATAAAAGCTCCCACTCACTATTAGACATTTGTATCGGGTGCACTGTAAACATCTTCAACTCCATATGTCCAAAACTGAATTCACTATCTTTTGCCCAAACCCTCTCCTCTTCTGAACTTCCCTATTTATATATGTCTTCTTTGTTGAGACTAACACTGTTTTGTAAGTCATCAGGCTCAAAATCAATTTCTAATTCTATCCTTCTCTCTCTCTCTCTTTCTCTCTCTCTCTCCCTCTCTCCCCCTCCTTCCCCTTCCCCCCACCTCTATATCTGCTCAATTTTCAAATTCTTTTGTTTCTATCTTTATAAAATCTCTTTTATATGTTCTTTCCGGTGTTACTGCTAGCACCCTTATGCATGCTTTCATCACTTTGTGCTTGTACTATTGCAATGTCCTGCTGGTTGGTATCCCTGCCACAATTTCCTCCCTCTGGCCCATCCCCTACTCACCTGTCAGATTCATCTTCCTTAAGCGCAGGTGTGACAATATCATTTCCCCTCCCCAATTAGTAAATTCCACTGACTCTATTATCTCCTAGATCAAATATAGAGTCCTTGGGCTTTCCAAACCTTTGTAACCTGCCTTCCTTCTATCTTTCCAATCTTTTCACAATTTACTCACTTCCACTGTGATTCAGTGCACTGAACTCCTTGCTGTTCTTTAGCAAGTCATTCCATCTTCCAACTTGGCTTTTCCATTTTTGGTCACTCCTGATTAATTTTTTTTTCCTTTCTCATCTCTGCCTCCTATCCTCTTTTGATTCCTTCAAGTTTCAACAAAAGTGTTATTTTCCCAGTCCTTCTTAATATTAGAACTTTCCTTCTGAGTTTATCCTTAATCCTCTTTATATATGTCTTCTTTGTACATAACTTGTCCTCCTCATTAAAATGTCAGCTGCATCAGGGCAACAGCTGTCTCTTACCTTTTTTTTTTTTTGTATCGCCAGTGTTTATCCCAGTGCTAAGTACTCAATAAATGCTTGTAAAGTTACTGAATAAAATGTTCCATGTCACTAATATTTAAAGAAATGCACAATAAAATAATTTGAGATTCAACCTCATATCTGTACAGCTACTCACAGACTGCTGTTTGTCCTTCATTCTTAAAGAGGACCATAACCTCAGGGAGGTGATGCCATGACATGCAAGTGAATTGGATTTAAGTGAGGGAGGGCAGTGAAAAGTTCCCAGACTCAACTTTCTTTTCTGGAGCCATCTGGGTCCAGTGGAGAGCTATAGATAAGGAGGACTAGAGATGACTCCAGATGCAGTGGGAGATGCTAGTCTCTTATAAGCTGAGGTCTTTAACAGGTCTCAGTTTGACTGCAGCAATGTTCATTCAGTGAGTAAGGGTGGGTAAAAAATGAGGCAGAGAATGGCCTCTTTGCTTAGTTAAAAAAAAAAGAAACAAACCTGGGAGGGGAAGACCCTTAGAGTTTCTGGCCAAAACAGAAACAAGAGCTATTTACATTTGCTCTGAGCCAATCAAAATGATTTGGATTTAATGGGTGGTCTTTAGGTAAAAAAAAAAAAAAAGTTTCAGAGATCAAAATTGATCTTTGGACAGATCCCCCACAGGTATGGTATGATACCTGAATCATTCTGGCTCTGATTAATTGGCCAACAATTAATTGGTCCTAAGCCATAACCCACTTGGTAAGGCTGACAAAAAAAAAAAAGGAAATTCTATACATACATACATATACGTGTATATATGTATATATACAAACACATATATATTACATATATGTGTATAATATATGTGTGTATGTAATGTAAGAGTAGCTATAAGAAAACAGCCACACTAATGGAATTTTAGTGAAGCGGTGAATTGATTCAGCCTTTTCCAAAAACAATCTGGATCTGTGATCAAAAAGTCACTGATATATACAAAGACATATATGGTAGCTCTTTTTTTGGTGGCAAAGAATTGAAAACTAAAGGGGTGTAACGCCAGGCACAAGCAGATTCCCAAAAGAATGCTACTGTAAACAGCTTTTAAGGTTTTTGGATTACACAGAATAGTGAACACTCCATTTATTCCATTACAAATCAAGGCAAACATTCACAACAAATCACAATACAATATTCACAACATTACAACTTATCACAGAAAATGACAATATAGTGTTCACAACAGCTTAACATTAGAATGGCCACATGGTTTTCACTGCAGTGGCCACAATATTTATAACAAGGAACAAAATAATAATCATCTGGTTTCCCTAAGGGAGAAAACCCTCCTTATTCAATCATTCAGTCATTTCACAATATAATAATCAATACTTAATCATTCAATCAATTCACAATATAGTATTCAATCTTCTTCTCATGCAGCAACCATAGATTAACTTAATCAGTCACTTATCTAGCAATCAGTCACTAAACACAATCATTAGATAAACCACACAAACCCTCCACCCCTCCGTGTCCAGCAAACTTCAATTTCATCAGGCATTCTACATCTGAGGAGCGGCCTTTTCTTCATCTTGACTTAGGGTGGTCTCTCAGATTCCCTGGATCCCCTTCCATGGTCCCAGCTCCTACTTGAATCTACCAAACAGTCACCTGGATTCAGAGGCAGACAGCTCCCAGGTTCTTGTCCAGTCCTCCAGGCAGTTCCTGGTACACACTGAAATTCACAGGATCTTGCACATCGTAAAACCTTCACCACTTCTGTTGCCAGGAGCTCAAGGATCAAACAAGCCATAAACAAACTCTTATCCTGGTCATGCTTCTTCAGTCCTCCAGCAATTCAGCTGGCCCTAGGACCCAGGAGAAATCTTGGCCTTCCAGGAGGTCTTCCAGGCAGCCCTCTCAGCCTTCCAGGCCTTCACCAGATTCTGGTCTCATAGAAAACTCCAACTCAGTTCTCAGCCAGCAGCCCAGCTCCCAGATGCTAGGACAATTCTGCTCCCTCCACCAGGAGCCACCAGGAGGAAAATTCCTGAATCTGATTTTCTGTCTCTGTAATTCTTCTTATATATGCACACTGGTGTCCTGTCTCAGCCAATCCCCTCCTGACCTGTCAGCAATAGAAGATAGAGTTCACACCCTCTGTTCACACAGGAGACAGAGTTCACACCCTCTGCCTCTCTCAAGAGGTACTTAGCCCTAAGTTTCCAAGGGCTAAATATCTGCTAAATTATTTACTGTTAATGGGGCTTCGCTATCAACTGAAGAATATTCAAACAGATAACATTATATGAGTACAATGGAATAGTATTGTAATATTAGAAATGAAGAAAGTGATGATTTCTGAGAGAATTGGTAAGATTAGTAAAAATTGAAGCAGAGTGAAGTGAGCAGAACCAGGAGAATATATTGTACCATAACAAAAATATGATAAAGAGCAACTTTGAAAGACTTGACACCTTTGAGCAATGAAGTGAGCATGGTTTTAGAGTACTGATTATATATCATGTGACTTCTTCCTGAGAGAGTTATGAACTCAAAATACATTTTTTGGAGGCTACGGTGGGAATTTTTTTACTATGCATATTTATTATAAGGCTTTTCTTTTTCAATGTGGGTGTTGGGGAAAGAAAACAAATGCTTTTTCTCAATATTTGAATTCCAAACTTGCCTTTGTGAGTCTGGGCAAGTCCATCCACTGTACCACCTAGTTGTGAGATATGACTATGTGTATCTCTCTGTGTGCATGGGTACATTTGCTCATCTCAGAAAAGGCAATAATAAAGGTAGATATGGCTAAAAGAGATAAACATTTTTCTTAAAGGTCATAGGACTCTGGATGTGATTTAACCATTTGTGAGAGTATATCAGAGCTATTGTCTCATTTTTCAAATGATACTTTCGTAATGAAGCTCAAGACTAGACTAAAAGTAAAACATACATTTCTTCTCTTGGTAAAATAAGATGCCAAGTGCAGCATACAATATATTGTCAGGCATGGGAAATGTGTTGATTTGTTTTGTTTAACTGTTCTTTATTGCTACAAAGGAAATTTTCATCTGAGGTGGACAAGGAAGGATAACAGACACCATCACTGGGAAATGACAACAATGTTCAAAAAAATCTATAAACCATTCATTTAGGAAAGAATTGATGGAATTGTCAAATTATTGAAATGTGTTAAATCCCTATGTAATCATATTCATAACTTATGCATCACAAAGTAACCACTTGAACCTGGATACCATTTCTGTTATGGACCATTGTTGATTATTTGAAAAAGATCCAAGATGAATGCAGTCTAAGGAGAGACTTGAGTGTTTGGTTGGAGACATAACAATGGTTCACATAGAGTAAGGAGTTTTGGAGGCATGCAAGAAAAGAGAATACATAAAGGCCATAACAGAAAATGAATAACCCTTCAGTGTTTATGCTCCTTGAATTTCAATACTTGGTGGTACAATGCTTTGACCTTAAATATTGTAAGCATTCTGTTTCTATGTTGGCTAAAGTTAGAGGCAATATTTTTATCCCATGTTTTATCCTCTAATATTAGTGAAAAGAAGTGAACTTTTGCTTCTGTTATTGCATAGAAAAAAATGCCATTGTAATCCATTCACTTCAATCTTCTTAGTATTTTTTTTTTAATTAAAAAAGGCAAAGGTGGAATTCTTTTCATAGGCTACATTGCCAGTGACAACATAATGACTCAATTGAGGTTGGTTTTTGCTTTTACATTTTAAAGGGAAGAAAATGCTGTCTTCAAAAACATTCTCCCAAAGCACATTACTCTACCAAAGTACATTAATTGCTATTCATTTATTTTTAGTCTACCAACAAAAAGTATAGGAGGCCTGGGCTTTTAAATGAGATGAAAGTTCTTTCTTGCCAATAGTCTTGTAATAAGGTTGGTTAAGGTTTATGTTAAGGAAAATGCCGAGAAGTAATAATTTTAGAGTGTGAGATAAGTTCTTAAGGTTAAGATTAGTATTAGGACATTAGATTTTATTACTATGGTAAGTTAGATTTTACTCAAAATTATTTGCATTTACTTAAATTCTGGCATGGCTCAGAATTAGCCACATCTTTTACAATCTCTTGTCCATAATTTCTTGAACATTTTGTGTTCCTTTCAGTGGTTTAGGTATTGCTCTAAAGCCAGATCTCTCTTAGTTGAGGTTTTATGTTAAGACAAATGAAGCACTCACAAGTCATTGAATATTTAACAAAGAAGGAGGTTTGTTTTGCCATAACAGAGCAAATATTTACAAGGATATAGCAGTGCATAACTTCCTTGCATGACCTCCCTGCCCTTATGTCCATCTTGAAACTTGGTCTGGTCACTGTGTCATCAAAATATTCCACTTATGCATTTGCCCAGTCTAGGAGTTCCAAACTACATCAAACTGGGAACTTTAATGGCCCCAGACCAAGAAGCTGTGTCAGGGAAGCTGAGACTGAAGGAAGCTGTATCAGGAAAATGCTAGCCTTGTCATACCATCCTCTACCTCTGCTGCCACCATGACCAGTGTTAGCAATATCTCCATGAATCTTGGCATTCCCAAGAACTGGAATGGGATCTGTGCTTCACAACACTGAACCATACAGTTCCCACTGTAGTACTCTAGAGATGGGTTTCAGATGTATGACCTTACATTTGCATTTCCCTCTTTCATATTACTGATAATAAGCTTCTCTGAAATTAATCACAGGTGAAAACATTGCATGAGCTGGCTGCCCATTAAGCTAGTGATCATTTGAGCCAATCACAGCTCTTTAGGGATCTTCTTCACAGCATAATTTTTTGACACTGCTCACTGCCATCAAATGTCTAGGAATTGTTTTAGGCATTATGATAGATGTTTTAAATGATGACGGACTGACTAAAGGTTTATTGTGCAACTTAGAATGTACAGCTCCAAGATGACAAGCTCCAATTCTGAAATAAAATAAGTAGTTAACTTTGTCTTTTTCTGTTCCAAAGATGAAAGAAAATAGTCATGTCCAAACCATTGCTACCCCAATAGGATGCTTACTTGTACATCACTTGAGCCTATTTAAACAAATATTTTTCTCTCTAAATAGGTAAATAATGGGGAAACTTCAATTTTAAGTAATCAAGGAAGGGGGAGAGAAGTGAAATATAAAAGAAAATATACTTACTTGGTCTGAAATCAGGAGGCCTGACCTTTTCACTGACCCACTGTGTCAGTCATTTTTCTTAAGTCATAATACCTCTCAGGTACACTATTTCTTTACCTATGCTACAAGGATGATTCTACCAGTCCTACTTCCCTCAAAGTGTTATTGGTTTAGTTTTTTTTTTTTGAGGGGGGAAGGGTTTTACTTTATTTTTTTAAGTTTAATTATTTACTTTTAGTTTAAACATTCAGTTCCACAATTCCTTGAATTCCAATTTTTCTCCCCCTCCCTCTCCTCTCCCCCACTCTGCCCCCCATGGTGGCATGCAATCAGATATAGATTCTACAAATATCTTCACATTAAAATTAGTCAAGTTGTAAAGAAGGATTTTAGACTCTGCAATTCTTTCTCTGAATGTGGATAGCCCTTTCCATCATGAGTCTTTTGGAGTTGTCTTCTCACTTTGTATTCCTGAGAGGAGCCCATTCTATTAAAGTTAGTCATCATAGATACCATGTGTCTGTAATTGTGTACAAAGTTCTCCTGGTTCTGCTCTCCTCACTCAGCTTCAGTCTATATATGTTTCTCCAGGTAATTATGAAGCCTGTCTGCACCTCATTTCTTATAGTACAATAATATTCCATTACATTCATATACCACAACTTATTTAGCCATTCCCTAATTGATGGGCATCTCCTTGGTTTCCAGTTCTTTGCTATCCCAAAAAAGAGCTGCTATCAATACTTTTTTGTACATATGGATCCTTTTCCCACTTCTATGATCTCTTTGGGATACAGCCCTAGAAGTGGTATTGCTGGGTCAAAGGGACATTTTTATAGGTCTTTGGGTATAGTTCCAGATTGTTCTCTCAAAGTGTTATTGTGAAGAAAGAACTTCATAAAGGGCAAAATGACATAAGTTACAGAAATGCGAGCTGCTATTCCTAAAATGCTTGGTTCCTTGTCTATGCTTAATAAATTTATACTGATTGACCAAGTGAGATGTAAAATAAGTCTGATTTAAATGATCTTCTAGTTTATATCTGCCTTAAAATTTTATTTAGTAAATTATCAAATGCCAGCTGGTGGATAGCAGGAAAGAGAAGGATTAGAACTTAAATTTTACTCATGTAGAGAGCTTCCAGTGAGCTGGGAACTCCCTCTACCAAGGAAAATTGTTATCTTTTCTGCAACTTGTCATCTTAATCAATTGCCTAGTGGCACTTAGAAGTGATCTGCTGGGGTTAGAGGGAAGACCCAGGTTTTTCTGATTTCGAGATCATTTTTCTATCCACTAAACCATACTATTTCTCAAAGAAAATGTACTTTACAAATAACAATGCCATATGGTAGACTATGGTGGTAAGTGCCCAAAGATAGTTAAAGAGTGTTAGAGAAGTCACATGCTATTGATGAACATTAATTATGAATTCACAGAGGAGGTGGAATTGTACTGGGGAGTGAAGAAGAGGGAGGATTTTGGTAGGTGGAATTACAGTTGGAATAGAAAGGAGGGGGCAGAAGTGAGATGTGTGGAGGTAGAATCACCAAGATTATGGTAGATAGAAGAATCAAAGGTCTTGAGTCTAAAATTTTAAATAGGAGAAATTGAGTGAATGACAATGACCCTGAGAGAAATATTGAAGCTAAAAGGAGGAAAAGGTTTAGGTAGGATGATTATAAAGTGAACTTTGGGGTCTGTTGACTTTGAAACGTACTCTAACTCTTAGCAGTAGGACCATATGTGTACACACACTATCTATGTAAATACATACATAAAAATGATATATAAATCTGCTTCACTGATGTCTATGATTCAGGGTGTCTTGGACCCTGCCTAGCACGCTCTTTCCATACCCTTCTTTTAATAGCAGGTTCTCCACCTCCTTGCCATGGATCTTGAGGGGACTTTTATCTTTCTTCCAACTTCCTGAATGACAACTGATCTTCCTTGCCTGAATTTCCAAGGAATTCTCACTGAGCTTCCAACCTCTTGCCTTCCTTGTATTACTCATGATTCTAGTTTTCTGGACTTTCTTTTATATCCTTTATCTGAATCATTCTCTCTATCCTAGCTGGTTTCATGTAATTCTATTAGGTACTTTAAAAATAACAACAACCACTAGTACTAACTACCCTTAACTACAAAATGGACTTTTCTACCCTGACAACATAGATTAGCATATCTAAAGATGATGAAATAATTTTCAAGTTACTAAGGACCCCGAGAGAAAGACACTCAACTATTTTCTCTTCTAATGCCTAGAACTTTGGAAATAATAACCAAACTAAGATTAAATTCTCCCTAACTCTCCATGATCTGATTATCTCCAGATAATCTCCAGAAAAAAAGACCATCTCTGTATCACCTTCTTTCTGTTTCCCACTACTCTACTACATACAAAAGACAAAATGCTGCATGAATAGACAAGATTTTTTATTACCTTGGGATTGATAAAAGATATAAAAAGGGACATCAATTAAAATGAGTAACCTATTCAGATGCCTGGTCCTAGAAAGTAAGGAAGCTTTTCTGAAAACACACATGCCCCTCCACATATCCTAGTCCAAAACAAGACAGGACAGAAAAACTTCCTGCCCTGAGTAATGATCATGAGTTAGCCACACTAAGTGATTTTTATTAACTAATTGACTAGCTGGTCAGTTTTTATCTCTAAGTTGCATATTGCTTCTTAAGGATAGGAGTCAAAATCAACCAGATAGGAATTAGGCATCACAGTAAATTCATGGACACTTAGCTTTTGATGCTACATCATTCCATATCTCCATTTCACCTAGTGTGTGGTAGTTGGGTAAAAAAAACTTATCTCTTGGGGATACAAAGCATTTGAAACTTATAGAATTCAAAGACCCCTATTTATTCTAGGCCATGTGATGCCTTGACCATAAAGTTGAAGCTGAACTGGTTCCTTCCTCTTATTATTGCATATCTATGCATTTTTCTCTTTACTCCTATTTCCATTTTTAACTAATCTACCTGTTGGAAACCAAAAATCTTTGGTGATGATCCTACAATCATTTTATTCTGCATTTTCCAGGATTATACATCATTGGGGGAATTACAATGTGGAACCAATAAACAAGGAACACTTTTTTTTTTTCCCTCTCAGTCTTTCCGTATGCTTAGATTGCTGATTTGAGTGTCTTAAACTTTTTTTCTCTGGCAGAGTTTTTTTCTAGACTCTAGGTGTCATAGTTGGATCAAAAAATTATTTAGCATATGTTATATATAATATCACTTTTTTTTTCCTACCACACTAATAAGGAGTGAGTCAAACACTTTAGGCTCCATGAAGAAGTAAGATTTATATAACCTTCATGAAGTATTGCATGGTGATCAGGTTAATAGTTTGTTATAGTAAACTCTGTGATAAACTACACACACCACAGTTTCATAGACTAGAGTTGAATCTACTATGTTCCAGGCACTATATGAGTAGTGTTGTAACCTACAACAACCTACAACAATTCATATTAAAAAAAAATATCCTGATGTTCAGCTCTGTATAGAAAATGTCTTACTTTCATGGTTAAATTGGAACCCGGGCACCATCTTCAATTGTCCTAATTTGTACCTTACCTCTGGACCCAGATGGCTCTAGAGGAGAGAGTGAAGCTTATGACTTTGCACAGCTCTGCCTCACTTAAATCCAATTCACTTGCAAGTCATGACATCATCTTCCTGATGTCATTGAAAATAAAAGACAAACAACAATCTGTGAGTAGTAGTAGCTGCCCCACTGGGAACCCAACTGGTCAGTTCCAGTTGGGCAATGCTCCTTATTTCCTTCTTTTCTTTCTTCCTTCTTTTCCTCTTTCATTTCCTGCTCTCCCTCCTTTCTCTCCCTTTGTCCACAGAAGGAATCATACCCTTAGCTGTGGGTGCTCTGCCTAAAGGAATATAAATTTTGATTGCTGTAATTTTGTAAGATATTTTGGGTTTTATGAGCTAGATTTCTTTTTAAGAACCATACCCTAAACCCAAATTACTCTGGCTCTCGTTGATTGGCCAATACTACTTCCCACGCCAAGTCCCACTTGTTCTTTGTTTGTGTTGTGATGGATCATAGTGAGTATAAATAACAATTGTTCATGGTTTGTTCAGAAACCCTGAGGGTCTTCTCTACCCAGAATGATTTTTTGTTTTCTTTGAGTAGGTCAAAGAGGCCATTCTTTGCTTTATTTCTTACCTAGCCTTAATTACTGAATGGACATTGTGAGGCAAAATCAAACTGAGATCTGGGAAAAAGCTTAGCGTGAAAAGGTCAAGGTTTCCTGCTGAGTCTGGGGCCATCTCCAGTTGTCCTGATCTATATCTTAACCCTGAACCCAGATTACTCTGGAGGAGAGTGAGGCTGCTGACTTTACACAGTCCTGTCTCACTTAAATCCAATTCACTTGCAAGTAATGAAAACACCTTCCTTATGTCATTGGTCCTCTTCAGTAATAAGGGACTAGTTACAATAAAGCGGCGCCTCCAAAAGCATTATTCTTGTAGGAAGAGAAATAGAAAAGAATATTTCTTTCTATCTTGGAAGGATGAAAATGTTTTCATTTGGAGAAGTGATTCTATGTCTATTATATATATT